>JAGPOW010001918.1:42672045-42733208 GCA_030014935.1 Caiman crocodilus | reverse complement strand
ATAGGTACTTGGCTGGGGTCCTGTGACCCTGGCACTCATTTCCTGCCATTGGCGGGGGGTCAGACTAGATGGCCTGCTCTAGGCCCCTTCTGACTCTAGGTACTATGGTAAGAGCATGCAGCCCACTTCTACCTGCGGGCTACTCCCTGGCTACTTGTCCCACTCGCTGCTTACCATTAGCTTATCATCAGCTCCACTTGAATCCCCCTCCACACCCTCAACCTTACCATCAGCTCCATCTTGCTCCAGTCCCCATAGCCCTAATGTAGCTGGTCCCAAAGCTGCCACCACTACTTCTTTACAGCCAGGCTGGGCACCACTACTGACTGCCTTGGAGCTGGAACCAGAGCCACCCAGAAGGTAAGTGAGAGCTACTTGTGCAATCATTGTGGAATTGTGCACTTTTCATACAACACAATTTTATTTTAAATCTCTTTGGTACACCTATAACACTGCTTAGCTTTAAGAAATACCACAAACATTAAGAACACAATAACTACATATATCAGAAACAATACTCCAAATGCACTTCCTTCCCAAACAATGTTATAAGAATTAGTATTACAAAAACAACTACAATTACAACTAACTATATAATTTGAACCAGAAAAGTTATTACTATACAAACACCTAAATATGGTTTCATTCCTCAGTAGTACAATTTAATGTGTTGGCCTCAGTAGTACAGTTCAATGGGCTGGCCTCAGCAGTGATAGGAACAAGTCCTCTTCCTTCAGTCCCACTTGGGCACTCTGCAGCTTCAGCGTGAACTAAGAGATTCATGTTCACAGAGAGGGTGGTTCAGGTGATCAGTCTGATCCGGCCTACACTTGCGATTCTTCCTTCATTGTTCTGCAAGTGAGGTTATCTCCAAATTGGGGCAGTAGGTTACAGTTTTTATTGCGCGAGTTGCCATCTTGGGCCCCTCCTACCCAAACCTGTCACTACACCCAAATTTGGGCTTGAATCTTTCTTAACAGATTTCTGCTGGGTTCAGTTTATTTTGTTGACTATTAGTTACTTTGGGGAATTTCCACACCACTGCAATGACCTTTCTTTTACAACCTCTTTTTGAAGGCTCCTAGGGTTTGATTTCTCGGAATGTGGGGTGTCTGCTTAAGGGTCATTTTATGTTAATCTTGTTAAAGGCCTCAAGAGATATAATTCAAGAGTTAAGACTTTGAGCAAGACCAGGACCTTCCATAGGTAGGCCAAAACAGTGGCCTAGGTAAGATAAATCTTGTCTTTTTCTAAACTGGCTAATGGGCAACTATTACAAGCATTCAGACTATTATATTCAATATGACAGGGTGTATGTTTAGTGTAACCAAACAGCACTTGGGGAAAAAAAAAAACCCCAACACATTCAGGGCATTTGGCCAGGTGTGTTCAGCTGTGCAGCTCTGTACATAAATCCATTACACTAGCACACCCATTTCTTTGTAAGAGCTATTGCTGTGTAGGTCAGACCCTGATAAATATCTAAATAGGGAACTTAAATATTCTCTAAGATGTACAATGCCCCCAACATGAGGGAATAACTGGACCCTGAAAATGCCCAGTCTATTCAGTATTGTTTCATGAACCACAAGATACTAGGCTGGCAGAACATCTTGGTACTGCCAGCACTTTCAGTCACCAAAGGATACAAGTGCCTGTTGTCCAGTGAGAAGCAATGTTTATCGTGACTGTTCCCAAACCAAAACAATTTCTCTGTTACTGAAAAAAATCTACAAACAAGTGATATTTGGAGGTTTTAACTTCAAATAATCTTAAAGAAGCTGGAGCTGTCTTGCAGGGGCAGGGTAATCCTGTGTACCAAGGCCCTTTAGTCTTTGTCAGAAGAGATGCAGAGACACCTGGTGGTGGCAACAAAGATGTAAGCAGAGATGGCCAAACAGCAATGTGATTAGTTTTGCCATACTTTTTCAAGTAAGCTTCTTAGTTGAATTAGAGTGAATGGCTGAGAGGGAGCTTCCTCGAGAGCTTTCTTTCACTTTTTGTATACTTACAGCTCCATCTCAGTCTACTACTGCAATGCAAGTGATGATAATACACAAGGAAAGGCTGTGTTTGTAGGGCAGTCTCCTGGCTTGCAGTATTGATCAGCTTCCCCAAACTGGAATAAAGACACATTGGGATGACAGACACCATTAAGTGGTCTATGAGACATTTTAAATGGATACAGAATTCAGACCTCTGTGAAAGACATTCTGCAAACATGGCAACATCGCAAAGCCACCATAGATAGAGGTACCAGCTCAGCCAAGGGTGTACAGCCACAAACGTAGCAAAGCCTGAGTTCTTGATACAAGTACATTGTAATGGAGAGCCATTCATTCAGACGTTTGCTTCAGAATAGTTAAAGATAGATAACTCTTTCATTTGCTATACTTTACTCTGCTTTGGACAGTGTAAACCATTTTCTCTCTCTTTTCAGAAGCATATGCACTTGTCTTTTATGACTTGAGAAGAGTTACCCAAGTATTAGGGAAGGGGGTAATTAAGCAGCTTTTTCAGGATTTATGAAGCAAGTCTTCAGCTGGATCTATTAAATTCTAACTGTGACATAACTGAACAGCATTTTAAGGATCTGCAGGTACCAGTCTTCCCTTATTATTTAGAGCTAATTGACAATTATATAGTGTTTAATTGCTTGAACTTACCACTTGCTGCCTACGTCCCACGTGGCCTGCAGTTACTCCATCTGAAGATCATCAGTCGCCACCTGGTTCTTTTTAAGTATGGTTCAGATACGAGAGGTACTTTGTGAGCTTTGAAAGCTGTATTACTGAGCTGTAGCAATATTCTGCTATGAAATATTGGTACTCAGTTTCCTCAGAGATCCACAAAACTAAACACTACTTCCCTACTTTTGGGGGTATTAGTAGTTTGCCAATAATTGCTGAAGACAATCAGTGTGTTAAAATCAGTAAGTCATAGATTTTATAGATATTAGGGCTGGAAGGGACCTCGGAAGATCATCGAGTCTAGCCCCCTGCCCGAGGGGCAGGAAGTCAGCTGGGGTTATAGGATCCCAGCAAGATAAGCATCCAAATTTCTCTTGAAGGTGTTCAATGTAGGTGCTCGAACCACCTCCGATGGCAAGATATTCCAGACCTTGTGGGCTCAGACAGTAAAGACATTCTTTCCTTATCTCCAGCCTAAAATGGTCTTGCAGGAGTTTATAAACATTTGACTGTCATCCTTTGGGGCACTCTCGTGAACAAACGTTGCCCCAGATACTGGTGGTTACCCCTGATAAACTTATAGGGGTGATCTAATGGCCACCTGAGCCTGCACTTTTTCAGGCTAAAGAGCCCCATAGCTCTCAGCCTGTCATCATAAGGTCTGTTTTCCTGACCTCTGATCATGTGCATGGCTCTTTTCTGGACTCTCTCAAGCTTCTCCACATCCTTTTCGAATTGTGGGGCCCAAAACTGGATGCAGTACTCCAGCTGCGGCCTTGCCAAGGCCGACTACAAGGGGAGAATGGCATCCTGGGATTTGCTTGAGAAGCATCTGTGGATGCAAGCCAGCGTTTTGCTTGCTTTACTAACCGCAGCATCGCATTGCAGGCTCAAGTTCATCTTGTGGTCAATGATGACCCCCAAGTCTCCTTCTTTAATAGTGTTAGCCAGTGTAGCACTGCCAAGCGTACAAAGCATGATACAGTTTTTCCTCCCAAGGTGGAGAACCTGGCATTTTTCAGTGTCAAACACCATCAGGTTCTAATCTGCTCATTTGCTGAGCCTGTCCAGGTCAGCCTGGATCGCTCTCCTGTCTTCTGGTGTGGATGCTTTACCCCAGAGTTTGGTGTCATTGGCAAACTTGATCAGTCCGCTTCCGACTCCAATGTCCACAACATTAATGAAAATGTTGAACAATACAGGTCCAAGGATACAGCCTTGGGAGACCCCACTAGTCACAGGGCACCATGACAACTGACTTCCATCAATTACCACCCTCTGGATCTGACAAAAGCCAATTTCCAGCCAGCAGATAGTGGTGGACCCAAGGCCAAAGTTGGCCCGTTTCGCCAAGAGATGATCATGGAATACCAGATCAAAGGCTTTTTTGAAGTCAAGATATATGACATCCATCTCTTCTCCCTTGTCCAGGTGATAGGTTACTTGGTCGTAAAAGGAAATGAGATTGGTCAAGCGAGACCTACCTGCAACAAACCCGTGCTGGCTGTCCCTCAGGATGTTGGCGTTGACCTCTTTAATAAACTTTTCTAAGACCTTCCCTGGGATAGAGGTCAGGACCTATAGTTTGCCAGATCCACCGTCCTTCCCTTTCTTGAAGATAGGTGTCACATTGGCCTACTTCCCATCTTTGGGCACTTCATCAGAGCACCAAGAGCTCTCAAAGATCCTTGCCAGGGACTGAGCTATGATGCTCACCGTTTCCTTGAGTACCCTGGGGTGTAGATTGTCAGGGCCAGCTGACTTGAAGGTATCCAGCTTCTCAAGGTGTTCCTTCACAAGGTCAGCATTGATGAAGGGCAGGAGATCACCTTCCCCAGGACCTCCCTGTCCTGTAGAGGGCATGGGTGCCCCATGAGACTGATGAAAGACCAATGCAAAGTACCTATTTAAAAGGTTGACTTTTTCCTGGGCATCAGTTGTCCCACCTGGTTTAGCAGGGGTCCAATGTTGCCTTTGCTTTTTCTCCAGCTCCCCACATATCCGAAAAAGGACTTTTTATTGTCCCTGATGCTCGGAGCTAGTTGGAGTTCAGGTGCAGCCTTGGCTTTCCTGGTTTGCTCCCTGCAAGACCGGACCAACGAAGAACATTCCTCCTTGGAGGTGAATCCTGTCCTCCATCCTTTG
Organism: Caiman crocodilus; assembly: GCA_030014935.1. Classification (NCBI taxonomy): domain Eukaryota; kingdom Metazoa; phylum Chordata; order Crocodylia; family Alligatoridae; genus Caiman; species Caiman crocodilus. The sequence goes on along the minus strand of JAGPOW010001918.1, from coordinate 42,728,373 downwards.
AAGGCCTTTCTTTTTAGCCTCAGGAGGTCTGCTAGATCTCTGGAGAGCCAGGGGGCTGCTATGCCCTCTTGCTGCCTTTCCTCCAAGTCAGATGAGCTAGGAATTTAAATGGGTGGAGGAGAGGAGATGGGAAGGTGTGTGCATACACATATGGAGAAGAGACTAATTTGGTAAGATATTGAGCGTTGAGTTCTTGGTCTAGGGAAAAAAAGCCAAGGTTGACTGTGGTTGACTTTAAGGATAAAAGTAGTTAAATTTCATCAAGATAATTTGCACTGGATTCTGGACTACTGACAACAGACACTAAGCAGAATAGAGACAATTTACTCTTAGTGGACTTTATCGCCTACCCCACCAAAATCTCTGTATTTGAGGTCTGATCCAATGCCCATTGAAGTGGGAGTCTTTCAGTGATTTCAATAGGCTTTATAGCAAGCCCACTCCAAGTTCCTTAGCTTTTTCCTTGCTCTCTTTTTGTACATTTACATTTGTTATCTCAATATTAGTCTTTTCTTCCTTGTTCTTTTAGAAGGGAGAGATGAGGCCATGAACATGGGAGAACTCTTACAGTGAGCAGTCTTTAAGACTCACCATTCAGAAAAAAGGAGACATTCAGCTGCCACTATTTTAGTGAAAATGTTCTGTGCTTTCACATGGGTAGCAATAGTGATGTTGTAGGCAGGGTAATCCAGGAGCTTTTCATTATCACAGCTATATCTACCTCACACAAAAAACAAGGTACAGAACCTTCCTGTTGGAAAGGAAGTATTTGCAGAAGATGGTAGAAAGCATCCTATTTTGCAGGTAGGCCTTAATACAATGACTCTCAACTGGGGTGCCACAAGAACCTTTTAGAGGTGCAACACATTAGCAGTTAGGCATGCATACACATACATAGGATTCACAAGATAAGCTCACACATTTCAAATAGGAAACCAGTGTATCCAAACATTCTGACCTATTGTGGTCTGAGTTCCTTGCAGCATAAGACTGCTCTACTGTGTTTCATAGCAAAAAACAACTAGGGAAATTACCCCAAGGGAAGGATATATAAGTTCTGATCCAATAGATCTCTCTCCACGGGGAGACCCCAGTGCCTTTGTGGAGCTTACTGTAGGGTCTGGGATGCAGAGTGACCTACCAAACATTAATTACAGGTCAAGAGGGATAAAATTAAGGCAATCCAAAACCCTACTCTAATGGATTTTCTAGTTGCTTTTGATTAGCAGCCCAAAATATATATAACCCTACAACTTACACTTTCATGATTTGTTTTAGAAGATAATGATTGGAAACTACTTCCCACTACAACTGTGGAGGATGGGCCAAGTTTTTGTTACAATAATTTGGAGCAAGTGGAAACTGCCATACAAATAATTTCAACATAAATGCAATTACTAAATATTAAACATAGAGCAGAGAGACTAATTTAATCACTGAGGCCAAAGGGAGAGCGCATGGAGACAAAGCAAGACAATGCGGAAATGAAAACTAATCAAATGTTTTGTCAAGAGAAAGAAGAAATTATTTTCAAGCAGTTCCCAGCTCCTTGCCTTCCTGTGTTATCTCCCCACCCATACCTTTTGTGTTTGTGCCATCTCAAGAAACCAGCTTGCTGTTTCCATTCTCTGTTCAGGATTGTTTTATCATCTTCTGGCTACTTGTTTTTAATCAAGCAAGTCTCTTCCAGTGTCTTTGGTAGAGTTGCTATAGAACAACTGTATTTAACAGCTCTGCCTACTTTCCACAGTTCAGTTAAGTAAACAGTCTATAGTTGCCTACTCTTCTTTTCTTAGGCTTTTCCAAACCTGGTGTTTGCTCCATCTGATGGAACAATGTTTGTTGACTGAACTCTACAAAACCCACCACATTTCAGGAACATCTACAGGTTAGTACAAAAGTTTATCTATACAGTTTGATTTTCTATACAGTTTGAATTTTCTCCCCTGTAATGCCACGACAGAATCATTGATTTGAAATGTAGCTAAGCTTTCTGCTTTCATGAGTTTTGTTGGTGTGCTAGGTAAAATGAGCTGGCATAAAGCAAAGATGGATGTAAAAGAAGAGAGTGGAGGGGATATGAAACACAACAGGAAAAAGAGAGTGCGACTGCTTAAGAAAAGATTTTCTGGACTAAGTTTCTTCTCTGGGCCTTCCAAGAACAAACCGTATGTATTTGTGAGGCTGTAAAGCCCCAGGGTCAACTTGTGACAATTAGATGCAAATAACCTGTACAGCATCCAATAGCATCACTTTAAATCAAGGAATGAACTTCTAGAGAACTCTTTACACAAAAGCCACAAAGGGCTTTACCTCTCCATCCCTCTTCCAAAGTTTTATCCTTTTTTAAAAATGGGGAAACTGAGATCTAGGGAAAATTGAGAGATTTTTTGCAGAGTGTAAAGTCAGGCATAGAATTCAGACCTCCTGAACCTGGGTATTTTTCACTAGCTTCTGCGTTTACCAAAGTGTATTTGTAGCTTCCCTTGTTGTGTTGTTGTTAACTCTGCCCGTTGTGACATCCTGGAGCAGTGACATTCAGCTGGTGAATCTTCATAAGTCTTGGTAAGTTTAAGTACTTGGCAGTCATGTGTGGGTAACAGGGTGCTTGAACATTTGGAATCTGGGAGGGAAATTGCAAAAGAAAACTTTCTGACAGCAAGAGAATTCAGATGATAAAATGGGCTTCCTTGGGAATCTGTGACATCCTCCTTCATTGGAGATCTCCAAGAAGAGGCTGGATAGGAACTGATCTGCTGATTTAGGAACAGTGGATCCTTCAGGAGGTTGGGCTAGGCGACCCCTGAAGTCCTTTTATACCCTGTGATGCTGTGAGATCCACCTGGTAGTAACATCTTAAGTATGGGTTTATTTTGTTTTCTCTGAAAAATGACTGTATGAAAATGACATCTCCTTGCTCTTTTGTGTTACATCAGATGCCTTCCTGCTCATTTCAGTGACAAAAACACCACTTAATTGCATCTTTGTGCATTTGTAAGTTCTGTAAAAATGTTAACAGTCAAGCATTTCAAACACTTGCAGACTCAATGCAATGAGATGAAGTAAACTGGAGTATGTGCAGGGTGTTAACATTATTAGGGGCTGCTGTGACATTAACTTTAAAATAAAAAATTCTAGCCCATCCCATCACAGAAACAGCTCTGCTCAGAATCCATCTTTGGTAATTAGACCACATGAATTAGGATCATAGCAGGAAGTGCATGTAAGTATTAAAAATGACTATGTTAACTAAATTAAGCTGGATAGTTGCATCAGTTTCTCATATGCTTGTCACAGACTAAGATATCCTAGCCAAAAACCAACTCAAGAGGCCTGTCCTCAAGTACATTGATCCAAATGCAGAAAAACTACTAATACCAGGAAAAGAGTGTTTGTACCCAAGTTGCAAAGAATTTTTCCAACTATTTCAGTTGGTCTAATAAAACATATTGGATTTACCCAAAGAACCTTGTCTACCAATACCTGCAGCATTATTCTGGATTTATAGCAGTGTGAAAGAGCAGAGGGACCCCTGTAGTGACAGAACATCTCCAGATTTGGGCTAGGGACAGACATTACACATAAACTGGTTTAAATGATGAGAAACTAGTTTAAAACTGTAACAGAACAGATGTTCAGTGTACATAAACCAGTTTGAATGTACTGTTAGACTTACCCAATTTAAGTCAAACCAGTTTCTGCAATGTCTGTCCCAGTCCCCTTCCTGATTTAAGTTAAATGAGAATCCTCCAGCATCCCAGAGGCTTTGCAACTCTAGGCAGTGCTCCGCTACAGCCCAGCAGGGCTGGCTCCTCCCCTCCGCTCCCTGGCTGCAGCTCTGGCAGAGACTGCAGGCACGGCAGTGTCTGCCTGGCTTTGTCTTGCTCCTTACGCAGGGATTGCCCCATCCCCTCTGCCTTATACAGACACCTCTCAGCATTAGCACATGCTGGGAGATACTGGCCGAAGTAGGAGACTGGACAAAAGCAGACAGACAACACAGTGCTGGTTTAGGGCTAATCAACCAGTAGCTGATAATGTCCCTCCCTTCCTTCCTTAGAAAAAGTTGTTTAAGAGCTTGAACTAATGAGAGAGGCTTTTGTTTTCTTAATGGGTTGATAAACACTGAGTTAGAGGTGAGAAACCTCTCCCTAATTTGAGCATTCAGCCTGGGCCTGGCCATGCCCTCCTCAGCTCAGTAATGTGGATGGGAGGGCTACTCTAGTGCTGCCTAGCTTCTAGCCTAAGCCACTGCAGGCATGTGCCTGCATTTCTTCAGTCTAGATGGGATGTCTGAATGGTTACAAACTGGTTCAGCTTAGCCAGGTTAGACTAATCTGCAAAGATTGAATCAATTCAGGCTCAGGCTTTTTGAGTGCCTGCCCCTACCCTTAGTAGATTATACATTTAGGAGTTCTCTTTGCTTTCCAGGACTTCACTGGAAAATGCGTTTTGGGGAAAAAAAAAAAAAAAAAAAAAAAGGGTAAAATTTCAATTTAGGTAAACATGGAAATTCTTCTTTACAAGTAAGGGTTCAAACTGATTCCAAAGGAAAAGGCACTACTACTGGTAGCCAGCAGTGTAACGAGGAGGGGGAAAGCATAGCATCAGCTCTGGACACTGATTTAGAGGGGCTACCAGAATAGCATCCTCTAGGGAACAAGCATCACTGAAAAAGCAGCAGCTACCACCTGCGTAAAAAGGTCAGCACTTGGCACCCTGTTCTCTCCCTGCCCAGGGCATCAGAATTCCTACCTATACCTTTGTTGATAGCAGCTTATGCTTCAGGGACATCAATGTACTGCCTTGGTGACAAACACTGCTGCTCCTCATGTCAAATCATAAAGTTAGAAGAGACCTCAAGGGTCATTGCTAATGCCCCACGTGGGACTGTTCACAATAGCAAAGAAGCATGTGCAGATCTTAGGTAATATTCATCTCTAATTTATGGAGCTGATGACTAGTGTAAAGCCCTGTATCAGTGCTGACTTCTGCAGAGCCAGCTCTTTCAGTCTTTCCAACTGCCAATAGAGTCAGACTGCATCCAATATTTATCTACCAGTCACTGCAGCAGTGAATGAGTTCATAAATGGAAGCATGATTTTTTTGATGTAATATCTGAACTATTTCTTTTCTAACCAAGGCCTAAAGCCTGCAGTGAAGTCTGTGTGGGCAGACCCCTCCACCCACAGTGCTGTGGAAGTCAGAAGGACCCAGCTAATTGTAAAGTCAGGCCTAGGGAGGACACACCTATGACCCCATGTTATGTTCCAGAACAGCTGCAGTTCGGCGTCTCTTTCAAGGATCCTGCAGTAACTTTGGATACAGGAGGTTCTACTCAGAGCTGTTTGAATTTTAAGAATCTTTAAAAAAAATGTTGGCAGCTTAAATCTCTGAATTAGTTGCATCCCCTTCTTCAGAGGGGGAGAGGAGGGGAGAGAATGGGGGAAGTTTGTGGCCATTCTCTCATTGGAAGCACTGCTGCATTTGCCTTCTGTTAATATTCTTCTGCTGATGTTTAAATGCTGCACCTGTTTTGAACGTGTCATAGATAAAAACCTTAGGGAGGTTTCATAAATCGGACAGTAACCGTTCCTGCTGATCTCATCCCATTATCAGAGCTTGTAGGTTAAATTCATCACTTTTTCCTTCTGTTGTTATAGCCCTCAGGGGAGGAATCAGATTTTTGAAGACAAGTGGCGACGTTTACCTAGGAAAGGCTCCAAAAAGCTAAAGCCACCAAGGGAGGAGACATGTTCCCTGAAGCAGCCACACTCTGGGAAAATGTGTCCGAAATGTGAAATCAGCATCTGCAAGAAGTGTGAGACCCTGCACTCAGAGAGCAGTTTTATTGCCCACAGCTTACTGGATCATTATGACAGAGGAGGCCATGTTACCTGCAGCGCTGCAAGCTCTAAAGGCCATCGTGGATGCAGGGATGATCAGAAATGTGCAGTGGGTCCAGTCTTTGTGCCTGGTTGTGCATCTTTCTAACATTACAGCATGGATCCCACACTTGAGCCCATACAATGCCAAGCCTAGAGTCTGTGTAGATTCAAATGCAAGCTCATGAGCTAAGATTGCATTGTATTTCATGCTTGCCATATATAGCAGATATGGCCTTACTAACCTAAGCAGTGTAAACTCTTCATCGGTGAGGCTATTCATATGTGGGAGCTGAAAGCTTTTTACACTAGAGGCCCTGGGTCTTGTTTCAGTAACACTTGACTCCTAAATAGTGCAGGGAGCTCTGTTCTTCATACTGCTCTGGGTGGAAGCAGGTTACTGAACTGCAGCAGCAGTGCAAGCTCCTGAATGCAGAATTGCATTGTTTTGTATTACATTTGTTTGCTTTGTGCAGGGATGTTCCCAGATGGCTACTGTTCTGGGATATTAAAGCTTTATTTATTTTTAAACATTAATTGTAGTATCTATAAGTCATACAGCAACCTAAGAGAAAGTCCTCAGCTTACATACAATGTAGACACTGCAAGGCCCCGCTAATATGTCTGCAGGTCAGATTCAAACACTCCAAGAGATTAGAGAAGTTCAGCCTCTAACGCACTCATTCTGTGGCCTCTCACTGTGAAATGACTACCATGAACACTATCAAGACATAAGCAGGTTTTAACAGGTCCAGCAAAATAAGTTTAGGCATATAAGGGACTTTACTGTTAGAAACTTATGGTAAGTCCACACCAATATTTAGTGTCAATTCCACAAACCAAGCCTTCTCTATATCTTACCTTGTAGCTGCTGCACTTCCTCTTCCTTGAACACAGGCTTTCTTAGAATCGGTCACCCCACTAGTCTCTTCTTCTGTACTTGAATCTAATTAGGAGCAGTAGAGATAGGAAGTGGGGTACAGAAGGACTGGAAGTCAGAAGCAGAATGTTGTGGGATTGCTGATGGCGATCTCCCTGTGTTTTCTATCTGTATCTATCAGGTGAGGTGTAAATACACTTCAGGGAAGGGCAAGCTATAAAACCGCTATAAAAAAGCTGGCAGTTCCAGCCAGCAAGGGGCTGCTTACCTCCCACCCTGCCCCACACACTGGGGGCCTGTGCATTGGGAATGAGGGGCATCAACAGGGCCAGGGGGCTGTTTTCTACTTAAACTATTTACTGGGTTGGGACTGGCCAACACTTATAAATGGGTCCTGGTACAAAGAAGGTAGAGAACCACTGGGCTACAGCACTCCGCTGGGAGGTGGAATTGGTGAGTCTGAGCGCCAAGTCTCCTATTCCCTGAGCCTGGATTTTATGATTTTATTCACTCCTACCCTTTCCTTTGGCTGTTTTGAAAGGTGAACAGCAAGTTCTTCACCAATGAGAGAAGATTGCAGGTCCCTATTTGATGGATGAGCAGAACTAAAGTGCCAGATAAGATCAGTTCATACATACCTGAGGGTTTTTTCTAGTAATCAGCTCTAGGCAGTTCTGTGCTCAGCATGCTGTTTTCTGATGAGTCTTTTCTCCACATAGGAATCCTGGGTATCTGATAGAGGTTTTGGGGGTCAGGGGCTTAGAAGTCAGATCTTGTAGCACCTACCTTGTCAGTACCTATATGGGACTAAGCCCAAGTCCCCTCATCACCTTCAGAAAATAAGGCCTGTTCTTAGTCACAAAGGAAGTTGCTGTAGGGAGGATTACTTGTACATATCCAGAACACTGGTAAATATTAAAACATTTTAAAAGGAAACAATGTACAATATGTAAAATGTGATATGTGCAACTTTGAGGGGCTTGTTTAGAAGAAACCTGACTTGCATGAGATGAAATACAGAATATTTCTAAGCAGCAAGCTTCAACACTGACTCTAAGGATTATGTGGATGTGCAGACTCTCAGATTTGTAAGGTGGATGGTACAAAGAATAAATAAAAAGAAAAATTTTAGTGACTATTTTACTTTGGTTGGAATACTAAGGTGCTACTTGTCCCTTGAGTTGGCCCTTTTGGGTCCATTGTGAGGTACAGCAGCAGTGCAATGTGGGAAGTTAGCACTGTTGTACTTTGATTTTTTAGCCTCTGCAAGACCTGCAGCAGTTTTTTTCCAGGAGAATTTTGTTAAAGACTGACATACATCAAAATACAATTTAAGCTTTTTCTTTAAAAAAAGCCAACTCAGATGTACTGTCAGGAACACTGTCTATGTGAATGACAAGAATGATAAGAGCAATATTGGTTACCAACTTTAAGAATGACACTTGAAATTGTATTATTTCATTCCTTGATGAATGAAACTTATTCTAGTCTGATACACAATTATTAATCATCTACAGTACTTAGTTATCCAAGCTCAATACTTCCAAGATATTAAAGAACATTGTTAATTTCTATAATATTAATAAATGAACAGACTTTTGTAGTAGCTGTTCATGAGGTGACAGGACAATCAGAATCGATTCAGTCTACTGTTCAGAAATAATACAGGGATAAAATAGTTATGGAATCAAAATATATACATACACCTATGAAGGACTGAAAGCCATGGGATCTTTTCTTTTTGGAAAGCAAATTTTGACTTTACACTTGATAACCCTTGGACTATGTACTTATAAGCAATTAGCTATAACTTTAAAACAGAACAAAGCAGGTTTAAAGTTACTGCATTTTAGCTTCACTTATACCAGTAAAGGAGTGGACTTACTAGATATATCAAAGCAGCATTCATTGCTGCTGTTGCTTCCACACACTCTAAGTCCATCCTTTATTCCGTAAGCAAAGAGACACTGTGGAACAGAGGGCTGTTAATGACTTTTTACAATTACTCTTCTCCAAGACTACTTAGCGTAAAAGCACATGAATCCAAAGGCGTTTCATACACAGACCTTCAGTTTGTAGCTACAGTTCTTTGTTTTCTACAGTTCTGTGGACTTCTACCTTTCCTAGACGTTTGAACTTCAGGAACTCTCATTTCACTTGGTAAGATTATGCTTCTAGTTCTCATTGTTAGCAAAACAAGCCTTGAAATAGCTAAATAAATTCGGCCTGATCCTGTGAGATCTAAAGGAGTCTGCAATCAGCCCAAAAAATAATACCTCAGAGAAGTAAATGGTGCCATTTGCTTCAGTGGGATGCTAACACCAAAATGTAGCAATTTTAGATATATCAACATAATATTTTTTTGTTGCTGATCATTGTCATAGCAATGTCCTGTTACCAGGTTACCATCTCAGTGATAGAAGTCCCAACCTAGATGATCTTGCCTGCCACTGTCTCTACAGCAATTATGTTCTGGCATGGAGTCCAGGTCCAGCTCCCTGTGGCATCAGGCAGGGACTGCCCGAATTGCCAAATCTCCTCTGAAGCTCTTCTGAATCGATTTGGAGGCTTTGAATCAATTCAGACCTTTTTATTGGTCTCCTGATTAGATTCAGAGATTTGGCTGCCGAATCAACAGCCAAAGCTTTGCACAGCCCTATTGAGCATCTCTGCTATTGCATAGCAGAATAAACATGTCCAACAAAAGGCTTTGAGTGCTCATTTTTAGGTAACTAATTAGCTGAAGATGATGCATCTGCCTTTACTCCGAAGACAGATTGTGGCAAGTGAAAGAGTTTCTTCTCCCTTTCCACCGTTTGTTCCTGTTCCTGTCAGCAGAGGGATAATACACCATACAGTGATCATTAATAAATAAGAAAACAATTGATCTATTACTAAACAGTTACAATAGACTTTACTTGCGATGTCAGAAACAGCAGAGTATGAGGGAAAAAATATTCCCAACAGTGAAGAGCAGTGCTGACATTTCAGCCCTTGAATATCTAAAAAAATGCCAAGCCATTATACACAATGCTACCTGGGCTCAGATCTATCTTCTGAGCTTTCAAGAGAACAAGACATTCACTATGAACAAAAGTAAAATCATCTTTAATGAAATTTCTATGCAAAACAATTGTTTAGTCAAAGGTAAATATATATTTAATTCTATCTCAAATGTCAACAAGAATTGAGAGCTACCAGTGTTCTTTGGAGAACAAGCAGTAGTTAAGTTCCATCTTGCTGATGTTCAGAAACAGTATGTTACACCTTAAACCAGCAGTTCCTATTGCACATATCAAAATTGCTCTCCATGTAAGCACCAAAAAGCCCAGTACCTCACAAAATAAATTAAAACAAATCCTGTTTCTTGAGCAACCATTTTAAACTGAACACAAATATCATGGTAATGTTACTACAAGCTTTTAATAAATACAGTAAAAACAGATTTATAGTTCATTGGTGTTTTATATCATGTCAATTTTTACACATGGATTTTTTTTAAACCATAAACAATTGCCTTGTTGAACAATTTCCTTTTTTTTTGGTACATATGCTCTGTTAATCGGTGCTTTATTACATACACACACACACACACATACACATGCACACACATATCACAAAGTGGGTCTGTGCATGCCTCAAGTCTGGAACATGGACTTCAATGGAAGACTTTCAATCAACTCTGCTAAACATGGAATAGCTTTGCTTCTTGCAAAAGTTAAAAGAAGAGGTTAAATTTCTCCATCTTCTTGAAGGGACTTTCAAAAGCAATCACAGTTGATTTAATTTTGCTCCAGCTGAAGTCTGTATCAATTTATGAACAACAGGCCAATACTTAGCATTTGTAGGTATTTCATCCTTCTTGAAGAACTTCCCCAAGAAATCTTACAAATGTCTATATGCTGTTCTATTGGCAGCAGGATAAGACTTTAAGCAGCTCCCTATAGTAAACAATACTGTGGTTGCTATTTACAGTAGTTTTAATCCACCTGTGCCAGTATAGCAGATTTCATATGAAAAATATACACAATATGGTCATTTTTAGCCAAAATTAAGATATCAACCCCCTCCAACAACAAAAACAACAACACCACCATACTCCTCTTTTAAGCTTCAATTTTAAAACAATGAACCGTTCCAAGAGAGGTATTTCAACCTCCTGAGTGTGTTAGAGTATATTACCCCAACATATAAAAACAAATATTTACTCTGTCTTAAAGTACCATATAATTAAAAAATGCCTAGTAGCTCTTCGCGTGCAAAGTCAGCAGGAACTGATTATCCAGGAAGTTTACTATTTGTACAGAAAAATTCTGGGATCAAGCATTTGGAAGCAGAGTGCAAAAGAATCAGGAATTATTCAGGCCATCTCCCGTTTTCTTTTTTTTAAATATTCTGTTGGTCCAAGCTACAGATCCCTTTTTAAAACACGCATTGGCAGGGTAACGTTCGGCTTAGTGCAAATCCAAAACACGCCTAGGATCTGTAATCCTTCCTAACAGTGTGAGCCATCCAATTCACTTTTGTAGTCCAACTTTCCCGGAGTGCTTCATCAAATTTTTGTTTAAATTGCTTTAGTGCTTCTTCCTCACTCTTCCCTAAGGCAAGAGAGTCCTACAGAACAATAAAAAACAAAAATAAGGCTTAAAGTATAAAAGCTGCTTATGTCCCCCTTGGCATTCTAAAGTAGTCTAAAATCATATTCTGCTTTTTCAACTTGAGGAAACTGTAGGATGTTTTTGAGAAACTTTCTGTGCTCTCTCTAGTCAGTGTTTCCTTGTTTCCTGTTAAAACAGCAAGCGAATTGCTGAAGAACAGGTCCCTAAGTTCACATTTCAGCAACATCCTGAAGATGAATTCTCCGTTGTCCAACACTGAGTTATGAATCAGCTGGGGAATCTAAAAATGACCGCTGGCAAAAGCTGGTATGGGAAATGTACTTTTGCCTGAAGGCCACAAACATGCTGCATGTTACAACATGCTGGTCTGTTTTATTTTCTAAAATATCCTAGTAGCCCCTAATATGAAGGCATGCTACCTACTGTTTAGATCAATGGTTCTCAACCTCTTTAGACTCAAGGCACCTCTCAGCAAATGCTGGCTTTTCGCTTTCATTCAGTTCTTTACTACAGAAAAATAATAAAGCAATCTTCAGTTGCAACGAATCCATAAAGACCACAACAGGTCAGAACGTTTCTGACACAATGGATTTCTTTTTCAAACCACTGATTTATCTTGAAAATTATGAGGTAGTGTTTCCATACTTATCAATGCTAATAGTAAGTGGCACCCTTAAAAAGATCTCGCAGCACCCTGGTTTAGATGCTACTAACAATTTGAGTCAAAATAAAAGGTAACCTTTTTTCCCCTTACATCACTGGGCTCCCAGGTTGATTTCTGATGTAAAATACATGCTGTTCTAAATACACTTAGCACCTCTGAGAATCTGTACATTGACACACAGAAAAATCTCTTTTCAGTGCCTTACATGCTGTGTGGAGGGAAACTGGCATCTCCATTCTAGAAAGCACTTGAGGAAATCTCAAAACATTTATATGGAGCAGAATCTCAGAGAAATGTACTTGGAAAAATAAGCTGCTTAGCTGTGGAATCATAAGATCAAATTGAGAAGATGTACTAAGTCACACTGAGCTTTAGCTTTTGTTCTTACCTTTAAATACTGGATATCCTTAATAGATGTTAGTTCTGGAAGACCTGCAGTTAACATCAGTGCAAAGAGTGTGATAAAGAGGTTACCATGTCTTCGCAGAATCAAGTAGGCTTCTTCACAATACTGGCGGAACCTTAACATCCATAAAAAAATATACACACAATGAGTGTGGAGTATGAGAAAATACAATGAGAGCAATTTTTAGCTAGTCTCCTATCCCAATGAAAATATTTTTAAATGAAAGTAAATTCATCTTTTTACTGCTGTCTAATATAATACTTGTGCGTTTTGAGCCTTCAACTGTTCCAATTTTTGTGTCAACACAAAGTGCATCAAGACAACATCAAACTGAACTGCAGGTTTACTGGCAACATATCTCCAATCACAGACAGTTTTATAGCTCTGCCTTCCAGAAGGAAGTAATGAAGAGATTTGCCAAACAATTTCTACACATTGCTCTTCCAATTTCTTTGCCAGTTGACAATTTCCAGAGCAAAATGACAGCAAACACCAGAGGAAAGCACAGAAAAATACTTCCCAGGAAGACGCAGAAAGGAGGTAGAAAGAGAAGAAAGGACTGTGGTGCTTCACTGTTGTTTTTTTTCCCTTGTTAGCTGGAAACCTAAAAGTTGTGAGCTGGCTTCAGGGTCTTAAGAACAAATGATTAATCCATACTTCCTTTCTGTCCATCATCTGCTATAATCAGATTTCTTCCCTTCCTGTTCCACCTTAATTTATGTAGATGAGTTAGAGTTTGGAGTACTGAGAAAAAAAGGTAAGAAATGAGTTATGGATGCTCAAGCAGATGTGGTACTTAAGATGCATAGCCAAATGGATTCTATTCCTAAAGTATGAGCATCCAATACAAGTATGCTTGGATTTGTTCTTGCTACAGGGCAGTATCTATTTAGATTGTACCTGCATCCTAATATCACACCTCTGTCCATCAGCAGAAAAGGGCAAATGGGTCCAACAGCCAGAGGAAGACTATGCTTCACTAGCAGGGCACGAGATTACTGTAAGGCAAAAGACAATTCTCTCTTTTTCAGTTAATTCAAAGTCCCCTTGTACTCCACTCTGGGTGACTGACAAGCAATTTTCTGTTTCAGTGGAAATCAGTACTGTTACTCCTTAAACAATGCTTACCAAAAGAGTATCTGATTGATTGAAAAACAGTAACCAGCAACAGCATTTTGTAAATGTGTCAGTTAAAATCCATATTGATATTGTAAGCAGCTGAGAGACAGGGACATTTTTCCAAAAAGGAAGCAAAGGCTTCCTGAGGCCTGAAGAAACAGACCCACATGTGACTATATGGAACATACCTGATCAAGTTGTAAAGTTATTCTTATATACCTAGAGACTAGGGCTGTGCAAAGTTTAGGTTGCTGATTCGATTCAGTGGAGATTCTGCCCGATTCGATGGCTGAATCTCCGAACTGAATCAGGAAACCCATTAATCTCTCCAAATCAAATCAGAAACCTCCGATTCGATTGGGAGAGATTCCATGATTCAGACATAGACACAACTTTATATGGTTTTTCTACATACCTCAAGGTACCAGGCAGCTTGTAAATGCTAAGATGGTGGGGAGGATTGAATATCCTATGGGAGCACGGGAGAGGGGCGGGGGTGGACCAGCACTTCTAGTCCACTTCCAGGTCTGCTGTGGAGTGCATGGGGGACCCTCCCCCTACCCCCTGGCTCAGCAACTGGTGCCTCCTGGGTCTGGGGGGGGGGGGGCAACCAGGTTCCCCATGCAGCGAATCACTGAGCCAGCAGGGCGTTTGGGGGGGGGCGGGGGCGGCGCTGCTGCCAAGCATGCAGGGGGCTCCCTTGTGCTCCTGTGGGATGCGCCATCCATCCCACCATCTCAGCATTCACGAGCCACATCTGGTACCTCGAAGTATGTAAAAAAAAAAAAAATCATTTAAAAGCTGTGTCTATGGCTGAATCACTGATTCTCAGAATCAGAATCAAATCTTCAGATCTGGATTTGGCCAAATTGAATTGGGAAAGCTATCTGAATCAACTAATCAAATCACTGTCCCTTGAATCAGGCTGAAAACAAATCCAAATCAAATACGGCCTGCTTCGCAAACCCCTACTAAAGACCTACTTTGATAATTCTGTGGGGGTACTGCCTATCCCATAATTCTGTCAGCAAAGGCCATAAATGGTCTAGATATGTTTGACTGTATTCATCCTGGAAGGTGAATAAATCACTCTGAATGAAACTTAAACAAGTCTAGGCGAGACTTTAGGACGAAGACTGAAAATAACAGAGTCCCACAAGAAATGGGTCAAGGAAAAACAAAGATGAAGTCTCGAATCCTTCCCTACTCTTTTACCTAATATAACAGCTACTAAAAAGAGTCTTCATTGACAGGAAGTATTGTGAACTAGTTGCTGAGCACCATCAACATGCTAATATCCCAAGAAGGAAGGGAAAAGCTTAAGGAATCTAGCTCATATAAAGTGAAATATCTACTGTAACCTTGGATGGAAGAGTGATATGCAAATGCTGTTGTTAAGGTGGACACTTATAAAACTGAAAAGCAAATCTAGACTATTTCAGAGCTAATAAATAACTCAAATATTGTTGATAGGGTCGATGTTGAGAAAAGTTGAAGCCAAAACAGAAAACCTTCCGTGTCTTCCAATGAATCATAGCGGCTGGCTGAGGACTATATACTGCCATGCTCTGAGTGACTAAAAGGTGCAGCAGAGCAGTGGGTGTGATCCAGAGAGGAATAACACATATACAGAGCTAAAGAGCCTCCTGTAAGAAGAAAGGTGACCTGACTTTCTGCCTTGCAGAGGATTGGGGGAACATGGGCACATACTTCAGGGTAACTAGTGGGCCATGACTAACATGTATATGAATACTGGACTGGTAGCTTTGGAGAACAGGAAGAGGGGGTTGCTTTACAACTCAAAGTTAAGTACAGACAGTCAAAAAGCCCACGACTGAATCAATTAAATCTTTGCCGGTTTCTCTAAACCACATTAATTGAATTGATGAGGAAGTGAACTGATGTTCACTTTTCAAACAAGAAAAGCAGCCAGACCCCTTCAGTAGCCAAAACCTGTAGCACTAGAGCATGCCTAGAGAGCAGGACGCGCTGCATGCCTCCCAGCCTGCTGGCCACTGCAGAGAGCTGGGAGCCATGCAGTTCCCCAAGTCACACCCCAACCTTAGCCTCTGGGCCAGCTGAAGTAGGGGTATGGGAGGGGGAAAACCCACCCCTCCAGCCTGGCACCAGACACCCAGATGGGAGAAGCCTGGCAGGGTGGGGGTGGGCAGGTAGGAAGGGGGAAGCTCAAACCCAGGGATCTCCTTCAGCTGCCAGGAGCTGGGAGCAGGGCTGGAATCCAGCAACCATGCCCTCTCCTTTGTCTTCGGGTTGGCTGAAGGAGGGAGCAGGGGAAGCATGTGCTGGGACTTGGTTCCACCTCTTGGAGCTGGGAGCCAGGAGCAGGACTGGAGTCCCCCAGCCACATCATCCTCCCCCACTCTGCCCCCTCAGTCGCTGGGCTGGCTGGGGAGGAAAGGGGGGAGGCAGGCAGGGAAAACCCACATGAGACTTGGCCCCTGGAGCTGGGAGCTAGGAGCGTGGCTGGAGTCTCCCAACCCCCTCCTCAGTCTCGGGTCCAGCTGAGGGGGAAGAGCAGGGGAAGCCTGCACCCAGGCTTTGTTCCACCCCCTGGAGCCAGGAGTGGGGCTGGAGTCCCCCAGCCATGCCTCCCCTCCTCAGTCTCCAGGCCAGAGACTGAGGAGGGGGCATGACTAGGGACTCCAGTCCCACTCCCATCTCTGGGGGGGTGGAGCAAAGCCCTGGTGCGGGCTCCCCTGACCAAACCCCATGTGGGCCAGACACTGAGGAGGGGGGCATGGCTGAAGAACTCCAGCCACACTCTTGGTTCCTGAGGTGGAGCTAAGATCCTCCTCCACCCCCACTCCAGGCTGCTTCTGGCTAGGGGGGGTCCAGTGCCGGGCCAGAGGGTTCCCCACCCCCACAACCTTCTCTTCAGCCAGCTAGAGTTGTGCTAGTGTTGTGGGTAGGGAACACAGGGGCAGGCAGCACAGCCCAGGGCTGCAAACCATCCGATAATGCTGGGGAACCATGAGTTAACTTGAACTAGGAAGAGATATGCACTAGAAGTTCCATAAACTGGTTTGACTTAAATCTGTTATGTTTGATTCTACATCCAGTCGGGTTCATCTTAAACCAGCTTTAGCCATTTTGAAAGCAGCTTAAGTGCACTGAACTTGTGTTCTGTTACAGGTTTAAACCTGTTTCAAATCACTTAAACTGGCTTATGTGCAACTTTTATCTCTAGCCCAAAGGCTTAGCTTCTGCTGTAGCAGCTCAAGTTCTGCTACTAGAGAGTGGGAGAACTGGTGTACTAGCTATGAAAAATGTGTACAATACCACAATAAAATGTCCGTAGGGCCCCGGCCCCACTCAAAAAAAAAAAAACCCAAACAACTCGACAGCAAAATGAAAGTTTACTAACTGCTTAATAACTATACTGTTAAGCGCTAACACTAAAATAAGACTTGCAAAGAAGCAGACTGATCTCTGCTGCCAGAGGTATTAAAAAGGATGCAAGGAATGAAAACTTGCTTTAAGCTCTCAGAGGGGAATGTGAGAATGTTAAAAGGACAGGCAAAGCAGCTGACGCTGAAAGAACAAGGTACAAATACACAAAGAATGGAGTTCATGCAGAAAACCTCTGAACAAAGATAAAGGAAGCTAGGAAGTACTCCATGCATCCAGGTCAGGATAGAGAAAGACTAATGGAAAGCAGGTGGTTAAGTTGGTGCTTACAAAGTAACTTTGAATGCCAGCTCTCATCTTCATGATCCTGGCAGGGAGAGTTATACTGCTGACACTAACTGTTGTTGCTGGATAGTATGGTAGAAAGAGGGGCATCTGATAAAGCTCAGTAGAAAAATCAGTCTGCTATCACCAGAACTGTGCTGTGATAGCTAGAATCTCATGATACTGGAATGGCAGGAGGATGGCAGAAATGGTGATATTGTTTTTCACAAAACAACTGAAAAGTGTGATAAAAAATGTGGGGCTTACTTTTACATTCAGGAAAGTAACTTACAGATTCATGTATTAAAACACTCCTGTACTTTCAAGCAAACCCTTTTTTTCTTTTTTCATCATGTCAAGCTCTTATCATATCAAGTACATAATACCGTTACAGATCTCTGTTCTGTGGCATCACCAATGAGAATGCAGACTTTTGAAACCATATCTGGTATACTTATATAAACGCAGGAAACAGCATTATATCTTAAAACTTATATTCAAATTAAATGGATTCTTCTTTAAGTGGATAAAATGCCTTTATTTTTGCTAAGGTTTCTTATTTTCTCAGTCTAATCACATCTGTAGAGAAGATCACTTTATGTTTTAATATATATGCAGGGAAAGTATGATGGAAGCGAGAAGCAAGTTTTATTCTTGATGCAAAGCAAAGACATACAATACATCTTTATTCCAGTATCTAAATAATACTTACCGACCAAATTTTTCAGTGTTTCCTGTTTTGCCTTGCTGAATAACATGAATGAAATCATAAGTGAGAATGAAAGGCACTCGTTCCCTTTTAATCCCAAATTTGGATTTAAAGTTTCCAAGAATATGCCCAAAATCTATGTGGAAGAGCTAAAAATAAAAATGAAAATTAATTTCTCCAGGAAAATATTTTACTTCTTTAATTTGTGTAAAAGTTATCTACCTATGAAGAGGAAGTTACTTAAAATGCACCTCTCAGTAATCCCTATTCCCTGGCCTCTGCTCCACCTTTTGATGCTTATAAAGGATATGTAATTCTTTATTTTCAAAGTGTTTCAAAATTAAAACTGAGAAATCAGTGCCAATACCCAGACATGCAAGAAGGCAATACTCTCCATAAGTAAGCAGATTTCAGTTTCTGGCTACGGCAATGAAGAACATTATTTATCTATTTCAGGGTTGTAAACTACTAGTCATCATCAACATCCATGTAAAGTCTGCAACAGCAACTCAGTAGCAGATTTCATGAAATCTTGCACATACTCCTTTTCTGAGTCAAACTTGTCTGGGCCAAGGTGTCCTTTTGGTTGGCTGGTAAGTGGGCAAAGGTTTAGGGGAAGAAGTGACTGTTGGGATGGTATCAGAGAAAATGTTTCTATACATAAATAAAATATTGATAATGCTGTTCTAAGAATAAGAAAGTACACCACAGATGGACAGACTTTTACTGAAAAAGGATAAAAACTACAATAAAAATAAAAATTCAACATGGAAAATGTTTCTCCTGAGAGCTTACTTGGGACATGGGTTCAAAGCAGTATACAGTACCATGCAGATACCCAAGCTAACTGTAAAGCAGCTAGTTTGGGTATTGGAAGCTGGACAACTGCATTAGTATATTGCTCTGCCTAGGCTAATTAACCCTGCTCCTCAACAGAACTAAGGGGCCCAGATTGGCTGCCAGGTCAACACAGCTATACTGCTTTGGGCACTGGAACCTGCTTGGAATGAATTATTTCAGGCATTTCTTCCATGGCTCTACATTGTGCTCTACAGGGTAAAAACTGGGGTGTACTGATAGAGATTTTTGCGAGTGATACCGAGAGGAGATTTCTAAGAATGCATATCAGTTGATACTAATCCAACTTCTGATACCTAGCCTGGCAGTGTGGAGAGCTGCATTCAGCTGGTAAGTCTGTTGTGATGCAAGGGGAGAGGAGAGGGAAGGGGCATTGGGAGCACAGATCAAGGCCCCCACAGTGAGAGAGGATGTGGGGCTGGGGCAAGCGCTGCCCGGGTGGGGTGGGATGGGCATGGGATGGTGCCATGGTTTGTCTGGGGTGCGCAGGGAGGATGGGGGTAGGTCCTGCCACTGCATGTTGCTCAACCAGGAGCTGTTGGTTCGGTGGCTCATACAGAGCTCCCTTGCTCGTCTGGCGGTTCCTGCCACTGCTCTTGCCACTTGTCTGGAATGTCACAGGGGAGTGGGTATGTGCTCCCGGATCTGCACTGAGTGGGGTGGGGCTGTGCTGGGAAGGTGCTATTGTGAATTTGTGCCCTCCTGGACAAGTGGTGGCAGCAGTGGGAGCTGCCGGATGAGCAGGCAAGCACTGGACAAGCCACTGCACCAGCAGCTCCAAGCCAATTGGCAAGAGCCACCCCTGTTCTCCACACCCCTCGACGGGCACCATCCCATGCCCACCCCGGCAGGGCAGTGCTTGCCCCAGCCCCTCCCCAACTGTGGGAGCCTTGATCTGCACCCCCACCTCCTTTTCTCCCCTTCTACCACACCAGACTTACAGGTTGGACGCAGCTCTCTAAGCTGCCAAGCTATGCTCCTTGCAACCTGTGCTGTGCTGCAGCTGCATGGGCCTGTTATCGGCCTGATATGGCTGATTTCTGATATAGTAAATTTTCTTTATATTGGTGCTGATCCAATATTGGACTGATGTATGCACCTCTAGTTAAAACCCCTTGTGACAATATTTTCAAGGTTGGTTTTTGCAAGGTTTTCCAATTATGGTTACAGTTCAATCAACACTGTCCAAAAAGGCTTAATGTGGCCATCGGAAGACTGAGTTATATAGGGTTATATATATACAGGGTTATATTATGTGAGTTAACTGACACAATTATTATAATCTATATTTACCTTTCAATCCACTAGTGTCCCTTGATTTAAATCTTTAAAATGTACTTGTTTCATCCAGGTCTACAAGAAGTCTACTTATTCTAAATTAGCAGCTGCTTAAAATTAAGACAAAGTTAACTGAAAAAAAAAGTGTAAAATGAGCCTTGTTTTATAACTCAGAATAATAATTTAGGATATTTTTAACAGGGTTCTTACCTGCCCATTCTTTCTGACCATGATATTGTCACTATGCCTGTCACCAATTCCAAGCACATAAGTAGCTACACAGTAGCCAGCACAAGACAGGGTGAACTCCTCAATAGCTCGATCCAAGTCATCTCTAAAAATACAAAACACAAGAAAGAGTTACCAAAAAACGCATCTTGTATGTTAACATTAAGAAAACACATGAATTTGCTGAAATTAGATCACATGGACATTTTAAAAAAGGGTTTATGTTTTTTCTTCTTATGCCTCAAAGACAATTTTACCTCATGGGGAAGTTTATATCTTAAGTTGTAAGCAAGAAAATGCAACAAAATTTACCCTAAATTGTATTCCTTTAGCCAATTTAAGAGAGCATCTTTGTTGAAGGCAGCAGCAGCAGCAACATTGCTACTATTTAGCTGAATATCTGCAATAGTTTCTGAACTTGAAACAGCCTCAATAAGGCCAGAGTGGTCTCCTGTGGCTAAACAGCCATATGGCAACATCCTGAAACAAAAGAAAAAAAGGTAAAAGAAAAATAAATAAAGAGATTAGGAACAATATATTAAATGTGTAAATATTTCCTGAATGGATAGCTATGCTAATTTTATGAGGAAATCTTCAAAGTTAATACATGGACATGCTTTCAGAAATAAAAGATCAGTACTTCATTAGAAGTACAAATAAATAATGGGAAATATGAAACAAATCAGCTTTTCATTGAAGTGTAATTCTGTAATAGGGATGATAGAGGGAGCTATATCTTTTCATTTGTAGTTTACTGTGTAAAAGAAGCAATTTATATAGTTCCTCTCACTTAAAAATCCTTTCACACTGTCACATGGGATTTGAAAAGACATTTGTGTAAATAAGCATCAAGTTACTCTATAGTAGACTCTCTATTCTCCTATTTCAATTAACAATTCTAGTATGCCACCCCTAAATATGCATATAGTAATACTTTCTAGCATTTGAAAACTATAAACAGAAACATTTAAAAGACAGGGACAATTTTTAATTCTACTTTATAAAGCCTGGCTTTATAAAGTGTTTATATAATTCCGTAAAAAATGTTTGCACGGAAGCATGGAAAGTTACAGGTAAGTTCATGAAACAATGGGAGATGTAGCTAAAAGTAAGTTTTTTCTCCAGTTCAATTTCTCATCTCCAAGAGAGTCAATGATCATGTTTGCTGTAAGAGAAAAAATGTGTTGATTTAATTTATGAGTTTGCCCCCACCCTCCCCACAAATACTGAGGAACACTGTGGTATCTCACCCTATATGTTTAAGGGCACCACTAACAAGTACAAAGTAATAGTGCATATTATCTAATGGAAGTCATATGCTTTTAGTATGGTGAGAGCATGTGACATGCAAGATCTTCAGTCTAATTGAACTAGGACTCCTGAAATGACACATATTCATTCAGTACTGGTGATCATGGGGCACTGAGTAGGACACCCAGATTTGGGACTTTTCTGGAGACAGTTATGGAACAACTGCCCATTTAAGCTGCAGTAATGGAATGTGGTACCTTTACTTTATTTTGAAGTTCCAAATATGAGCTATCATAGGATAACAAAAGGATACCAGCTTAACAAAAAACAACCCCAAAACAGAACAAAACACATGCTCCACACATTAATATGCCACCCATGTTTTACAAAGTGGTTAGTTTTGAGAAATAATGGTAATTTTAGTATGTCAGTTTTATTGTTGACTGTCAAAGCCAAATGCATGCACTACAAGGCACCAGGGCCAGTAGCAACATTGATCTTTAGTGGACCACACAGCAAGTACATTAAGTGGATTAGTACTCTGTCTAGTCTCCAGTTTGAGCCATTTTGTTTCCAGTAAAATAGAACTAAAATTAAAGAGGACCAAAAGAAGTGCAAACAAGATGATTAGGGAGTAAAGAAGGGGTTATATAAGCTAGGATTATTGTAAAGAGAAGTATTTTCATTACAGATGCTAACCCTATTTACAGCTCAAATATAAAATTAGACTCAGCTAGTCTGGAGTTCTAATTGTATATTATTCCCACCACTAACTCTGGGAAAATTATATCTTCAATACAGGAGCTAATTCTAACACTAACATATGGAAAAGTGTCTGATATAAACTACACAAACACTGAACTAGGTACACAAGTTTATGTAACAGTAATGACAAAACAGGCGCAAATATTATAAAGTCAATTACTGATTTTATAATCAGTTCAATCCAACACTACACAAAGCCTAACATATATTGAGAGGAAGTCACAAAATATAAAATGGTTGAAATGACTGACCTATGAAAAACATACTGCAGTAGCAAAGAAGGACCAGAAGGTAAGCCCATAGCATACTGCCGGAGGCCCCAACACCTTAGCTGTTTCCTTGTTTATGGAAGGGGTAGGGCCACCAAAGAGGCAAGCTGAGGCAGAGAAGGAGGGGAAGCTAAAAGGTTCATTCCAGCCTCCTCCTAACCCCATCTAGATAGACAATTCTAAGACCATGCAAAGAACTCAGGAAAACACCCTGTAACCTGGTGAAATTTGTTGAAATTACTATAGTGCAAAGGACTGTAAAACATCAGTGATGGCAGAGTATAGACCTAGGCCTAGAGTGGGCAAAATATGGCCTGCAGGCCAGATACGGCCTGGTAGGTCATTCTACCTAGCCCGCAAGACCCCTAAAAATTTAGAAAATTAATATTTATCTGCCCCTGACTGCTTGTCAAAGATGACAGGAGTCAAGGGCAACAGGACCCAGAGGGGAAGCTGCCTGCAGGGCCAAGACGCAGGAGAAGCAAGGCTGACCTGGCCCTGCCCCTCGCAGCCCATGCCAGGCACAGGATTCTGGCTTGGGTCCCTGGGGCTATTCCTGCCTCCCTGCGCCAGAGGTTAATTCAGATAAGGAGGAGGGGAAAAGGGAGGGGAGGATTGTGGGCAATTGCCCCAGTCCTCAGGGTCAGGCTAGGTCAGCTGCTGCAGTCAGGAACTATATAGTGATGGGGGGATGGAGGGGAGTGGCAGTGAGCAGGCAGGAAGCAGTGAAAGAGGCATCAAGCAGGCGCACCACATGCAGTGACAGCTGGGCAGGAGTGTGGGGCCTGCACTAGTGTCCCAGAGCCAGTGCCAGCAGGGCCCAGAGCAGGGCAGCAAATATGGTTTGCATATTTGTTTTAGGTTTCTTATTCCATAAAAATGAAGTTTCCAATTCTGAAAATGGATGCAGACTGGCAAACATTTGTGCTCATGAAGACCTGACTACTGAATCATGGTTTCAGATTGGAACTAAACTTGCTTAGGAAAACTAAGTAACTGGGGGAAAAAAAAAATTAAAGAACTGAATATACAAGTCTAAGAGACAACTGTGAAGCAGGATATCCTCCCTAACTACTGACATGAAAGTAGGAGAGATTTATTCAAGAGTAATCAAACTAAGATAAATGATATTAAACTAAAATTAATATAAATAAAACCTGCTTGACACAAGAGCTCATAAAACAGTTTTTTAAAGTGACAGAAATCATGTTTCTTTGGATAGTTAAACTATACTAGGTTAAGCACTAATAAATATAGTTAGGAATGATCACCTATTGGCAATGTAACTAAATAAGCCTCATTCCAGTGAGTGATAGGACAGAAAAACAAAATCCCATCTCTGTTTTAATAGGTGTTTAGTCCCAATAAAGCTTAAATGTAAGCAATTTGGCTATTATATAGATCCCCATTATTGCTAAGTATTTCAGAAACATGGTGTGCTTTTTAAAAAAAGAAATTACAGATCTGGAAACTTTTTCCTATTCTAATCTCTTTCCCAATTAAAAAATTCAACAGTGGGCCCAAGTGTTTCTATAACTACAGTACCTCAGCACTCATGACACAAGGAAGCAATGCCCATCCTTATCACGACATGACAAACATGAGCCAAGCATTGCCAGGTTAAAGTGCATGCTGGCGTTCTTCCATGGGATTTCAACCCATCCTACTTGTAGCTTAACTGGGCACAAATCCAACAACTTCCCCTTCAAAAGCAAGCAATGATGAAAGCTACTCAGCCCCTTGAGGACAGTGTGCTTACAAGTGGAGGAAAAAACATCCTTGTCAGAGAGACAGTTTGACAGGAGTCAAGTTGGGGACAAGTCCGCAGGGCCTGTCCATCTCATCCTGGCCTTTCTGACTTCAACATCTGCCAGTGGGATACTTCCCCCTTTCCCCTCTTTAAGGCCATATAATGACCACTGACAGATCTACAAAATGATCCTTAGCAACAAATACCATTTTCTTTTCCCAATTTATTGTCTCCAAAATCACAGAAAATCATTTCAGCCATTTGCTTCCACCAGCTAGTTACTCTGACCACTTAATTCATCTAAACCAGTGGGTCCACCTCATCTGCTTCCATATGCTAGTCTGTGGGTTAGGTCCAAAGTGTGGAGCTGCGTCATCTGGGCCATGGGGCTGAAATTTGGTCCTGACGGAACTGATTGCTGTGGTTTGCAGAGATGCAGCTGTTACCACTCTTCCCACCACCAAAATTCTGGCCTTACACAGCCGTATGCGCAGCTCTGTAAGCCAGATGACTTGGCTCCAGATTCTATATCTGGCCTATGGGGTTTCCCTTATGTCCAGAAATTTGGTGAGATGGTAAGCAGTGGCAGTGTTAATTGCCATGGCTCTAGGAACTATAACAATTAATGCTGTCACTGCTTTCCACACTACCAAGTTTCCAGTGGAAGGGGAGGTTTGAGAACCTGATGACACGGGTCCATGGGATGTATCCTGGGCAACAAAAATGGTTAGGGGGCTGGGGCAATGACTTACGAGGAGAGGCTCAGGGGTCTGGGTGTATTTAGTCAGGAAAAAAAAGAAGACAGAGGGGATTTAGCAGCAGCCTTCAATTATTTGAAGGTTGGTTACAAAGGGGTGGAGCTAAACTGTTCTTAGTGGTGGTACAAGAAGAAACAGGTCTCAAGTCACAGCAAGGGAAGTTTAGGTTGGATACTAGGAAAAACTTTCTTAAAAGAAGGGTATTAAAGCACTGGAACAAACTACCCAGCAAGGTTGTAGAATCTCCATCCTTAGAGGTGTTTAAGACCCAGGTAGACAAAACCTTGGCTGGGATGATCTAGTTGGGGATTGTCCGGTTTTGAGCAGGGGGTTGGACTAGATGACCTCTCAAGGTCCCTTCCAATCTTAATTTTCTATGATTGTATGATCAACCTCTTTACCCATCACTGTTGTACCAATTACTAAACACTGTATACTTAAGTAAGCATTACTCCAAGTAGTAAGTAACAATTTTACCCTTGGGAAGCCTATGATAGCACAATACCTTTTAGCTGCAGCTTGTGTGCATTTAAATACTGTAACTTTTTTTAAATATTATTTGCTACAGATATACCATTTTTCAGATTTAGAAATTCTTCAGGTAAAAAAAATGGTTTCCCTCTAAAGTACTGAGCATTTTGAATTGATCATCTGAAACTCATTCCTAGTAGTGGGTATTTTGAATCAATCATCTGAAGTTCATTCTGTAGAAATTCTCAAACAATAGTTTTAATTAACTGCTCCTTAATTACCCACATTTAACATGCACAGACTATGAAAAAAACAGGAAAAGCTCTTAAGGAACTGTACTTACAAAAGTAGTGGGTAAAAAATAAACCATTCAAATTCTGCATGTAACTTTATGTTTGAAACCAAAAACCTGTGACTGAATATTTCCCCATGCTGTCGTTCGACTTAAAATAGACTACGATAAGCAAAAATGGCAAAGCCCAGCTGCCTGGGAATTATGAATTGAAACTCTGTGAACATACAGTATCTGTGGAAAGAAGTTCACTTCAGTCACGGAAAACAGATGGTCTATCAGAGCATTTTGTCTACAATAGAAAAATAAGTAATATCTTAAAACTGCAACTGGCTAGCATTTTAAAATTTGGCAATCTTTCCATATCCATTGGGGAATGTGGACAGTAAGGCAGGCCCATTTATCCAGGTGGAAAGCTAGGTTGCTGTGCATGTCTTATTCCCTCTACAGCTTTGGAATGTGGAAAGACAACACATGATCCCAACACACTTCCCTTTCCAAGGCTGTGCTGCTGCTTGCTGAGATTTCTGTCCTTGCTCAGATGCTGCTGACTGCACACTTGTTTGTTTGTTTTTCCTGCCTCTGCATTACCTTCCACTGCCATAATTTTTTGTTCATCATATATTCAAAAGAGATTAAAAAGGGGGAGGAGTCCTCAATCAAACAAGTCCACTTGGGACTTCAGTTTAGTTCTCCATTGCAGACTGACTTTCTGGGAAATTCTCTTTTCACCTCTATGGAGAGTTTAGAAGAACAATCTTTGGATGGCACAGACAACTCCTATGTCTTGCTTTGTTGACAAAACATTCAGAGTAAACATGTCAAATGACCCGTCAAAGTCAGTTCTGCATGCTAGACAGTGTGTGGGCTGGGCTGAAGAAGTCATGAACCCCACCCTCAGAAAGGGAGCAACTACAGAGTGTCTGACTTGGAGCTCCACAGCTGTCTGGGAGAAAGTCCTTGCCCCTAAGCACTGGAGCAGCTTCCCACAGGCTATTCACAATAACACAACTGGCCCAAACATTTTTTTTTCTATTTTTCAAAGGAACCAAATTGATGCTCAACTTTACAAAACTGAACACAGTCACTTACCCTAATGCAAACAGACACTTCCTGAAACAATTTATCTATTTAAATTCTTTTTATATCTCAGATTTTACTAAAAAGAATCTGCTCATAAGTAGCATATTTCTGTGATTGATAACTTGTTTATAACTTTCCTTATCTATCTGGGTTGATGCTTTGAGACTGTAAAGATCATATTATTCATTTTCAGCTAAGAATGTTTAAATGATGAGCTCAATTCCTCCAGCTGGTGCATCTTGAATATTGTTTAAAAAAACAGACCAATGTCTAGCCTCATAAACAATGTACATAGTCTAATAAAAATCACAAATTGTGCTAGACTCCAGCTTCATACCTCATGTGGCTTCAAGCTATGGACAATCAATCATAAAATATCCAACACTAAAACCCTACTTAAAATACCTTGCAACTAAGAATATTGCTTCCAAAGATATCCCTTAAAAAAACAAAAACCTAACTCATTTTGTGACAATCAATTCATAGCAGTTGATGAACAGGCATGGGAGGCATGGGAACTGGCTACTGCTCTGCACTCAAGTGCTCTATTTCTTGCCTAGTAATTTCAGTTCTTGGGATGGATAAAACTGCACAGATGACATACTTAACACTCTAGTGAATGGATTGAGGGAACAAAGACTGGATGATGCAAAAGTAGCATTTTCTGGCCGTGAAATGAGTTCTATGTTGTCCAATATAATATTTATCAAATACAAAAATGGTGATTGGGATTTGAGGCCATAGATTAAGAAAGGAAAAAAATAGCTGCATCTCTCAAACTTTAAGATGGGTACTTTTTTTAACTTATAAGGAAAAACAGGGAGAACCTAAATGACAGGCAAGTTAATTTAGGTGAGGAGAAGCTCTTTTGAAAACATGGCTTAAGAGGTTCTGCTAATGAACTCATTTAAAATGTTTTCTCTTTAGGCAAAAAAGGACAGGAATGTCTGAAGTCCTCTGTGCTCTACAGATCCCAGTAGGAGTGATGGCATCTCTTTGGTTCAGTGCACTTTGGAAAAACTGCCCTTTACTTTGAGAAATGCGAGGTCTTGGAAGACAGCAAACAATTGAGAAAGTTCCTTATTGTAACCTATTTTAACAACATACCTACAGTGTAAATTCCAGCTGAAAGCTTTCATTTCTATATCAACTCACACTCTGATGCAAATTACACTAAGGATGTAGAAATGGAAGCCACCCCAACTCTCAAGTTTAGAGCAGATCAACTTCTGAGCATTAACAATTATAGGAAATTGCATTTATACTCCTCTCAACAAGCCCAGTGTGATAGCTGGAACAGCATTATTTTGCTTGTCATACAAAAGTATTATCTGAAAACTTGTTCAGGACCAGTGAAGTATCCTATAACTAAGTCTCTAACTCTTAAATTATAGAGACTTACCATGCAATTACTGAGAAACTTAAGAATGAAACCATTGTAGTATCATACCTCAGTATTAACTTTCTATAAAAAATCAATTTTCCCA
Source organism: Caiman crocodilus (assembly GCA_030014935.1). Taxonomy (NCBI): domain Eukaryota; kingdom Metazoa; phylum Chordata; order Crocodylia; family Alligatoridae; genus Caiman; species Caiman crocodilus. The sequence goes on along the minus strand of JAGPOW010001918.1, from coordinate 42,699,908 downwards.
TTCTTACAATGCAGTGTGGCAATGAAGGCTTTACAAACACAGTTGGGGAGAAACCATTTCAAGATTTATTAATATAGATGAAAAAGTTTTTAAAAATTAGTGAACTTGGAAAAAAAAAAAGTCTCCTTCCTGTCCTTTTGTAAATGATGCTTCCTGCTGAATATTACCATGAAAATGGCATACATACCTGTATGGACTTGAAGCTCAATATCTGATTTTTCAGTTCCTAAATTCTGATGTTTATTTAACACAAGTCATTTAAAAATTAATTAATTAGCTATAATTAATTCATTTTTATATTAACTTGTTGATAACGAGATGTAACTTTTCTTTCTTCTTTACTATAAAAAGTTTTCTTTGCTGGTGGTGTTTGATTTCATTTTCTATTTTAATTCAAACTGGTTAAAAACACTAAAAATTAATGAAATCAGACTTTGTTGTTCTCTATAGGAATTAGATCTCTCCACTGTAGAAGAGTTAATTAGTATTCACACAGGACGTGTTCAGAATCAGGAGAACTGAGGTTATAGCATGCAGCATGTAAACTGTTTAGCTTGAAAAGCTGATCTTAGGAAAGAAAAGTTACATAATTGGTAAGGAAATGGCATTGTTCTTTTGAGTGAGAAAACATCTGCAGTAAGCATGGCCCTAGCTCAATAGGTTACAATAAATTCTCTAATAGTTAGGTGAATGGAGGTTTATTTAGACATAGCAACAGTCTAAGGAAGTTGATTTCTGTTTGATGTAAGTTACCTTATATCATGAAAGGCATTTATACACAATTTTCTGTCCCTCAACACACTTTTGAGCAGACTCGATTAATTTAATCTGCTCTGCATATGAGCCGAGGCGAACTGTGCTGCGCTGTATGCAGTTGTGTAAGCTGCAAAATGCATGTCAGCGAGCAGAAATGGTAGTGGTGAACTTTTGAACTAAAGCACCTCTTATGTGTTTTAGCTCAAAAGCATATTGTTGCCATTCTCTCAGTGCTGATGTGCATTTTGGCGCTTATACAACAGCCAGTGTTGCAGCACCGGGCACTTTTCAAAGCCAGTGCTGTGGCGCTTGTACATGTAAAAATGTGTGTAGAAAATAGGCTTATATAAACAGTCCTGCATGATTAGGATTACCATATGTTCACGCTCTCCTAGACTTGTTCGCTTTTTGGGTCCTCCCATCTCTATCCGGGTGTTTTTTTAAAATATCAATAAACATCCAAGACTTTGCTCTGAGAAGCATCAAAGCTTTTCTGAGAACTTCACAGTTTGCCCTTGCAAGTTGCTGCTTGGGGCTGGAGAGGGGAACAGGGAGGAAGGTGATTGGAGGCAGGGGGCATCATGTACCTCTGTGCATGTACATTCACATGGCTGGCATGCAGCCAGGCAGGGTGGGGAGAGCATCTCTGGCAGCTGGATGCAGGTAAGTCTAAGGGGGGCAGGGTTTGGAGGGCCAGAGGGCATGGAGCTGCAGGTCACAAGTGAGTGGGACTGGCAGGGCTGTAAACAGTACTTCTCACTGTAAACTACATCCTAAAACTCAATAGAAATATGGTGGCCAGTTCAAAAAACAAACTGAAATATCTGTTGATGGCTGGGTGGTGTTTGAGAGAGAGACACAGGGGGGCAGATATTAAAAAAATAACACAATGTCTTTCCTAGTGCTGTTTTCAACCTTAATCTATGTAGTCCTGCCTTTAAAATGAAAATTTTCAAGTGTTATAGTAAATAAAAAAGTACAAAATTACCGAATTAAATTAAGGAACTCAAGTTTTAGTCTGGCTAAGTAAGAGGAAGATATTTAACTCAAGATAAAAAATTAAAAGGCCACGGAATAAAACATACAATTTTTTTTCTTGAAGCATGCAACTTTAGTAGTGAACTGCGAGTGCACAGGCAAAAATGTTTCTTAGTTCCAAAAGCCCTTTGTACATGTTGCTGGTGGTAATTTCATCTGTCCTATAGAAATGGTAAACCTCTTATCAAAGAAATTAATGCTCTGGTTAGAAGTACATGCAATAGTGAAACTACAGTTCTGGCAGGAAACACTAAACTCACTTCTATTAACATCAATGAACGTCAGTCATAAAAACAACAAACAATAAAAAAAAAAAATCAAGAGTTGAATGTGAAAATATTCAAATCAATAAAAACCCCCCTAAAAACAATATATTGTGATGGTCATATCCTCTTTATCCCAGCACAGTGTCTCAGTAAATATGGATGATTTTCATTATTTGTATTATATCATTATTTCTATACCCTGTGTTTTCTGCATGGACAGATACTATTCCTGTTATGTGGCAAGGAACTCCTACAACTCTAGGCAATGGGTTGAGTCTTTATAATAGTCTATTTAAAAAAGACAAAAAAAGAATGCTGCTACCTTTTGGTCTCCCATAAATGTGATTTATCAGTCAGATACTCAAATCCTTCTGTAAAGGATCCAAAGCAGATTTACTTTTAAACAGTTTAAGGCAGGGATTATCCACCCTTTTCTGTGTCACTCAGATAAAACTACCAGAAAATTGCAAGCATGTGTTCCAGATGCGCACTCTCTCCATGGCCAGTCCCTTGCTAGTTCACAACTCAACCAGCCACATTGCTACAGCTAAACATAAGCAATTCTTTGGTTCAAAATTCTTTTCCCTGGCTGGCAGAGATTTGCATTTTAAGTTTTGACTTCACCTGAGTTTACATAGCATCAGATTCCAACAAAAACTAAAATTGCCTAAATCACATTTATATTAGTACTGAAACACCAATCGTTGTTAATTTGCAAGTTTGTTTACATGATGGAGTATCAAACAGGCATATTACACATGCCAAAAAACAGTAAGTTTGTCTGCTATACCACTAGTCAAGAAGTCTTTCCTGAAGCCAAAAGAACAAAAGCTTTGTAACAGCGTGAAAGTAGTGAAACAAGATAAACAATATTTGCTGGTACACAAAAATTGCCAGCCTGCACCATAGGAAAAGTGGTCATTTGCACTGTACACAACAATATACCAAATCATTTTTCTCTTCACGATTCCAATTATTTCATCCTGTGGCCAAGCTCTTAGACCAAAAACACAGAAAAATTTAATACTTGATCCAATTCAAATGAAAAAGTAAGAATAATAGGTTGGAGAGTACCATGATGCTCTTTGGATTCTCTTAGCAATGTAAAGTGGGGTCATATAGTTCAGTCATAAGGCAGCTTTTATCTTGTGGCCTGTTTATCATACATCTATTATACCCTGGGCAAGTGATGTCCAAGGAATTAATTACTCACTCTGAGAAGAATATATTTAGCTAAAAAAATTCTTACCGAAGATCCAGACCAGCTTCTTTCCAAAGGAGGTCCATCAAACGTAAAATCTGGAGTGTTAGCATGTCTTGCCGTAGATCTGTAGGACAGAAAATGCTACTATAATAGAATATTTTCCAGTTTTTTGTATTATTGAGAATTAAATCAGCCAGTACTCAATTACATCAACATATATATAGCAATCATTATGCCAACTCAAAGAACAGGTTCCAGCCAAATAGTCAATCAATCCTAGAAGTTGTGAGGTTAGCACAAAAAAATCATAGTTCTTCAGATAAGCTGGTACCTAAACTAGTTTCTATGGGATAGATATGTTTGCTTATTGGTTGCCTGCTTGTTAAAGCTGCAGAGGTCTAAGTGAAAGATATGGCACTAAAAAGCATATAGATACATTCAAAGAAAAATTACAACCAAAAAAAATACCTCAGTAGCTCTTACCATCACCATTTTTAAAAATGATCCCTACAAAATCCCCTCCAAACATCTTATTGTTGTATACTATCCATAAAGGCTTCATTTTAGAATCCATGTATTTACACCTCTCAATGCTGTAGAAAAACATAACAAGAAAAAACATAATATATTTTACTTAGTTAAGTAAGCTCTTCAACCCCAAGAAATCAAATACAATTATGAAACAAGATAGTTTTAGAGTTCCCACTAGGAATTATTTGATGGATAAATTGAATATCATTCCTAACTTTCATTTTGCTAATATGATATTAGTTGTAATAGGCAAATTTACATGGCATCCATTATAGTTAACACACCAAATACACATCCATAGTTTTTGTAGACAATATATTACCTGCTTTTTATCTGCCCCAAGCAAGCTATATATAGATTTGTTCTCATTTAACTACTAAGTGTTGTTTCAATGTCTTATGTAAGTTTATTGTGAACAGAAGCCAAAACTGTAGTCTAATTAACATTTTAGGTTTAAATATATTTAAGTAGGAGGTCAAATAGATAACTTGCTCATGAAGAGGCAGAGTTTTAAGATGGATCATGAAAAAAATTTCAAATTCAAACTAAAATTGACATTTTAATCTCAAAAAGCAGTAGTTTGATCACATAGTTAGGAAAATGCCAGACTGAACTTCTCCTACCCTTGACCATGTAATCTGCGTCAGCCTGGCTGCTGAACAGCAAAGCCAGTAGACATCAAACTGCATAAGCCTTCTGCTATACTGTTTCCATATACGAGTTAGGTTTAAAACAAATAAGATCACTCTTCACTTACTGTAGTTCTGAGAGTATAACAGAAGGATTCAAAGGAGATTGAAGGTCAGAAAGTGCTTCTCTGTAAGCATTTTGTTTCAAGCAGGTGTGCATTGCATCTTTTCCTTTTGCTTTGCTTTGCTTCATGGCATTCAGTTTTATTAGTCCATTTAAGGTTTTCATCTTATTAAGGGCTTCTACCTGAAATAAGTTTTTTATTTTTTTTTTAAGTATTAACTCATTAGCTTTAATAATTAAAACCATCTGGAGTCCATATATAAAAATAGAAAAACTCACTCAAATTACAAAGCAAGTTTGAACACTTGGTTTAAATAGTTAAAAAGCTAGCTAAGCCTAAAAGAGTTTAAAGTCTCTTTCAAAAGAATATGAAAATTGGCAGTGAGGATGCCATTTTTGAAAAAAGTCATAACATAAAATTTTCAGAAGTACTTGCGTGTCTTAGAAGTATAAATCCAATTTTCAAAAGCACAATATAGGCACTTAGGAGATGAAGTCCCACACACTTTCAATAATATATTGAATTATTATTAGTTTTAATGATACTGTATGACACAGAAAGGTAATTATGCAGGAGTTCTGTCTTCAGGATCCAAAAAGTTTTATATAAAAGAGGTTAGGTCAACATTTTCCAACTAAGCAGCAAAAATTAAGCACCTATATCCATTCTGAAGTCAGTGTACGAAAAGGGCATTTAGTACCACCATGGAGGAAAGGGGATATTTTGAGACTAAATATGGATTCAAGCATTTCACTTTATAGATTCAGTTTTAACTGGCTTATATATCAGCTCAGGACAATCATACAATATATTAAGCACATAACTTGAAACACTTAAATCAAGTCAGGGTAGATACTGGCTTAACGTAATTCTGAAAAGTTACTCCCCTGCACAACTCATAACAACAGACTCTTGAACTCAATGCACTCATTGCACTAACATGAGATTTATCTTGTTAAGTATTCATATCTTCATTGAAAATGCTAAAGTTGTGTCCCACAGAAGTTAAATGGGAGTTAGCTACCAATTCCAATGCAACTAGAATTTCATTCTATTGCATTTATTTAAAATTAATCACTATAATTTATTTAAGAACTCACCAGCCCTACAGATAAGCTATACTGTAGCTCTGTAGCAAACTCAATAAAAGCAAGCAAGATTTTTATTTTCTAAAATTCTTATTGAGTGAAATTTTAATGCAACAAGGGACAAGTGAAAATGCTTTCTAGATGAGAAGTGCTAGATGGCTAAAATCAAAGTAAGTGCTTAACTTTAAAAACACCGGTATCCCAGTTTACTTAATTGATTTTTCCAGTACATCAATTCAGGCCCATCAGAAATGAAGCATTATTATTTAAAAAACTACTTTTAATTTTACAACTTGTAACAAGACATTCATAATCAATGTGTACTGAATTATGCAAGTGCTTTTTTCCCCCATCTGTTCGTTAAATTATTAATTACATAGCTATAAACTCTCCTAAGAAAGATACTAAGATAGCTGCAGTGATGTTTGAGGACTTCATATTAATGAAGCAAGGCCCTTTGAATATGCTGTGTAGGTATGCCACCAAGTAACTAAATTATTAACTGGTGGTTATTGATTATAAAATGGATCTAATATTTTCATCCTATCTAGAAAAGCCATTTATAGATTACCAAGACTAACTTAGTTCAATACTTCACTCACCGACTATACACACCATTTCACATGTGTAACAATTAATTTTTGTTCAAGGACATTCAACCTTATCTTTAAGATGAGTTAAAACTTATCTATATATAAACTCAACCCTGTCAGGCAGGATGCTGTGGAAATTGTATGCAGTTTGATTCTAAAACTGAGGCAATGGAGACCTGCCAGGTCAACCATCTGTCAAAATCAAAAGCACTATGAGTTTCTACCATTCCAGGAGCTGTACAAACATCAGTGACAAGGGAACAAAATGAAACTTGTGCTGCACAAACAGGAACTTTTTGAAGTATTTCTACTTTGAATTTCTTCCGTGTTTGCACAGTTGGGAATTTTTTTGCCCCTTCTTTGATTGTGTTGACATTTATTTCCTGAGAACTATACAAAAAAACTTGACTGACCTTAAGTCTATCATTTAAAATGTTTCATCACTTACCATGTTTCTTTTTTAAATGATTTTGACAATGCTAAACAAGCACATTTATGTAAGAAATAGCCAACTTAATGCTCCGAGAGTAGCACTAAGAGAAAAGAACAATCGTATATTCCTCTCATTTGCACTGGGGAGCAGCTATAATTAAGATACAATCAGAATTTTAAGAAGCTACTGTGACCAGACAAAATTTCTAATGGGATTTCTTTTTGCAGCTTCCTTTCTCACGTCTCATATTTATTATGTCAATAAAGATACTGGACAGATATTACCTCTCTCAGAAATTTAACAGTCTTACATTTAAGCTATACAACTGTGACAAAGCATTCTAAGCAGGTTTTTTAACAACTGCTGGCAGAGGATTAATCAAAAAGAGATGTATGTTTAGAAGTGCACCTTACTTCTCCTTTTACCTGGCATCTCTATATTGATCAAAAGTGACACTGATTTTTAATACTCCTTACAGTGATGCCCATACAATATGTAATTAAGGAATTATTCCAGGTGGCCTAATAAAGCAACAGTATGAATTATTTCTGACAAAAACCAAAGCTGCAGTATGTGACCTATCAAGTCCATTATTTCACTTATGCTGTAAGTATTTGCCTGCTAGCAAATATCATATAGGTGAATGGCTCATGTCAGACAGCTTCCCTCCTCCTCAGACTTCCCACTGTTGGCTGTTTCTTGTACCTGTATCCCTCAGATCAGTTTCTCTCTCTTTCTACTAGCTTTTCAATTCTTTTTCACAAAGAAACAAACCTCCAACTGAGCCCAGTACCATTGATGGGACATGCCCTTTTACCAGAAGACTAGAAAAACTAAAGATATTTAAATAAATCAATACCTGCTTGGAAAGCACCTTCATGTGAGCAACACTTCCTCGGCAGTAAGCTTCGAGTATTAAACCAAATTGTACTGAAACTGCAGGTATGTGTACCTCAGACCTGTGGGAAGCATCATATGAAAGAAGAAAAGATTGTAAGATAGACTGTATTCACTGTATAGTTATGAGACTCACAGAACAGAAAGGGACATGAAGGGTCATCTGATCCAACCCACTGCCCAGATGCAGGAATGCTACTCCTAAGCCCTGTCAAATGATCATCCAGCTTTCTCTTGAAAACTTCCAAAGGAGAGTCTACAGCTTTGCTGGGCAGTCTATTTCAAGTTATTGCCCTAGGAACTCTCTAACTAAAAACCTCTAAAAAAGTCAAGTAAAAAGTAGACTATAGCTTATTCATTGATAAAAAGCCAAATTTGAAAAAAATCCTAAATTCAGGAACACTTTCTCTATAGAAAGCATTGGACAGAAGTCCATTGCAAGGTGTCATTCACAGGATAGCCACCCAAACTCTTGGCATCAAAAAAGAGAGGCAACTAAGCATTAATGGAGAAAAATGAATTAAAATTGTGAGGAAGCAAAAAACTAAAACATATAATTTAAGCAATAGATGTCTATATATAAAGGCAGCAGAAAATGTCAGTTAACTCAAAGTAATGCATTGAGACATTAAAAATTTGACACTAAATTGAAAGACTGAAGAATGTAACACTGTAAATGGGGAAACAATTCATTCTGAAAATTGTTTTAAAGATCTATGTGGAGTGATTCAATCTGTTCTGTCTGCTGAAAACATACGTTAGCCAAAATAGCACAAGAAGAATTTCTTACCTTAGATGCCAAAAAAGCATCTGCCCTATTCTTCTATTAGCAAGTGCTCTCTCTAGTAGGAATCGAGAGAGGGCACAATCAAGAAAAGGTTCATACTTCAGAACTTGTACAAGCTGAAGAAGATACTGAGAAAGCTCTTCATCGCTGGAAAGAGATACAAACTCTGGTAAACAGCTAAGTAACTATATTAATCAATTCTGAAGAATTCAAGATAAATTCATTTTACCCTGAGCATTCTAACCCAATTAGTCAGATGAACTGCAAGATCCTTGGTCCTTCTGCATGTTACTTTGTACCACTCAGCCTCTGATGATAGACCTATGGCACCAGCTCATGGTTACCTCTATCCTCTCATTTTGTAGAAGGGGCCGAATGGTTCTAGATGTTTTAGTCAGCCAAGAGGAACATAAGTGATTCCATAACTGAGGAGGTGAATTTTTGTTAGTTTATTTTGGAAATCAGTGTAAGAGGAACAGGGACTAAATTGGCCAACCTTTATCCTTTGCTTTAGAAAAAAAGTTTGATTCTTAGCCACAGGCTAAGGGAATCTAGTAAGTGTAGATCTGCCATACTCAAGGAGCTTATGATCCATGATCATCTAAACCCTGGACCACAGGAAGAGCCCCAAAGGCAAGCAAAGGGTTTTAAACACCCCTACGAGACCTATAAATTCTGCCATCCCCTCTGTCAGGCTCTACCTGCTCCTAATTTAAATGGTCATTTAAGATGTATACATCTGCAGCATCTAAGGGCTGGATTTACATTTCAGCCTATAGCTGTTTGGTATTCTATAGCAAGGTGTATTTTTCTTTTAAAACCCTATATTTTCATAGTTATACCATCACAAAACAATGCCTACATAATGAGTTTTTAGTACTAAAGCAAAAGAAGTGAAAAAATTGTCAGCCTACATTATATAAATAAATTCCTTAAATTATTTTAAGTAACGATCCATTAAATGGAGAGACAACTTGACAAATTTAAATAAATCCCGAAAATATTCGAATTCCAGAAGCCAAGAATTATTTAAATAACTCATCCACAAAAACTTGCAAATAACCTTTTAATCTGCTTTTTCATTGGTTAATTGCCCTTTAACCTATCTTCTGACATTATGTTAGAAATGTACTCTCATTCAATAATAGCACACCAATTTCCAGGAAACCCGAACTACTTTCAGAAGATGTAACATCTCCCATTTTATTGGAGATTGTATTGCTTCAGTATTTAATCAGATCCAAAATTATGTTTCCCCCTCAGTCAACATGGAGGGAGAAAAAAAGCACATCTTGGATTCAAGTAGGCCCCAGGTAGGTGGAGGCTCAGCTCTTGTTTTACACCAGGTCTGAAGCTGGAGCTGAGCTGCCTGCCTCAGCTGGAATGGCTCATTTGGGAGAGAAGCAGGAGGGGCCATGTAACCAGGGGAGCATGGGGAAGACCTGCTCTATTTCCCCTTACCTCTCATACTCTTGTACATGCGTCAACCCCATCCCCCAACTGCTCTTGCTGTAGCCTGCCCCTTCTACTCCTTGGTCCCTAACCTAGCTGTCCCCTGCTCCCTTATCCTGTGCTCCTTGGTCCTTCCAGTCCCAACCTGGAACAGCCAGGAGCTGCCACTGGGCCAGAGTCAGGCTGGGACTGCACTGCTGTTGACTGCCTTGAAAGGAGCAGAGTTGCAGTAGAGGATAAAGGAAGTGGTTGGGGAGGCAGCCTGCAGGAGGTCAGGCACAAGGGGCAGGAAGCAGATATAGGTGTGGCAGGACAAGGAGCAGGAGAGCAAGGGGCAGGGGTCTAGGCACTTTCTTCATCCCTCTGCCTCCCCTTCTCCCCCCGCTTTCCTTGCTACAGCAGTGAAGGGGGGTAATTAAGATGACATTCCACTAACTGGATTCTATACATGGAAAATTATAACACATTTATAATCTTCCATGTATATAATCTAATTATTGTGAGGCCATCTTAAATTCAAAGTTGCCTTAAATTGATAAATACACTATATTGGGACATATCTGAATTATCCCTAATCTTTTTAAAGTATCTTTAACATTTGCAAACTGCCTGTAGAACATTTTCTTTTCTCAAAATAAACATAAAGGTAAAAATCAAAGTTTAATCATTATATAAGAATTAAAGCAGCTGGTGGCATAGTTGTATGTGGTGAAAAAGTTTAGGAATTAGGAGAGAAGTACCAAAATCTGCTGTAGCATAAAAGAGGGCAATTATTTGATGTACAATTTATTTTTGTAACAGTATTTTTCTATTACTTGATGGGGCACTAACCAACATTTGGATTACATTTTCTTTATATTCTGCTGTCTTCTATCAGGTTGTGAAAGTCAGAAACTGAGTTTTAATATTTTGTTAAAAGGCAATTTTGCCTTGGAAACATAACTAAGAATAATTTTTCCAGATTTACCAATTTATATTATTAGGTTAGCCAGGGTTAACAGAGCAATTACTTGTTTACATTTGAAAGAAGTCAAAATATTTTGTCAATAATCTAGCCTTGACAATAGAAAGCTATTTGTTGCATACAAAGTTTAGCTGTCAAGGACAGGCAAAGTGCAGTAGTGCTGCAAATGACAAAGCTCCATATGTTTGAGAGAGAAATTCATCTAGTAGCAAAAATACATTTTATAAAGAAAGAAATACAAGCAGCAGAAGCTATGCCAAAGGGCAAACGGAAATAAACAACTGAATGTAAATATTACATGTTCACTAAATGGTAGAGTGAGAAGTTGAGAATTTTTGGAGGAAGGAACATGGACTGTGATCTTTCCAATATTTTATTCATCTTGTTTATATTAATGGTTTTACGTGGGTGTCTATGTGTGGGAGAGGGTGCATCTATCTTATGATTTTGAATCCTTTTCCCCCATTATAAGTAGAATGCCATTTTCCCCAAAAATTCTTTAATTGTTAAACATTTACTACATACGTACCTCATTAGCTTTAAGCAACCAACAGCATATTCTCTTACATACTGGTCTGGATAATTGAAATCTAATAACTCTAATGCTTCTCTAGGAGGCAGTTTTGTCCATATCTGAAGAAGAGCCTGGAGCTGTTTTGAAAAAAAAAAAAAAAAAAAAAGAATATCTATGATTAGTTACTTGTAGAATAATTTGAGAAAGAAGAGATGGACAGATTTTCCTGAGGATAAAATGTTCACAGCTATATAAGAGATCTGTCTGAAAACAAATACCCACAATTTTGGGGAAATAGATACATTTCTTAGTGCATGTGCACACGTACGCACTCACATACAGATGCATTCATACATATCCTTCCAAGATACTTTAATGCACATTTCTAAAGGTTTTATTTTCTGAAATCTTAGTTTTTCAGTAACTGTAAAAATAACAAACAACCCTCCCCCCAACACACACACACTCAAAACTGAATGTTTTCTAAATGATTGAATTATTATTGCAATATATGTTTGTGGAAATTTTTACCTGAATACAAACATTTTGATAACATTTTTTTCCCCCACCAAGTTGTACAACAATGGCTACCTAGGTCCACCACTAACTTGGGTCAAATTCTGCCCCGATTTATGATCCATGTAATTTCACTGAATTTAGAAGATCCTGAAAAGGGTGCGGACAATAACGACACTATTCAAATATTCATGCTATGACAGTCCCAGAGAAGAAAGTCAGGTTTTTAAACACTGAGGTTTACTCTTTCAGCAATCAAGACTGATGGCATAAATTTCAATTTGTAAACTTCAGAAAAATTTAAAACAACAAATACTACTATCTGGAGTATGACTTTTTTCCCCCCATAGAAATATACATTCAATATCCTTGTTTTATTAGCTATTCAGCTCATAGCTACAGCTAGGAATATCCACTAATACTTCTTGTATCAGACAGCAGTACAAATATGGGGAGCCGAAATACTACAAACAATGGTGCTATAATGCGAAAAACGCTGAAGCTGCTGCATGTCAACAGAAGATGCTGAAACTAACCAGAATCCTTGAACACTGAAAAACAAAACACCTAAAGAACGGTGTCAGAACATTAGGATCAGCATTTTGTCTGTGAGCATTTCAAACCATCAAAAATGCATGTTGAAGGTGATAAAATTAATCCAGTTCAGTTGCTGAGACATTGCAGCTGACAGCTGATCTCAATCAAAGCTACAAACATGCGGTACTTCTTAAAATTCAAATAATTTTGGGAGACTTCAAATTAGATAAGTAATTTGAAAACGTTGGACTACAGGAACCAAATCTGTGCTGAAGTTCAACTGAAAATGTGATTCTTAATGCACTGACTCCACCAGCATTAGACTGTTAAAATTAAAGACAGAGGTTATTAAACCAGTAAACGTTAAGTGATATGACCTTAGAGGAAGTAAGAGCTAAATGACCTGTGAAAGAGCCAAGAAAATTCCAAAAATACAGTTCACTCCTGTTTACATTCTTTCACTGAATCTTTATTAAGAGGGAAGTGCAGGCCAAGTATCTTGATGTCCCAAATGGGTACCTACTGATCAAAATGTGAAAGTTAAAGGACATTAGCTGTACTTGTTGTTATATTTGGACCAACATTCCCCCTCCCTTTTTTAAACACATAAAAGACCCCTCCATCTCAACAGGAAAGTTTCTTTGAACATTTGTCAAACTTTTCATTAATAAGAACACTCCCTCTCTCTACTGACCTACTTCTTCATTAAAATATTCCTGAAGTAGTTAACATTTTTCTCTCCTACATTAACTGTAATAAGAAGAACAAAAGTGACAATTCAGTACCTGAAAAGCAACAGCTTATGTAGTCATGCCTGTATTATTAAGGATCTGGCGTTTGTGATGAGAATACCAGGGGCTGTTACAGCAGGAGGTGAGGAATCTCAATTTTAAATACTAATGTGATTCTAAAAGAACTATAAGAAACAAGGGGTGAAATCTGACCTTTAATTATATAGGTTTGGAATTCCAGCTCCCCACTGCCCAATCTGCCAAGGAGCAGACATGGGAAGACTCTTATCACACTCAGAAATACAATTCAAACTAGTTTAATATTTCTGAGACATTTTAAATGACCAAAAAGTGTCCAATTTATCCATCTTTCTTCTCTTTGTTCCTAGCTGTTAAAGGTGCCACTCCAGAGATTACGGAGGAGTCAGTTTGGATAATCTGCTTCATAAGGCTTCGGGGTCTCTTCAGGTGTTTGAAGAGAACGTGTGGCCTCTCTCACCAAGTTCTGCTATCCTGCCTGAAGAACTTTGCTAGTGACAAGATATCACAGCAACAAAAGGTAAGGATGTACAGAAACTTATTCTAGATAACTTCCAATTGTAGCAATTGCAATAATATGGTATGTAAGAACAAATTACCTTATTTCCAGAAAATCGATATGGCTTTATAACATTTGCAATTTCTAAAAAAATAAAATCTAAAATAAGATATCCTGCACATAATTTCTCAAGAAAGACTAATTTCTGACTGCAAATGGCAAAAGGAAAGAACAGAAAAGCAGTCAAGAAAAGTGATGAAAACAGCAGCTGTTTTTAATCTTTGCACCAGGTGTCAGCCTCTCTGTGCAACTGGTGTGATTAAAGGATCTAGTACCAAGAAATTAATGTACATTGCTTTTGTCAGTTAATTAGTCAATGCTGTCAGGACCCCAAACTCAATTCAGGCGATTAAGTAGTTTGACAATGCCTTAAAAAGAAAAGAAAAACAACAAGCTGGGAATTCAGTCATGAATTTCTGTGTCATAGCAGTATGGTTTTAAAATCAAGGGGAGGATATGTGGCTTATTTAGGTATTTTACCAATGTTTATAACCTTTACTTTTCCCCCAAATCTATCTTCTACAACTTCTGTGGATAAACTTTGGCAGCTATAAGCAACAAGGCTACAAATGGTTATTCAGATAAGAATACATTTTAAATGCATTAAGTGCAATATATGCAAACAATACAGATGAAAGTGACTGAGTGCAGAGGGACCACACAAATTACTGTACAATACATAATGGCTTATGCCATTAATTAATGCCTCATGCAGTGCTCAAGACCTTAGGCAGCACTTCTCCTTGGGGTCTCCTACTTCCTAACGAAACAGGGGTCCTACACAAGCAACAATTTTACTTATCCTGCAAAACCGCATAATATATTTTCTTCTCCAGAACTAAAAACATTTTTCCCCCCGATTTTCATGAGATGAAGTTCCCAACCTACAGGTTTGGAACCATAAGGAGATATTAAATACACAAACATGAACACTATACCGTATAATTCCTGGAACCAAAAAAGAGCTTATAAAATTCTTCGCTCAATTTCTTTTCTATTCTGTTTAACTCTGCACTCTTCCTCTGTGTGAGAAGATTCAGGCAGGAGAATCCACACTTAATGTGCACCAAGAAGCCCAGCTCTGTAGGGACTTGCAGTGTCCCAACAGAAAGGATGGTATGGATGCAGGGAAAAGAAAAAACAAACAAACAAACCACAACAGCAGCCACTTAGCACTGTGGATCAGAACAACACATCTTCAGAAATTTCCCTACAGGCACAGAACGTGTCTAGAGAAAAAGGAACTAATTTCCTACTTCATGGAACAGCTCCCCATTAGCTAAATCTAACTTAGAACTGGAATGTGGAAAGCATTTCCTCCTTATTTCTTAATCACCATATAAGCACTTAGAATAATATTACAGAGTTGTAGGTTATACATATTTCACAACAAAGAATTCCCCTGAAAACACTCCCTGTTGTGAATAACTTTAGGAATATGAGTAATCCCACCAAATTCAACAGGATTACTGAGGTGCATAAGAGCTTACAGGAAAAAACAACATTTGAAACACTTTAACATAAAATATTGCATTTGACACTAGTACAGATTGTTGCTGCCCAAAGATTTTACTCAAATGTCAAATTGTCTCCCTCCGTACATCTGCAAATAGAAATACCACAGTCTTTCTGGACAACACTCTATGATACATCATCATACACCGTATATACTGGCTTTTTACTTGCTAAGCCTTTCAAATAAAATATGTAAAGAGAATTTTACTATTTTCTCTATTTTCTCTTAATGTTCAAATCAAAAGAAAATTCTATATACTTGTCAAGTAATTCATCTGTATTCCCTACAATTGTTTCGTTACTATTGGTGAAGCAATCGCAAATTCCTTATGAGGTAATTAAAAAGCCCTCTTGCTTAAGGTCTCATTTCTGTAGGTAAATAAATATCTGTTTATAGTCTTGACTTCATAAGTAAAAATAAAAACAAATGAATAGTAGGCACAAAAGAACATATTGACATGAATAAACAATGTGAGAAGATTTGTGCATGCAAAGGAATGCTAGTGGGTGAAGAATGAGTGGGTGAGTCATATGACTAGCCTGGCATTCACTGCTGAAACAACTGAACTGCAAAGTGAAGGATGAAAATTACAATATTTTAATAGCTCTAAGGGTAATGTAAGGCCTGCTGGTAACCAGGGTCTAACAGAAGCTAGAGGGTTTTTCACCATGGTTCATAGACTCTCCAGTCTCTCTGCTATTCTACATCTTGCAGGGAAATTAAGGGCACGGGGGTGGTGGTGGGGGAAGGAGGACAGCACTTTACCAGAAGAGAAACTGTGATGAGTTTGACTTGGCTCCCCAGAATCTGTCTAGAATTCAGGGGTAGGAAAAATGCAGCCTGCAGGCCAGATGCCAGGCCATTCTATCTGGCCTGCGGGGCCCCTAAAATGTTAATTTTCTGAATTTTTATCTGCTCCTGGCTGCCTGTCATGCAGCCCTTGATGGCACACCAAACTCAGTAAACAGCCCTCTGCCTGAAATAATTGCCCACCCCAGTCTAGCTAGTGCTCTGATTGAATCAGCTATTAAATATAAGGACCAAAAAGCCCCGCTGAAGTTCATGATTTATACAGATGCTGGGCGAGCTGGGTCAAACTGACTGGGTTTCTCTTCTGGGCATGTAGAGGCATGCTGAGCTGATAGTAACAAGCATCATTTTGGTTTTTTCCACGTCTGTCAGTGACCTAAGTTTCTGTCTGGACTGCCCATCTAAAGGATCACATGATGAACAAAGTAGGCATGAGTCTGAGTCTTAACAAGTCTTCACGTAACAGTCCCCAAAAAGGTTTGCTAGTAACTGGAGTAATACCTGATGCTCAAAACTGTAGTAATGGGAATACACACATACACAGTGAGAACTGTTAATGGCTAGTTACAACTGAGAGTTGCAACTAATTTAAACATCTGAAAAGCAAAATACTTCTTTTGCAAAATGACTAGTGTGGGAGGGAAAGTACAAGCCCCTCTCTCAACATGTCCCAGGACCCCGCCCAACGAACACCGATACTCATGGCAGGGACCAGGATGAGTGGCAGCTGTGGAGAAACACTGATGCAGGTTCAGCAGTTCCGCAGCTGCCTGAATCTGCGGATTGGAGAGCCCCACGGGTGGGCCAGGAAGCAGCGCGAGAGGTCAAAAAGGCAGCTGGGGAGAGACCCAGCTGCCCGGAGAAGGAAAGACCAGATGCCAGAGGAGCAGTGGATGGCAGAGCTGGACAGAGAAGAACAGAATGCTGGCGGGGAGAGACTGGATGCTGGCAGAGAGAGGTGACCGGTGGAGCTGGGTGACAAGGAGCAAAACGCCAGCAGGGAGAGGCAGGCAGCACAGCCTGGTAAGAAAGGTGAAGCGGGGCACGGGGTGCGAAGACCCAGTGCTGGCCAGAGAAGCCCAGCGGGAAAGCCAACAGGTCTGGGCTCAGGTTGCCAAAGTTTGCCAGAAGGTCATGGTGGGGAGAAGAAGATTGTCCTCACGATCCCAAGCAAAGACCAGGCTGCTCCAGAGAGTGCAGGTACCATGGCGGGGAAGGGCAACAAGTGATGGCAAAACACTGTGGGCAGCCTGGTGAAGAGGGAGGAGCAGGTGGCAACTGGCCCAGAGCCTGGCAGCGAAGGGGCAAATTCCACCAGGTGGTGAAATCAGGAGTGATTGACTCCTAATCTGTTGGTTCCTGGGAAGAGTACTCAGAGACAGACAAAATTCCTTCTCCTGTCCCAGGGAAGCAGAGGAGTCCTGGGGTCAGAGTCCCAGCAGACACCAAACTTCTTCTCTTTTATTTAGTGTCTTCCAAGTTATTGTTCACCGCAGGCTGGGGCACATTCAGTTTTCCCGAAGGTGAGCCTGAAGACAAGGGATCAATTCGGGAGAGATTAACAGCTGAACAGACCCAACCCCAGTCAAGGCGGGCCTCTCGGGTGAGAAAATATCATCCCAGAGAGGGTTACAGGAAGCAGAGTCCTCCCAAGCTTCAGATGTGGTAAGGGTGGGGTAAAGGGAAGGTTTGGAGCCCCACAAAGAGAGACCAGGGTAGCAACCCCTCCGAGACCACCGACAGTGAACTGCCTCCCCAATCAATCAACATCAAAGTTGCGGCAGGCGAATAGAGGCAGTGGCTTGGAATGATCTGGGTGGCCTTGGGGTGCGGTCTCACCCTGAAGTCGCTAGGGAGGAAGGCACTGACCAGAAAAGGGCCGAGGCCTTACAGTAACTACCAGTGACAACTGGGATTAAAGAACTTCATTACAATAGTTCCCAAGTTTATTTCACAGATTGTCATACCAAGATGGTATTTGTTTCTATCTCTAAGAATCATACGGCATTCGATGAACAGTTCTAGCAACAGTAAGACTGAAATTAAAGCAAGCAGATGCACTGCAGCAAGTATCTAGTTCTCTGTCACACTGGGTGTTGGGTTTGTTAAAGCTCTGTGAGACTTTGGTTTATCTATTGAATATGCATTAAACTAGGCAAATTTCAAACAGAAATATAAAAAGACATTATTTTTTGTTGCATTTATGGTTTCAAGTCAGTTTGTAAATTAAGAATATTATAACCATGAAAAATTTATTTTTCTGTGCAAAAGTCACAAACAATATTGATCAACATTTTAGGAATAAAAATGGTCTCAATTACTTGATAACACTATAAGGGAAAATTTCACTTCATATGTGCCTTAGGAAAATAAACATTTCATTAAAAAAACCTGAATTATAAAGTCATCAGCTGATCTTCAGAATTGCAAAAGGCACAGCAGCTGTTATCAGGTCCACTAAGTACATAGTCCACTAATAATGGCATGACATTTTTTGTCCTTTCTCTTCTTAAAGAAAAAACTGAAAAAGATTCAAAAGTTACCATCTAAGAAGTTCCTACCTTTTCTCAAGAAGTTGTGCAAAACTGAGATTCTATGTAGAAGGTTGTTGGAAAATATAAATTTTCCGCTTACAACAAACAGAAGAGGGTTTCCTATACAGCACCCTGTGGCACTCTCATTCTACAAACTTACTTTAGTTAAATTGCAGCAACATGAAACTTGAATACCCTAATTATTTCTACAGCAGCTTTGTGAAAATTTACTCAAGTAAGTTGCCTCACAAAAGGAAAAGACAAGTTACTTTGTAAAACTAATGTGCACCTTAGATATTTTATGCACAAGTCAACTGTTCACTTTATTAGCTACCCATTAATTTCTTTGAGCAATTAGTTTTAGAAAGGTTTAACCAAACAAAAAGGAATCTGAATCCAATAATTTAGCCTTGCAGGTTCAATCCAAGCCTTGAGTTTGTAAATGCTTATATACATATACATACTACATCTGCACAGGGGAATAAAACACCAAAAATTAATTGGGTCAGTTTTATTGGTTTCCAATTCTCCATGGACTGTTCAGTTGTCATTTAGAAATAAATGTGGAGTCTTCTAGTTTAGAGGAACTTTAAAAAATAATGGGAAAGGGAATGTGCTTAAAGAAGAAATTCTGATGACCTGGTTCTTAATGCTTATCACTTTAATTAAAAACTTATCATGCCTCTGCAAAATTTATTAAACACAATTTTATACAAAGCTTAGCAAAACACTTTCAATATTTGCATGAACAGGAATTTTTTTGCTCATGATTTCTCCCTAGTATTTTTAGATTGCCTCTCTCATTCACCTCACCTGAGCAACATCTTCAAGTTTGTTCCATTTTACAGAAAGCAGCAATTTTGGCAATGATTGTGGAAAATTTTCACGGCAGTCATAGCGCAATGTCCAAATAAGATCCATTTCATTTTCACAGAGTTGAGACAAGGGGTCCCTTTCCATGATTTCTTTTAGCACAACATAGAACTTCTTGCCACCTCGACCCTAGGAAAATACAAGTTAGTTAAGTAACTTCAAGAATCAAACATATTATAAAAGACAATGACTTGTCTGATCTAATACCCTATGTTAATTCTATACCAGGAGGGGGAAAGAGAGAAAGACTCATTTTTTAAAGTATAAGGAAACATTTCTTAGTCTAGTAATGGAAGGAGACATCTAGACAATAGGTCTAGAAATTGATTCAAAATTCAATTTACAAAAATGTACTTGGAAAAAGTCATTGAACTTCAGTGTTAGTGACACTAGATGGCAATCTTGCTGTTCTTAGCTCAGTCTTGTTCAGGGAGCACCTATTTTTCTTTTGTTTTCAAGCAAAAAAATGTTATGTGCACAGATAGGTTATATGCAAGTAAAAATTAGAAGTCAAGGATGCACTTCCAACCATAACAGAAAGGAAACAGTTTTTGTAAATGTTAATACAGGCATCACTTAAATTGCTAAAACTTGTTTTATTCTGAGAACATTTTTTTTCCCATTTTATAGTGATAGTTAACACAAATTTGATTTCTGGAAGTTCAAAGTTAGTTTTACTTTTAATAGGTTTAATACTGAATTTTCTATTTTAAAAAGAATGTGATCATTAATCCCCCTTGTTCAGTAGAAACACCCTTTCAATGCACGTTACAAGGAAAGAAATTAAGCTGAGAAAATGTTTCTATCAATTTAAAATGCAAAACAAGGTGTAATGAAATATAATAGAAGCTACTGCTTCTTGATACATCTAACCTGTATGGGTATGGACAAGGGTTACATTTATTTTCGGAAAAATGCCCTTTTCCCAGTTCAAATATGGAGCATAACAACATTCAAGCAGTTTGTGGAGGAAAGATATAGCAGTTCTGCAACACAACTGATAGCTTTTTAAACAACGTTGCTGTTTTGTATCACCATGTGTAACATTTGCTCAGTTACATGGAGTACAAGGAGATTCCCTATGGAGGGAAGTCATTCCTAATAGCCCTCCAAAGGGAAGGAGAATGGCTGGTTCCTTGAGAGCCTGCTCAGTGGTGCGCTGATGAGGAGTCCTGCTGTGGTGACCCAGCTGCTGCAATGAGAGAGACAGGGCAGAGCAAGCAGCAGTGCCACTGCCCTCCAGTCCCTTGTATAGTCTCAGGTCTCCCTGGGACAATGCAAGGGTGGGAAGCATTCTCTTGCAGCTTGATCCATTCTGGGTCTCCCCAGGACAGCTCAAACAGTGGTACCACTGTCCCATGCTCCTTGCACAGTCCCTGGAATTCCCAGTAAACTTCCAACAACCAACTACATCGAACAGACCTACTTTTATCTTTAAATTTGTAGGCTATCAGAAACCAAAGTAAACATTTTTATTAGGAAGAATCCATAAAAAGTAAGCTACAGTTGTCTTTTTTAAAACATCTCTTGACAACTCTGTCAACTCTAGCCTAATTACTGCCTAGTTAGATGATTTGAAGAAAAGACTTAACTCCTAAAAAAGTGGTAATCTTTATATAAAAAAAAATTTTTTTTAAATGAAACACATGCACTAAAGATTCTGAGATTCTAGAGTTCACATATATATTCCGTGTTACAATAATATAAAGTGACCGAAAAGTAACCTTTCATTTAAATATCATTTTCTTAAAAGACTTTGGGCTTGCATACTTACTGCCATAGCACTGTCACTGCTTTTTGCAATTTCAGCTGCCTTTTCAAGTATCTGTAAAAGGATAACAGTGTAAGGATTAAGTTTAAATAAAAAAAATCTGACCGCATGATGAGGAAATGTTGCAAAAGGAAAGCAATGAAGTGGCATTTGCTGTGTCATTTATATAACTAGGAATCTGGTTAAGTATTTATTCATTCTTAATATTGTATCTGATTTTAGGGCATATGTCCTAACAAGTATTATGCTTCTCCAATAAAAATGTGCTTTTTTATTGACAGCTGATAAAACAAATTCTTCTATAAAACAGAACAGTATTCACAAACACATATACTATACTATGTAACATATGCATTTGGGGAATGCAAATACCAGTGTAACGTATCACAAACAATATTGACCTAAAAACCTCTTATTTTTCAGGCAATTTGAAGGTAACAATATGTGTAGATTTAGATATCTTTTAATAGACCAACTTAAATAGCTGGGGAAAAAAATGTAGGCAAGCTTTTGGGTTTAAAAACCTTTTGTCAAACTGAGGAAGTCTCTGCAGCTGTTGTGGGCTCTTCCTGGATGGAAGGAATAGTAAAGAAGCCAGAGGCTGGGCTGGTATTTTTCCAACTATTTAAGTTGGTCTAATAAGAGAGATCAGATTCAGCCAAAGAACCTTGTCTGCTTATGTCCTCAGACTAGGGGCGGGCAATTATTTTGGGTGGAGGGCCACTTACTGAGTTTTGGGAAGCCATCTAGGGCTGCATGACAGGCAGGCAGGGGCAAATAAATATGAATTTTCTAAACTTTTTAGGGGACCCATGGGCCAGATAGAATGGCCTGGCAGGCTGCATCTGGCCCGCAGGCTGCATTTTACGAACCCCTGCCTTAGGCCAACATGGCTACAACCTACACCCCTGTGTAGATTCAGGTAATTTGGTGTCAAAGATTCTGATACACGGCATGAAAGTACAGAGTTCTCCCTTTTCTCTTTAAACATCACACGTCAATTTAATTCTTGGAAAGCTTTTAAGTTATATCCTTAGAAACTGCTGTCAAATATCTACCCATAAAACACATCTTCAGCCATGTTGACTGTCATTCACTGCATGGCTGCTTCTGACCTGATGAGTAGTTTTAGTCCAAACCCCTTCATTCCTTGTTGGATGTGCTTGAGCTGTCAGTATTGATGTCAATTATAACCCTGTTGTGGTGAGGTATTCTAATTTAGAAAGTTGCCACACCAAAAAGATTAAGATTTTCAACCAGGTTTTACAGTCCCCTGAATGTACAGTACATGTAGTAACTGACGATGCTGACCGGATTTGAACCAATAGCAGTTTTATCAGTACTCCTTTTACCAGTACTCTGAGAGAGCCATTCAGTGCACATACACCAACAGTACTTTCACAAGTTGTATCAAGAAAGTGTTACTGTGAAAAAAGCAGCCACGAGCATAGAGCTGGAAAGGATTTTCTGGGTCAGTCCCCTGACTTCAACAGCCACCACGCCAAATAATTATTTCATAAACTGATTAAGCTCACTCCTAAAAATAACTTAGGCATTTTTACCCCTACTACACCTATTAAAAGGCTGTTCCAAAAATCTCACCTTTCCTTTAATTAGAAACCTCTTCTAACTCCAACCTACATTCACTGCTGAACAATTTATACTTATTTATGTCAACGTTATCCTTCAATTTAAAAACTTCTCTCTACAGTTTGGTGTTCATCCATCTTTCCCTGCTGATGTGCTTGTGGTAATCCTATCCTTCTCTCAGCATTCATTTTCCCAGGCTAAACAATTCAGGTTCTTTGTCTCCTATCCTATGACTGACTTTCCATTTCCTCTTCTCTGCACCTGTTTAAATTTAATTCATTGATCCTGAGCATGGATGAACAGAATTGTACTTGGTATTCTGAATGAGGTTTCACTATTCTTTACATGGTGGGCACTCTGAATCTGTAAGGACAGGTGCCAGGAAGCAGTCTATTACCCTGGGCAGAGGGTCATGCTAATGTGACTATACTACTTCCATTGCTCAAACTCACTTGGATATTTCTACATGGTACATTTCAGCTTATACATATCCAAAACTATTAGATGCTACTGCACTGAGGAACAATGACTAAAGTGAAGCATCAGTTAAGTTAGTGAAGGGCTACATCTCCTTTTTGCAGATAAACTGATATTGTGGTCCATCTTTAAGATCTATGATTCCCAAACCAGGTTTGGACATCTGATTGTAAGGGTATTCTTCCATACCTGCTTAATCTGATTTAAAAATTTGAACAAAACTGCAGGTCCAGATTGTCAGCTGTATATTAGTCAAACACATGCACTGATCCAGCCTGCCAGCTGAGGACCTGAACCATCCAATCATTTTAATCTAGAAAGGCCTTCAACAAGAAGATGAGCTTTGATTCCTTGGAAAGATTTATTTGGAGCCACTTCTGGAAGTGTCACATCATTAGTATTATTAGTTTATCCCCAAAAATCAACTGAACTCTTCAAGTGAAGGTATGTTTCTGTGCTCTGAATTTACCAAAGACCTTGCAATACATTTCCACCATTCTGGAGTATTAGAAGTAGTGTGTTTTTGAGAAACTGAAGCACACCAAAAAACTGACAAATTTAACTGCTTCTTCAAGGTTGATTTCTTTAAGTGAATATTCCATCAACTACCTGTGCAGCCACTATAAAAAGACAGAAAATTACCCCAGTTTCAAGTATACAACTCCTGGGGTACAACTGAAGGCAAAGCTGCCTAATAACAGTTGTGACAGATAAGGAACGTTAATCTGTCAGATATCTTTTAACTACTATAAATAGATAATTACTTGCAAAAAATGTAGACAGATTTTATTGAGATATATGAATGTGTTAGAACATAGGAATTTTTAGATGTATGTAATAAAAACACAAAAGAAAATATGAACACAAAAAATACCTAGTAGTGTAGGCAATATACTTCTAAAATAATGCTAGGAAAACAAATACCTCAGCATATTTTGAGAAATTATGCAACTAAGAAAAATCAACAGGAGGTCCAAGTAACAAATGATATAATTGCCCCAAATGTTTTTGGTATGAGAAGCTGCTGCACCTTCAAGAAATGCCATTTCCCATTCTAAACAGGAAAATGACTATTTACTGGTTATAAATTACTTATGCATATACAGTTTTGGAGGCTTTCCTAACATTCTGTGACAGATTAGCAGGGATCTGCTGTCATTCTGAATTACAGAATTAATTATAATCCTATTTTATCATCATGATTTTTGCCTTGTTCTTGTGACCTGTATTTGAGAATGACACTGATCAAGACAACTTTGTTTCTGGAATTTGCATGTCTCTCTCTATCAAAGGTGATGATCTCAGCAAGCATTTAACCAAGCTGGTGCTAACTTTCCTACAAAAGAACTCTAGAGTAACATATGGGGGAAATAAAATGTTATTTCTCACACATCAGTGACTAGCTGCTTTTAACACTTATTTTATGACTGACTTGTCTCCTGGGATTAGCTTTACTTGCTTGTTTGTAACTATACCAGCTGTCTAGCATTTATACTATAGATACTGAACTGTATTCTAAACAGAGATTCAAACACGCTTCCTCTACTTGGGCAGAGATTTGTACTTGCTACAGTGGCACTACATGGAGCAATGTAAGGTGATTTAGTTTAGAGCAGGCTTAAGTCCATTTTAGCATAGAAACAGGCATAAAATTGCTTTCCACAGAAGAATTTTAGTTCCTGAAGAAGAAAGGTTTAATAGAGAACAAATAAAATAAATTCTTATACACAGAAGTGTCATCCTTTTGGGTTATGGTTGAACCATTGAGTACTATTGAATGTGTTTATACTGAAGTTTCCAGAATTCCAACTACAGTATTTTTTTTCTTTTTATTAACAGACAGCTATAAAATTAAAAAAGAACCAAAAACACAACACTATTTTGCTGACCTCCAAAAGCACAAAAGGTAATAGCCATGTGGGATGTTAGAAAAAAGTATGCTCAAAGACTTGGCTTCAATGTTTTGAAGCCAAGGCATCAAGACTCAATTATATATTCCATGTTTAAGCAAAGCAAAAAGACAGGAAGGGTGGAATTCAATACAAATTCACGATTCAAGTTAAAAATAGCCACTTGCATACTAGCATTTGTGCTGCTTATTTAATTTCTTACCTTATCGAAGGGAGGGTAATAAATAGGCAGTTTTGAGTATTCTTGAAATTTGATGTGCAAAGCTGTTGCATTTTCAGCATAAGGATTAGTTTGTACTGTTCCCATTGGATTCAACATTTCTTCAAGTTCATCTAAAAAAATTAGAACAATTAGTTACAGTTCAAGACACCTTTGGAAATGCAAGCAAGACTTGAAAAGAGTGATGCCATGAGTAACTTCTTCCTGTGTGAGTTGTACAGTTTGTGTGGAACATCTATTTTGGGCTGCATGCCTAGTACAGATCTGTCTCTTAACATTATCATTGTTTTAGCTTAGGAAGATCATCCCAGGAAGAGGATCATCTGGTACTAAAAGCAGTGTGGCTTTTACAGTACCTACTCTACTGAAGAGAGGTACAACAAGAAAAAACATGGGTAGCCAAAATGTCCCTATGACATATCAGTCCTTAGTTGCAATGTCAGCCCAAAAAAGAATCTGCATCCGTGAGAGGCCATGCTCCCCACTTAGGCAATAGGCGGAGGTGCAGGCAGTGCCCCCCCTACGAGCTCCAGCCAGAGAATGGAAGTGCCGGATGAAGTGTTGCAGTCACTTCCCAGTTGACACGATTGGCTGCAGAGGCCCCCTGCCCCGGTAACTGACTGGTCACTGGGAGGGCACGTGTTCCTCTTGACTAAAGTGGTACCAGTCACTCATGCTCAGAGCTGCACTAATTAGTGCACCCCCCTCTCCCCCACCTCCTGAAGCACGTCTACAAATGCCCTTAGAGGACTACTTCAAGAAAAAGGTTTCCCAAACCTTCAGGAACAGTTGTGAATAGTTATATTTTACTGACAGTATCTACTTTGAATATTTCACAGATTCAGGATTAGAAAATTCATCTTTTAACTTAAAAAGTAATTAAACATTGCAAACAGTAAAGGGGACCAAATGAATGAATGAATGAATCCTGAATTAAGCTAAGTCAGTTTACACTAATTTGAGGATCTGGTCTAAGATTAATTAGTAAGATTATTTTTGTAAGAGAAAGTATTTAATATTATTTAATACTCCCTTCCTCTAAATTAATGCTCTTCTTTAATCTCCAATGTTTTTTCAGGTATACATCAACTTTCAGACTCACCAGGAAATGATGACCAGCTGTGCAATATGAGGTCTCCAGTCTTCAACTGTCCTTTATAATCAAATATCATAGTATTTACCCATGCTACAGGATAGTGCTGTTAACAGAAAGATGTACTTGTTTATTTAGACAGAAACTGAACAAATTATTTAAAGTTGTAAAATGGTAAATATTTCAAGATTAGAAAAATTGCTTTCTACATCTAATAAATCATACTTTTTTTTTAATAAGACAATGCGTCAGTAGATTACATTCTAAAGGTTATGACTTCGTGTTGGAAGGGTACAAACGTTTTGAAGAAACCCCATTTCAATGGAATATACCTTTCCCATGTTGGAAACTCAAATGTTGCAGCAGTCCTCTACATACAGAACCACATAGTAAAGAGGCAAAAAAACCTTATTAAATTCCCCAAAGTAAATGAGAGAATTATAAAAATATCAATTTTTAAAAAGACAGAAAAAAGGATGACGTAACAGTGAACAACAAGCATTAACAAAGGAAGAAAAAAAATCTTGTGCTATGACTGGACAATATATTAAGAAATCAAGTAAAGAAATGTTTGTAAATACATTGCTCAGTATAATTGAGAGGTACACTACAGGCAAATAAATCAAATCATTACCACTTTTCCAGCTTTCCTAATGGTCTGATATTTGGCAGTATTCAGTGTCTTGGTTGACTTCTTTGTTTTCATTTTGTCCATCACGGCATAAACTGCAAAGCACAGCCTCGCCATTCTTGGCAAGTCACAAACATTGACTTCAAATTCTAGGGTTTCATTCCAAACGTGGTCACTTTTCCCCGATAATTCTGTACTTACAATAGGCTTACAAAGGAGCTCAGTCCCATGGAAAAGACCAGCCCTGACGCTAACCTGCAACAGAAAAACATCCAAAAAAAGACTTTTTAAAATGCAACAAAACTTTTACTCAAGAACACAAAAAGCATACACCATCATGGAAACTAAAAAGATTAATTCTGATAGGGAGTGGGGGTGGGGTGGTGGAAGAGGTAAACAAGGTCATTTTGAGGGGGGTCTTGATGTTCTTTCATAGCTTGTGACAGGAGGCTTAAGTTAAGGCTTTCCAGTTGGTAGCCCACAGATTACACATGGCCTGTGAGAGGTTGAGTTTTGATCCATGGGGC
This sequence comes from Caiman crocodilus, assembly GCA_030014935.1. Classification (NCBI taxonomy): domain Eukaryota; kingdom Metazoa; phylum Chordata; order Crocodylia; family Alligatoridae; genus Caiman; species Caiman crocodilus. Next base: position 42,672,297 of record JAGPOW010001918.1, on the reverse strand, counting down.
TCCTCCAGCAGCAGCTTGTCAGCACAGCTGCTAGAGCCATTGTGGCAGGGCTCTGGAACTCAAAGGATGAACACTGCTGCTGCATGCCCCTACACCCACTCATTGCTGGTGACTTAAATCAATGGCAGGGGAAAAGGGTGTGAAAGAGATGGCAGGGGTTTAGGTTGTAGCTGTGTTGGTCTAAGGACATAGGCAGACAAGGTTCCTTGGGTGAATTTGATATCTTTTATTAGACCAACCCAAATAGTTGGA
>JAGPOW010001918.1:42628069-42671945 GCA_030014935.1 Caiman crocodilus | reverse complement strand
AGGTTGATGAAATGGAGCTCATAGGCTCATCTCTGGGAAGTGTTGTGTAAATTTCCCTTGAGGATCAGGACTGAGAGATTGGAGAGAGAGTGGCCCTCCTGTAAGAAATGTGCCCCCACAGGTAATTTGGTATTTCTGTCTTTGATGGATTCCGGTGTGCGTTCATTCTGGTGCACAGTCGTTGTTTGGTCTCTCTTGCATATCTTCCATCAGGGCATTTGGTGCATTGGATTTGGTGCATTTCTGGAGGTGCAACTGTAAGATCCTGAGATGCTGATGGCTCTGTTGTGGGGTGTAGTAATAATGGGGTGGTAGAGATGTGTTGGCAGGTTTTGCATTTCTTGTCCTGGCACGGTCTGGATCCTTTTGATGTGTTCTGGGCTTGAGGAAGTTTCTGGTGATGAGGTTAGCAAGGTTTGGTGCTTGTTTGAAGGCTAGGATGGGTGGCTCTGGGAAGGTCTTTTTAAGAATAGGGTCTCTGTCTAGTATGGGTTGCAATTTTTTGAGGATTTTCTATACAGGTTCAAGGGAGGGGTGACATGTCATAACCAGTGGTGTGCACTTTGTGGGGGTTTTTCTTCTGTACTGCAACAGTTCATGTGGTATCCGGGTGGCTCTTTCAAACGTGCAATCTACCTCGCTGGACGAAAGCCTTTTTAAGGTTGGTGAGGTGGCGATCCCAGGTGTTCTCTTTAGTACAAGTGAGGTGGTATCTGACGGCTTGGCTGTATATCACAGCTTTTTTGGTGTGTTTAGGGCAATTGCTGGTTCTGTGCAGATATGCATGCTGGTCTGTGTGTTTCTTGTATACTGTGGTCTGTATTTTACCCTTCTGGATACTGATCATTGTGTCTAAAAAGGAGATGTTGGTGCTGGAGTATTCTAGAAAAAGTTGGATGGAGGGATGGTGACTGTTGAATTTCTGATGGAACTCAGTTGGAGATTGCAGGTTTTCAGTCCAAATGATGAAGATGTCATTGATGTATCTTAAGTATATCAAGGGTTTGATGGTGCAGTTCTTGAGGAAGACTTCTTCCAGGTGGCTTGTACCACCTGGTATACTGTGGGGCCATTTTAGTGCCCACAGCTGTTCCCATCATCTGGAGGAAATGTTGATTATTAAAAGTGAAATTGTTGTGTGTGAGGATGAAGTGTATAAGGTCAGAAATATCTTTGGGTCTGTATTCTGAGTTGTAATCTTGTTCCTGTAGATATGTAAGGCACGCTTGGATGCCATCCTGGTATGATGTTGGTATATAGGCTGGTACGTCCATGGTGGCTAGGAATGTATTGCTGGGAAGGTGGTCTATGTTTTTAAGTTTCTGTAGAAAGTCTGTAGTGTCTTGTACAAAACTTGCTCTATGGGTGACAAGCAGTTTTAGGATTGATTCAACAAAACCTGATATTTCCTCAGTTAGGGTCCCATGGTTGGATATGATAGGTCTGCTAGGGTTCCCTTGTTTGTGGATTTCAGAGAGCATGTAAAAAGTTCCTGGGTTAGATAGTGGGGGGATCAAGGTCTGTAGTTTTTTCTTGTAGTCTTGATGGAAAATGTTTGATGGTATTGTTGAGTTTTTTGGTGAAAAGGGGAGTAGGATCTTCTTGTAGTTCTTTAGGGTAGGTGGTGTCAGAGAGCTGTCTGTTGGCTTCCTTTATGTAATCCTCATGGTTTAGGATGACTATGGCTCTTCCTTTATCTGCTAGTTTTATTACTATTTGGTGGCTGGATCTTAGAGATTCTATGGCCTTTTTCTCTGGTAGAGAGAGGTAGTTGTGGTGGCGTGTCTTGCTGATTATTTCGTTGTTCATTCTTTCCCTGAAGCAGTCAAAGAGAAGGCGGCATTCACCCAACAAGGTTCCAAAGCTGCACCAATGCAGCAGTTCCAGCAGCTGTGTCTGCAAGCTGCTACTAGAGGTGAGTAGTCTGACATATAAGAAGCCCCAGGGTCTGGATCTGGCTCTCAGGGGGTCAATAAGTTGGACAGCCCTATCTTAAGTACATACGTTTAATTTCTACTCTTAAAATTATGTCTATTCAGTTACTATGAATGAGAACAACTGAGCTCTTTTAATGGCTGATTATTTCTTAAGGTAATCATGAGGGAAAAAGCAAGAGTGATATTGGGGCAGGAAAATAATCGTGGAGTTTTTACTTAACAGGAACAGCAACAGCCTATTTGCTAAAAGGAAACAAATTCCAGGTGAAAAATTCAGCAAATATTTCAAATGTGAGATTGTTCAGAAATCTGAACTATAACCCAGGGTAAAAGGAGTTAGTGATGGCATCCTGGTCATGAGTTCTTCCCTTCAAAACCTACCTACAAACAAGTTTGTTTTCTATTTTTCTTGCATAAGTTCAAGATAAGGTAGAAGTGTAGCACGCTGACTATTGTAGCACTATTGTGGACCATCAATACTCAACCATGAAATCTGGAGCCAAAATGAAAGGATCACTCTAATATCACATCAGCAGAAAATCAAAAATATCGACATGAATTTATACTCAAGGTGTAGAGACATAGTTAAAAGCACAAAAAGCACCACCATGACTGGGATGAATTCTAACAGGTTAACATACTTATTCAAAACTATTCAGGTCTGCAGAATTGCAAAGGAAATCTTAAAAGCTCCCTCGTGAGATTTCTGGCAATCCCCTACTTCTGTTCTGCTAAGAAATACCAGCACAACAGCCTCTCCCCACAGTATTATGCCATTTCCTTTGCAGCAGTTGAATATAAATAGAAACGTTATTGTTAACAGTTTTTAAACCAAATTTAATGCTGACCAAATGCATCTGACCTTAAAATAACAGAGTTTATTTTAAATTTCAAGTAAGAGTTAAGGCTGCTTCTTTCTTTATCCAACCATTTTTTTCTCATTCAGTTTAAAGTCTATTGAAAGGTAATTTTAAAGACTGTCTGATAAGTTTTCTGGCAATTCCTTACTTCTAGTCCAGAAAGAAATATTAGACAAACATGATATGAAACCTATTGTCCCACTTAAATTTGTCTGGATGCATTAAGGGAATTATACCAAGGTGGCTGTTCGGGTAGAATTCCAGACATTTCTGGAAGCTCAAAATTTGCAACTATCAAATGGTCTTCATAGTGTCACATTCACTGGGTCTCTCATGTTAAGGGCAATTATTACTTTAAATAGGAAACTAGTTCTCAGTGATCACCACATATTAACATATATGAATTCTCCTAACTGAACACAACTTGTACCAAAAGAAATAGTAGGCAGCAAACAACTGAATAAAGAGTAATGAAAATATAATCTCTCCGGTATGTAAAATGGAGCAAATTGATCTCTTCGAATTCTTCAAAATCGTACAAACCTTTGAATGAAACATATGGAAAGAACACTGATGAATTTGATAATCCTACAGATGGAGCATTTTCAGTACCATTATAAATGATCTGAAATTATATTTTACACCCATATTCCAGGTGCAGTAGCTGTCTTTGATACAGAAACAGGCAAGATCAGTACTACAAAACCAACCGAAAAGTTGGACTTGAAGTTGGGGGGTGGAAGGAGGGAAGAGAGAGTTGCAATGTTCTCTTACAGTAACACTGTCTTAAAGATCACAAAAAAAATGAGCAATTAGAATAAACTGATGGACTTTAGCATGGGTGTGTTCCAGACAGTTACATTACTAGATGCCGTAAGAAAAATAAAGGGAAGGATGAAGAAGCAATCTATTTTGACATCAATACAAAAAGACTGGTTGAGGCAGAAAAGTGACTGAATTACATATACACAAAAGAAAGTTCCTTTCTACTTCATATTACATTCAAATGAAACTTTAGAACATGGGGTCCAAATTACTGAAAGTGCCACCTGAAGAAGTAAAGGCATATGAAAAGGGGGTTTTTGACTTCTACTCAAAAAGAAAGAGAAACATGCAATTTTTATTGATTCACAGGAAAGGGGAGGCTGTAGAATCTCCATTATTGAAAGTTTTAAGCATAGTTGAGACAATTGTCTTGGACAGTATAGTATATGCAAGGATGTTCCTGCCTTGAGGAGAGGCCAATTAGATGGCCAATTGAGATCTCTTCCAGTGCAATTTTTCTATGGCTGTGAAAATGAAGATGACACATGGAATTACTTATTTGACTTATAACTACAGACAACATTACCCCACTACTACCAAGATGGCTCAGCATTTCAAAGCAGCTGGCTGAAGCAGATACTGAACAAGGCAGCTATTACGTGGTAGGAAAAGTAAAGCACTCAGACATTTGCAGATCATTTTGTCTCGACTGGAGGAAGCGATACATCTACAATTGGCAAATTCATTCTGTTACTTAAAGAATGATTTCTTTCATTCTTCACTGACTCTTAGCAGTATCATCAAGTAATACCTTCCACCATGAACAGTGGCCAAGGAGGGAATAAGTGATGCAAGCTTTGCTGGAAAGATCTTTGTTAGTCTCCTGCTAGCACTGTAAAAATATGATGCACTTAAGTTTGAGGCTATGAGCCCTTAGAAAACTCTGTAACATGTTCTTTTCTGCAACACTGGCTTCTTACTGTCACAAGATCATGGAAAGAAGGGCTGGAAGGGACCTTACAATGTCATCTAGTTTCAGCCCTCTGCTCTAGGCAAGATCATCCCCAACTAAACCATCACAGCTAAGTGTCTGTCCAACCTGCTCTTGAACACTTCCAAGCACAGAGATTCCACAATTCTTCTACGTAGCCAGTTCAAATGCTTGATGGCCCTCACAATCAGAAAGTTCCTCCTAATTTCCATCCCAAATTTCCTCTGCAGCAGCTTGAGGCCATTGCTCCTAGTCTTCTACCTAAAAACCACAAAGACAAAGATATCTCCATCCTCTCTAAAACCCTCTCTGTCCTCTCTTCTCCAGACTAAATAACCCTATTTTTCAGCTTTTCCTCATAAGCCTTGCTTCTCAGGCCCCTAATCATGTTTTGTCACTCTATGCTGGACTATTTCTAATCTATCCACATTCTTCCTGAAGTGTGCAGCTCCAAATTGGACAGTGCTCCAGGTAAGACCTCACCAGCGTTGAACACAGCAAAAGTATCACTTCCCTTGATCTGCAAGTGACATTCCCACTAATATAACCCACTATAATGTTGGTTTTTTCCTTTTTTTTTTGCAACAAGAGCTCATATTTAGCTTATGGTCTCTTGCAACTCTTTCTAGGAAACGCTGCTGCCTAACCATTCATTCCCCAGTCTATATATGAGCATACAGTTATTTTGTTCCAAGTGAAGGACTTTGTGCTTGTCTTTGCTGAATCAACTGATTGATTACAGGATTGATTTTCCAGTCTATCCAGGTTATTCTGGATCCTAGCCGTCTCTTCCTCAGTGTATGCAATTCTGCCCAAATTGGTGTTACCCACAAATTTGCTAAGTGATGATGAGATGCACATAATTCTATCATCCAAAACATTAATAAAGATGGTGAACAATACCAGATCTAAGAAACAGCCTTGGGGAATGTCACTTGATACCGTCTTCCAGCCAGATTTTCAGTCACTTATTGAGTACAATGATCCAACCAGTTATGTATCCACATTATGTAATGCATTAAACCTGTCTGCTCCTCTCTATAAATTAGAAAGTCAAATTCAAGGCATCAGGCTTTAATTTTAAAGTAGTCAGTATTCTGAATCCAGCATATTCAAAATATCACTTATTACTCTGGGATAAACACTGTCGTCAATAGTGATATGCTTTAGCCATAATGCAACTTTATAAAAAGGAATTCACCTGTGCTTTACTGGAAATGGTCTGCAACTGAGGAATTAATTCCCAAAGGACTTAAAAGACCAGGACAAACCTCATTCTCTTTCTACTCAAATGCAAGGCATTCTTTTGACCTCACTTTCCTGAAACGTAGAAATATGTATATTTAAAAAAAACAACAAACCAAAACAACAACCAACCCTCCGAAATAATCTCCCCAGAATTAAGTCCTGATCTTAATCACACAACTAAATCACAAGTGTATTAGAAGATGGAATTTAGATATTACAGTGATGTGTATGGTATGAGAACCTATACAGAAGGACAGAAGAAAGGCTGATGACATTACTGGCACAATCTCAGGCCCAACCTGGTGTCCATTAATGAAATGTTTTACCAAACTATGGCACACAAGATTACCAAACTACAGAACCTTTCCACTACTTGGTCAAAGCTGGCCACAAGCACAAAAGGTCATAGATTAAATTTAAACAGAGCCACGCCCCCCCCAAAACTCCAGCTTTGCTGAATGCCTGCCCAAATAGGAAGGTCTTACACCATTGCTGAAAAATGTCCAGACACAGTGCACATGTGTGGGCAATGGAGGCAGAGGAGAGGGATGCTCACTGCACATGTGGTGGGTAGGAAGGGAGAGGAGGGATTGCTGTATGTGCATGCAGTGCAATAGCCACCCATACAGTGCAATAGCTGCCCACAGAGATTGTAGCAGTGTGGTGTGAGGGAATGTGGCCTGAGGGCCTGTGGTTTGTGCTACAGGGGCCTCCAGGGCATGCAACCCCTGCTAGTGGCGTGTACAGCATGCAGCCCCTGACTGCTTACAAAGTTGGACAGCGCTGACTTTATACATGCTAACTGTATTTTTTGTTCACTGTTTGGCAGTAAGTCTCATGAGTAAGCCATCATGCCAATGAACTAGCAGCTAGATGAATTACTGTTTTAGTCTACATGAGTATTCACTTAATTATATGCCAAAGAAAATAAGGCAAATGTCTCTGAAATAGAACAGCATGCAAAGTGCCTTGTAAGGCCTTTTTGTAATTGTGCTGGGTTGTTCAATAAATTCCTATGTGTAAACAACTTGTGGTCTGTAATAGTCATCTACATTTTTCATGGAAAGTACTGCCACATTTTATTTTTCTATTTTTTATGTTCAGCACATTTAGAAAATAGAAGAAAGACTAGATTGCAATACAAGCACATGAGACACAAGACTGAATTTAATCTGCATTAAACACTATTTTATTAAATGTTCCATTAAAAATAAATTAATAATTCATGTGGTTACTGTCAGGTGTACATGCATCTAAGTCACTGGTTCCCAACCTTTTTAGATTCAAGGTACCCCTTGGAAAATTCTAGCTCTTAGTTTTCACTTGTTTTCTCACTACAGAAAAAATAACAGAGCAACTGCTTTATTGCAAAGATCAAATGCTTTTATTCATCTGAATCCCTATTTGAAATCTCTGGGTTTATCTATGAATTATATTTGCACATAATGGTTGAGAATCACTTCTAAATCAATATAGCTCCACCTGACTGAATACCTTTTATTTCAAACAATTTAGAAATACGTACTCCCCTAATAAGTAATTCATCTTGTTAACAGATAAAGGATCATCACATATACCCTCCATTTATTCCCCACTGCTAACAGGGTACTAAAGTATGTGCGTCTACCTTTAGGCACACAAGTAGTCCTGTGGATAGAAATTGGGACTACTCAAGGATAGAAGAAACATATGTATCCATGTTGTATGCATCAGTGTGTGCTTTTGTGGCTGCATTGGGTTGTGTGCGCCAGGAAATGTGCTAGAGGAGTGTCACCATTCACACAAACACGGGGAGGGCAAATATACTACTATATACTTAAAATAGAGAGGGACTAATGCATGTCAATTTTTTCTTGGGTCTGTTCTATCCCAGTATAAATGGAAGCTAAACTACAGTCATTTAGCAAGCGTGCTTTCAGAGGTAAAATGTCTTTATTTAGATTATCTTCACTATGGAACTGAGTGGACACATATTACAGTACAGCAATATCACTACATCACAGCCAACCAGATGTCTCACCAGCTTCTGCTCAACAATAAAGCTTCAACCACATAGCCTAAAGGTGCATGCACAAGATACTTTCTTGCCATTTAAAGTGCTTTATTGCTGTGGTTAACAGAAGTGCATGACTTTACCCATTTTTGAAGTGCTGTATAGTGCTTTAAATTAACCCTTGTTAAATGAGGTATTATATCTGAAGTGCTGTATTTTGCAGCACTTTAGCAATTTACGGGTGCTTTAAATAACTTCCATATACTTGACAAATTACACCAGTGGAGAAGCCCCAGGAGGCTGCGGCGCACCCCTGCCTCCTCGCTTGGAAAGCGCAGGGAGATCAGAGGCCACCCCACATCAAATGTGGCAGAAACATGACATCAGTCATGTTTAAGAGTGCTGTAATATTACGTGCTATAGAAAGTGCTCTAAAGTTTAGTTCTGTAAAACATGCATGGAGCACTTCTCTACACATACTAAATAAAGATCAGATAGCAAACTGATCTGGAGGAACATCATTTTAGTATACCATACTGAACGGCAAAACAGCTGAACTCTACACATGCACAAAACAGATGAAGCATTTTTGTCCCACAACCAAGTTATGGATGTTGCAGCAAGGACACTGCTGCAGCAACAGAAAGAGCCATTGCTTGTGCATGATTCTGGAAAAACATCTAGGTAATGACAAGGACATGAAAAGAAGAGTCTCACATTGAATGAAGAAGAATTGTTTCTTCTGTCCATATCCTGAGGTGTCTACAGTTAGGCAACATGCTTAAGTCCTTTGCTGAATTGAAACCTTTATGAGTCAACATTCAGTAACTATGGTGGAAACCATTAAAATTATTAGCCAAACAACATCTTCTGATATCTAGCATCATACTACTTACTTTGGCAGTTTCCTCTGTGTTCAACTTGTTACCATTTAAGAGGATAATCTTGAAAGGGTTGCTAATATCCCAAACACTCTGGGTCAGCTGCTGAAAAAGAAGCAGAATGGTCAAGGTGTGTATATATAAAATAGTATTAGTACTACTATACTATAGTTACTATATTATCACTAAATAAAAATCTCTCTTTGTTTCTAAGGATGACACTTGTGGAAATTATAATCTTATTCTGTAGTACAGGCTCTCATTACTTAGACATAACATCAAGAACTTGTAAAAATGTCAGTGTTTGTTATAACGGCAACACCATGCAAAAAATGCATGTCTGAAGTAGACAAGGCACTTCTGAGCTAGTGGAGACAACATGCCTACTGAAACTGAGGAAATTAATAGTGCAAAGCTTTGGTCCCCAATTTGATTCAGTGGAGATTTGGCCTGATTTAGTGGCCAAATCTCCAAATCCAAATTGAATTAGAGGACCCTTTAATGTCTCTGAGTTGAATTGGAACCCTCTGAATCAACTCAGAGACATTAAGACAGACACAGCTTTAAATGTTTTTTCTACATACCTCAAGGTACCAGGTGGTTCATCAACACTGTGATGGTGGGGCGGATGAAAAGTCCCACAGTAGTACAGAGGGTCCCCAGCGCACTCAGCAGCAGACTTGGAAGTGGCACTTCTGGGTCCACTGGGGGGGTGGGGTCTGCAGCCCCATGGCTTGGCTACTGGTGCGTCCTGGGTCTGGGTGCATCTGGGGTCCCCCCGTAGCGAATCACAGATCTGGGAAGGGCTCCCCCACTGCACTCCCCAGTGGACCCAGAAGTGGACCAGAAATACTTTTGGTCCACTTTTGGGAATGCTGCCGAGCATGTGGGGGGGCCCCCCACCACACTCTATGGGACGCTCCATCCACCCCAGCATCACAGGGTTCAGGAGCTGTTCCTGGTACCTCTAGGTATATAGAAAAAACATTTAAAGCTGCGTTCTCCAAATCAGCATCGTATTTTGATTCAGATTTGGCCAAACCGAACTGAGGACAGTGATCTGAATCAACTAATTGAATCGCTGTCCCCAATTTGGGCCATATCCAATAGGGTCCATTTTGCACAACACTAGAAATTAACTATCCCCTCACAGAGCTTCTTCAGCAACTAATTTCAGATAAGTCCTCCTCTTCTTTGCCTGAATGAAAAAGAGTTATTGGAAAAGGAGAACTGCTTTCAAACACAGGGTATGAACATAACCTTGTTTGAAAAGGATAAGAAGTAGGAGCCTACAAGGCCTCCAGCCCTGATGTAACATTTTGAACAATAGCAGGTATTGCCCTGCAGACAGCTGTAGTTTATATCAGAAAAAAGGAGTATAAGAGGAAAACCCTACATAAAATCCTATGTCTCATATTCCTCAGGATGGTGCATTTCTTTATGTTACCTAAAATACTCAAATCAACTTACGGTAGCTGTACGTGTTTTTTTTGGTGGCAGAGGAAGAGGCAAGTTGGATGATTTTCGGTTTATGGCAGCTTCTATGGCAATCATTTCCTGATCACACATTTTCTTTATGGTACAACACTCAACAAGGGTCAGCTGAGGAAGAGTCCTGTTCATCACGCAGTTACGGATATACTGACATCAGACATAAAATGGTTGATTATAACATTGCTTTCATTGTTTAAAATTACTTTAGATTATGATGGATTAGAAAAAGGAGCTTTGGATATTTAAGAGCTGAACTGAATTAAAATGGTAGGCAAATGTTTCCTATAGTTATTATTAGATAATTATTAGCTATAACTTAAACTTTCCTATTTCCATTCCAATTTGTAAAACCATAATCAAATTTACTTTTCAATCTTCCAGTGTCATCCTAATCATAATACTAAATTTAATTTTAATAAGCAAATCAAAGTATTGTATAGAAAATAGATTTTAACAGAAAAAAAAATCTTTGTACTGTTTTTATTTTGACATCAACAGTTTCTAAACTAAACTAATCAGCTATTTAAAGAAATCAACTTTTTGGAATTTCTTCACCATATTTGAAAAAAGAAAAGAGACTGCGTTGAATACTGAATACAAAAACATTCCTACCTGGAACTGAATTAAGGGTTGATCACCAAAAACATATTCCAGTCTTCCACTAACTTGCAACACATAGTCACTTGGATTGATTTCCTCATCTTCCCTCCCACGGATAGTCAAACGTTTTCGGATTGCCAATTCATTCAGCTTGATAGGATTTATGTTAGGAGATACTTGAAAACTAAAAACATCCTGATAAAATAAGGACATTTACATAGCTTCACATACATATATATTTAAAGTAGCATTTAACTTATTACTTTTTTTTGGCGGGGTCAATATCAAATTGTCTTCCCTCTAAATAAAGTCCTACATGAGAAAAAGTTGTCTGATCATTTAAAAAAAAAAAAAAAAATCGCAATTTTGATCACACAGTTAAACAATAATCAACACCTTTCTAACCAACAGCCAAGAGCCCATACACCCTACAGCTACTCCCCCACCAACACCAACAGCACACAGCCTGAGCCCTGCCCCTGGCCTGCTCTGGACTCGCACTGGCCAGAGCAGACCAGCTGGAACCCATGTGAACAGCCCTGACCCAGCCCACCCTGCACCTCCTCCAGACTCACCCGCCCACACTGGGCAGCGGTGGTAGCTAGGCAGAAGCTGCTGCTCTACGTGGGGGAAAAGACTGCTGGGTCTTCCTGCTGCAGCTGCCTGGAGCCCATGCCCAGGCTACCCAGCAGCTCCTCTGCACTGCCATTGCTGCCCTACTGGGTGGCCTTAAGGTGACAGTGATGGTGGCAGAGAGGAGCCACAGGGCAGCCTGGGCATGGTCTCTGGGGGCTCCAGCAAGAAAGGCTCAGCAACAGTGCCGGGGAAGGGCTGCTTTTCCCTTGTGCTGAGCAGCTGCTTCTGCCTGGCCACCACTGCTTCTGTCATTGCTCAGCGTGGGCAGGTGGTCCAGAGCAGGCATGGGGTAGGCCTGGTTTGGGGCTGTGCTCAGGTTCCAGCTAGTCCACTCTGCCAGGCTGAGTCCAGAGAGAGCGTGGGACAGGCTGTGTTCTGTCTACCCCGGTCAAAATGGACGTGTGCAATTAACACATTACAAAAATTACTGCAAAACAAATTAATGCATCAATCGCATATGCTAACTGCGATTAACTGACAGCCCTAATATAATTGCTATTTTTTTTTTTAAGATTAATAAAAGGCTGTCAATATTCTGTACAGAATATATTTGAGACTTGTTTTTAATTAAACATTTTAAAATGGACTGAATTTAGAAACTATCTGCATATTTCTCATTCTGCTCTGAACTGAATTTTTTGTTTTAAAAGGTTAAGATAAGCAGTTACTGAACCCACATTAGCATCTCCAAGAATACCATAGCCATGTATAAAGGTGAAATGAATTCAAGTCTTCAACAGAAGAAGCTTCTCCTTTTCTGAAGCTTCCCTCTCCCACAAGCATATTATTATGCATAAGTTTATCTGTAACATCTCAGGCAGGGTTTTCATATAAAAAAAAATATTCTAGAAAGATGTAGCCATTCTAAAATATAAAGTGTGGTCTAGCAAGCATTCTTTTGTCTTGTGCCTTATTATTATATAGGCTTTGTCAGCAAGGACAACCCTTCGAAAAGGATCATAACCATAACAAAGTCGGTCGAAAATAAATTCAGTGTTTTCCCAATTTCAAAACTATGTCCCACAACAGCTTCCTTCCCTAGAGCTGCTGCCAGATCTTGAAGGTTTACCTGTCTCTACCAAAACTGATAAGGGACAGGACAACAACACTGCTTTTCCTCACAATTGCTGGTGCTTTACTATAGATTTGGGAGGTGGGGGACAGGGAGTGAAGGGCATGCATCCTTACATACGCAGAAAGTGGTTTCACTCTTTCATATACAGAGTCAGTTTGGTTGGCTTCACAGGGCACTTTTACACGTACTCTGGGGTGTGTGTGGGGGTGCAATTTAAATAAGAACGGCTCCGAGAGCCGTTTTGATTAAAGCGCTGCCATATCTCCTGCATCAGCTTCTCCATGTCCCCATGCTTAAAAATGGCAGCTGGGGTGTCTGAACTACAGCTTGCTCAATAACCCCCTCCACCATTTTTAAGCATGAAGATGCCGATACACAAGACACAGGAAGCTGCTGGAGCACCGCAATTGCTATGCTCTAGCAGATTCAATTATCAAGTCTGCTCCGACATGCTGGAATTCCATCACATTGGAGCAGTCTCTGCACTCATAGTTTCCTTATTATTCTGGGTAGCTAATTCTGGACATTATTCCTTTTTTTCCTGTAATTTGTCAGTTTGCTTTCCCCTGCTGAAAGGAGGTGTTGGTGTACTTCCTTGTCAGTTTTTTCTTTTAATTATTTATTTTAAATTCTTGCTTTTATAATGCTTTTACAAAGCAAACAGAAAAACCAAGATGTACTAAAGTAGCTTGAATTTAACCACTAATAGCTTTCAAGACCAGGTCCAAGACCTTAAATTGTGTGCAGAAGTGTCTGAGACCTTGTCTACCTTCTGGCCCACACTGCCAGAGTGAAGGCACAATCATGCTCCTTTGGCAACTCCACTCAGCTGAGCTGCCTAGTACGAAGAGCACTTCAGGAGGCACCAGCTCATGAAAAGACCACCCTCAACTAGCAATGGGGCAGAATCTGCCTGGGGGCAGAAGCCTCAATTTTCAGCAGCTGGTACTTTCACATTATTTTTGTATCAGCTTCACATACAGAGCTTTATAATAACGTATTTTGGAGATAAAATCCCAGCACCAAAATCAGCTTCCATTCTTCCCTTTTTTGGGTCACTGATCAGTTGCCTAGTCTTAGCTAGTTGTACACTGCTGCCAAAATAAGTATTGATATTTTGATCAGTTTCCAAAGCCAAAAGACTGCTTCATCATTTTCTCCCATTTCAATTCATTTTTAGAGATTTTATCAGCAATGTTATCAAAACAGAAGAGGCATAACTGGGAAGCAGCTCTGCACAGGTCAGTGCAGCAGTTTGTATGACTGCCAGTTGCGATGGAAGCTATTTTCTCATCCCCATCCATTAGTGACTGCATCTGAGGCCACTGTCTCAAGAGCTCCTCACCCCCTCAGTTATGCTACTGCAAAACAGTCAACTTCAACTATGATCACATTAAAGCAATCACAACTGGGAAATGTACTGTTGTTATTTTGTTATTTTTTTTCATCATCCATTCTGATCCATTCTACTGTTGTAAAAGGGGACATACAGGGACATACTAGAAATACAAACATGATGAAACATGTTCTGGTGTGGGACCTATATGTTCCTACAAAGAATAACATTTTGGCTAGGGACAGACTTTACACAAACTGGTTTAAGTGATCAGAAACTGGTTTAAACTTGTAACAGAACAGACATTCAAGTGCACATAAACCAATTTCAAAATGGCTGAAACTGGTGTAAGATAAACCTGGTTGAATATAGTATCAGACTTAACTGATTTGGCTCAAACCAGTTTATGCAAATGTCTGTCCCAGACCCCTTCTTGGTTTAAGTTAAACCAGACTCCCCCAGCACCTTGGCATGCTCTCCGGGCTGGGCCCTCTAGCCTAAACAAGAACAGGCAGGGGTGAGGGTCTGGCCAGGGAGGGGTTTCATTCCCCAACTCTCTCTCACCAGCAGGGACCCGAGCCAAGTCTGCCTGGTACTCCCCTCTTGCTGCCACACCATGGCCCCTGAGACAGAGGGAGCAGGGAGGAGAGTTAGTCTCCTCTCTACCCCCACTGGCAGCCAGTTCTGCCTGCCGTCTCCACCGCATTCAATCCCCGTTGCGGAATAGGCCCCTGCTGTCCCCTCTGCCAGACCCCGGAGGAATAACCCCACCCCTACCCGCCTCCCCAGGGACCCTGTCTAGCCATGTCCCCATACCACTGCTGCAGCAGGAATGGGCAGGGCTCTTGTAGCAAATAGCAGCTCCTGTCAATGTCAGGGAGTGCAAGCCCCTTACTGGTGGGGACATTACACTGTGAGCCAGCAGAGCTGCAGCAGGCTGCATATGCTGACTCTGGGGAGAGACTTGTGCTTACAGAAATGGGGATGGGGGTGGCTGCCCCAGTCACAGTAGTTCCTGCCTTACTGCTTAAGTGGATGGGTCAGGGTGGGGCAGAGCCAGACACCACCTGCAGGACCTTGAGTGGGGGGGCAGGGAATGGGGTTCCCTGCTCTGCCCCTGGGGCACCACAGCTGGGTCTGCCTGGCCTGGCCACAGCTGGCACTCAGGGAAGTGTGCAGCAGAATAAGCACCCTTCTGCCAGGAGGAGGCTGGCACCAAGTGTAGACCAAGCAGCAGCTGCAGACCAAAGAGTGGGCAGACTTAGTCTGCACTCAGGGCCAGCCTCCTCCCAGCAGGAGGGGGCTAATTCTGCCAGACACTGCCCCAAGCAGCAGCTGCAGCTGGGCCGGGCAGACCCAGCTGTGGTGCTCCAGAGGCAGAGTGCAGAACCCCACTCTCTGACCTCCCAAAGGCCCTGCAGGCAGCATCTGACCTCACCCCCACCCCCGCCCAGCTGCTGTAGTGGTGCGGGGGGACCTACTGTGACTGGGGTAGCAGCCCACGTCCCCCGTTTCTGCAAGAGCAAGCCTCTTCCTGGCAGGGGCCGCACTGCTGGGCTGGCAGAACTGCTACAGAGCATGGAGGTGCTGAGGAGGGTTTGCAGGGCTCTGGCCCTCCAGATGCCAGTGCTGCCAACACACAGCCTGCCACAGTTCTGCTGTCCCGCTCCCCAACATTATGATAGGGGCTGCTGCCCCCAACAAAGGCCCTGCTCTCTCCCACTGCAGTGCCAGGGTGGAGGCATGGCTAGACAGGGCCCCTGGGGTGAAGGCAAGGACAGGGGTTATTCATCCTCCATCTGGCAGAGGGGACAGCAGGGACCTACTTGGTAACAAGGAATGAGCATGGCAGTGACAGTGGACTGACTCAGTTACCAGTGGCGGTAGGGACCATGGTGCAACAGTGAGGGGGAAATGATTGGCAGACCCAGCTTGGGTTCCTGTTGGGGGATAGAGGGGGGAATTAAACCCCTCTCTGGCCAGTTCAGCCTAGACTGGCCATGCCCCCCACCATAGTTTCCCTTCAGCCAAGGGCTTGCTCTAGTGCCCCCAGGTGTCTGGCCTCAGCAACTGCAGGCATGTTCCTGCATTTCCTCAGTCCAGAGAGAATACTTGTCTTGTTACAAACCGGTTCAGTCCAGGCATAGACTAACCTGCAAAGGTTGAATCAATTCAGGGTCTAGAGCTTTGTGAATGTCTGCCCCTTTATCTCGCACTGTGAGTGCAGTAAGAATTAAAATAAACTAGCTGAAAATTAGTGATTTTTCTTGCTCAGAAAGTGTAATTTTGGGGATTGCTTCTGATTCTAATGACACCATTTCAACCTAAATTCTTTAACATTTTTGTATCAATACTATTTCAAAATCAAAAGATAGGAGGTTTAGTATAAGGCATGAAGACCTACTTTTGTGTGTCAGTTATGCAGTGCAATTCTCAGTCTAAACACTATCAAATCATGCCCAAAGATGCTCAACAGTGAATTACAGCACATAAAATATAAGCAATAGTTTTAAAAGAGGAGGTTTCTTTTTAGGAAGTCAAGTAACAGAATATGAATATGTGGTCCCTGACATTTAGTCAGTAGTAAAAAAGAAAAACAGAAGTTGGCCAAAGTAGTTCTGAGTATACATGAACAAATACATAAAAAGTCAGGGAGGTGCACTTAAAAATATGGCAAGTTTCTAAAAAAACAAAGATAAACTATACCTTTAGATAGATATTTTATCCACTATCTACACTTACATTAAGTAATTCTTAGTGCATTCCTCTTACAGAAGGAACAACTGTTTGCACAGCAGAAGAATGAGTAGCGTACTTTGTCCTATTAATGAATGAATTCTGACTTTAGTGACCTCAACTTCTAATGTAGGGTCCCTCTCCTTCAAAAGTCAAGGAACTATAAAGGGAAAACATGGACCCTAAAGCCAGCACCACAGCATTTAAACATTATTTCACTCAGCATGCTCTGTGCATACTTTTTAGTCACTGTGCTTTCTAACCCAAGGACCAGATTATTTATCAGACTTCAAAGACAACAATGACTCTACCTGGCAGTTATCAAAATGAATGGCCACTACAAGATTTCCACCATAGAGCTTATCTTGGAAGTTTTCTGGGATAGAAGGTTCTTGTTCTGGGGGATAAGTGTGCTTTAACCAGTCCATCCAAGACAGACTAACAAGTGAGTGATTCTTCTCTTCGCTGATTCGTCGCATTTTTGTACGGAATTCTTTCACTTCGGGGTCCAGGAGGGCATCAAATTCATGAAGGCCTGAAAGAGTCAGTCAAACAACACGTATTTAGTGCATAACCACTTCTTGTTTATTCACAAGCATATATACAGCATGTATACAAGGTGATAAGAAATTCATTTGAGCAACATTAACATTTTAAAAAAGCAGTGGTCAAAGGCTGTTTTATGGCTGCCCAACCTGTGGTCCACTGGCTGTATATGAGCAACAAGGGCTTAAGTTGCAGCCCAGGGACTCCTGCCAGACTGCTGCTCCCCACATTGCTCCAGCTGCAACAGCTGCCAGTCTCCAGGTTCCTCCCTCCTCCTCTAGTCTTCCCTGTCTGCCCAGGAAGAGGCAGGGCAGTGCACCACAGCTGAGGAACAGAGCGTGAGCCTGGGATCATGCAAGTGGAAGCATGTAAAAACGCCTGTGCAGGTGCGTGGTGCATTGTGGGGAAAGGCTACATGGCCCCTGAGCACAAAGCCCCCACTGATACAGCCTGTGGGACATTTGGTCCCTGGACTGCTTAGAAGTTGGACAGCCCTGAGCTACGTGAACAACCAGTCAACTTGAGCTCATAAACCTCCTCACCCAAAATTGCTGGTGGAGAGCAAGCTGAATTTGATTCTAAAGTCTATAGCAATAACATTTTTAAATAAACTTCTCAAAGAGAGAATTTTAATCTGGGTTAAATACACGGTTCAACATAAAAAATTAAGAACCTCTCCTATCTCACTATTAAAAGGAAAGCTACCCCTTTTCTGACCCCAGAAAGATGTCATAAAGATAAAAAAGAGCATAAGCTTTATCATCATCTTCCTCTTGTATCAGATAATAGATATAGTCAAGTGGGACAGCTAGACATCAGAAAAGCTTGTAGGCCACCAATTTCCCCCCCAAAGATGAAGACAACTATTTCAGAAGAGGCAGCAGAAGAATGACAGTTTGCAAGAAGCTGGTACAGTAGCAAATGGAAAGTTTTCTCTGGATAGGGACTTGTAATTTTTAATCTAATATCCTCAAAAAACTAAAAAAGCCAAAAATTCCCACAAACCAAACTTGCTTGTGTGCCTTTCTAAAAGGTATGTAAATTTCTTCGCCTGAAGTAAAAGACTATGAAAGTGTCACATTTCTCTTGTACTTAAAAGAACATTGTCCAAGCTGTGCTAAAGCACCCTTTGAAATTCAGTTCAGCCTTACAAGCTAAAAAAAAAAAAAAAAAAATACTGGAATGCATCAATTTTCTACTGTCAGCAGACATAATAGGAACTGAAGACTAGCTCTGTAGTCATAGGCTTGCAAAGCCATAAAAACTGAATAATTCAGTCACAGAAACCTTTCAGAGTACTAGGGCTGAAATGGTTAAACTGGCTAAGTCAGCAACAGTTCCATTGTCAATTTGAACAAATATCAGACAGTTTGTTGCTGAAACCTAAACAGAACTTGCAGTCTTTATAAAAGGGCTAACAATTGTTCATTGTTCTGATGTGTGACGTATGACCTCATTAGTCGCTCTTTGTCTTCATTTACATAACCGAGAGAACAATCTGACAGCATACTTGAAAATTGTGTATTAAAAAGCCCAAGAGCAATTGATTGTTAAGTCTCTACAAAACAGCTTAACAGTTTTTCCGTATATGATGAATGATATAGAAAAATTTAAAAAACTGCAGTGCAACTATTAAAAAAAAAACCAACCAATAATACAAAAGTTAACTGTATATTTTTCCCTTTCTTATTCAAGGCAGAAACTGGTTTCTACACACTTAAAAAGCCCCAATCACTATTAGGCTTTTGGTCACAACAGCCTTCAGAATATTGTACTTTACTACCATCATTAATAAGATTATACACTATACTCTTCTGTTACTTAATGCAATAATTGGCCTTTGAAACACATCAAAAGCACACTGCACTGCCATATGATAACCTGAAATCTCGGTCTCCCGAAGAGAGATTCCTATTTAGATTCAAGAGCAGCCTCCAAAGCTGCTTTACTTAAGTCCTCCAATTAGCTTTGAAGGGGGGAGGGAGGATTGCAGCAGTTGAACTACTCAAGACAACAAAAACTTATTTGCTGTTTAGATCATTGACCTAGTGTTGCAGGCAGATGTTATTGTAATGTAAAATCTGTTAGTGCAAGGATGAAGAATTAAAAACAAATCTTAGAGCAAAAACATATTTGCCTGTAGTTTTTGCCCAAATGTCTTACATAAACCCGGTGCAAAAAGGAACAGAACTACCTCTACCTCAAAACGTTATGATTCTCTGAGGCAGCAGTAGTTTCAAATTAATTCTATCTTACTAAATCATGACTGGGAAGGACCACTAATAGCTATCAGCTTTTAAACTTCAAACCACTCCTTGATGCTGGCCAGAAAACGGGTTGTGATCTTTATGACCACTAGCCATTCTACACTTCATTTCTTCATTTTTTTTTTTTTAAAGGCCTTCTGTAGATGTCTTCTTGCCCGACTGGCCAAGAAGAATCTGTCTGCAAAGCTGCAGTAGCAGCAGTTAGCAAGATGGAAGTAGTGGCGGGTAGGGACATTTGCAAGGAACTTCCACAGTTTCAGTGTGGGGAGAGCTTTGTCCCTGTAACAAAAATAAGCTCAATGCAATTATGACAATGGCTCAATGCAATTATGACAATGGTATTAGTGTGATAACGGAGATCAGAATTTTTCAAGCTGTTTATATCAGCCTGTAAATGAAAAGCTCCAAAAGAGAAAACTGAGGCAAAAAGTTCTATTCATCTACATGCCTTTTTCACAAAGTAACCTCTCCTTCCCTTTTCCCATACACAACAAATGAAACAAAAACAAAAAAACTCTTTCAAAGTTACCTTTTCCTATGAGAACACCTATTCTGGAATCCAATTTTTCCCCTGGATCACAGTTCCTTGTCACAAGTTTGAGGACAGGAAGAAAGGGTCTAACATCACAGAGTCTTCGTGTTTCATCCTCTAGCTCCTCGTGTACTGCTGTCTGGTTCACACATGAGAACATGTAAGAATCAATCTCCAAAAGGAGATGAAATAAGGGATAGCTGTGTGCTTGCTTCCATAGTAGCTGCAAATAAGAAAAACACACTCTGTTAAGAACCCTTAAACAATTATTTGGAAATTTTTCTTTTTCACTTACCCGTTTACCTTAAGAGAGTTTGCAGTTAATGTAGAAAATGGAAACTGGTCTGTATGATAAATCTAGAAACACTAAATAAAGGGAAAAGTGATATCAATTATCGCTGCCTTTGTTAGGTCTAACAGAGGATCGACAGTTGCCTACTTGTTAGGTCCTGTCTTCACTACTAAATTTAAAAAAAAAAAAAAAAGTTAGCCTGAAGAACTTTCAAACACTCTTGTGTTTGAAACACTAACATATATATCCGTTCCTGAGATAAAACACACAATGTAGTTAAGTAAACCAGGATGAGATCAGTTTTAAACCCCCTCTTAGAGCTGACCTCACCTATTTTACCTTGCAGTAAAACTAAATTGAAGGTAGTCATCATTTACTGCAGCAATAGAAGAATACTGACTAATCCTGGAGCCAGTCCCCAGGGCTAACTAGCAGACTGTCATCACCCTTCTAGAGCCCTCTCACAATACTTTTCTCTCCAAAAATTTTCACAGATCATTTTTTCTTCCTTGAATATCCTCTAAATTCTTATTCAGGATGGGAAGCCATTATCTATGTAGCCATTATCTATGGCTATAAATAGTACCAGTATCTATGGCCATACTATCAAATACTTGGTCTTCATGTATTATCTTCTGGAGGTTTTTTCTCAAAGCCAGCATCTTGGCCATTATCTTATAATTCATATTACGGCGTGTAATCAGTCTCCAATTTTTCAGGAGTTACTTCCCCCCTTTCTTGAAGAGTAAGATCACAATATCTCTTGTAAAATCTTCCCCTGCCTCTCCTGTTTCTGCTATTTCCTCAATAACTTCCAATAATCCCTTCCTACCCATACCCAAAACTCTCCCAAAATAAGTAGTCTGTCTGCTTTTGATTTCCCTCTTTTAAATGTTTTTAAAGATAAAGAACTACTCCACTTCCTTTATCTTTTCTTCCATCATCTTTGCTTCTTCCATCAGTACTTTCTCTTAAATCTGTTCCAGCAAGTCCTTCATCATCTTCCTATTTCCTTCTGATGCAGCTCTTCAAAGAATCTTCAAATTGCCTCCAACACCTATTCCTGCTTTTCCACCTGGGTACCATCATCTTTCTGTACTGTTTTTAGGTCTTTCTCCATGTGCACTATAGCAGAAAGAGTACTGGGAGCTCTCTATTTTCTCCCACCCAGGGTGCTGAAACCATTCTCTCTCTCATCTTCCCATCTCTTGCCTTGTTTCTTCTACTTGTTCTCATACCTGTCTTTCTTCTGCAGCTTCTTTTAGCAGCTCCTGTATCATGTTTCTCTGCAGGTCTCTCAGCTCTTTCATTCTTCTCATGGCTCTTCAGCCTTCCTTCCTGGACAATCCTCCCATCTTCTTCTTCACCATCATTCACCAATCTCTGATACTCCCAAAATATTGAATCAGTGTTCTCGATCTTTCATACCATCTCATGTAAAATTGACATATCTCCTGATCTTGTAACAGTTTCATGGCATGTGCAACTGTAACAGCTGCGCATTTAACTTCCACACTCCCCTTCTGCTTATGGGGCTCTTACCAAGACTCAGTTCCTCCTTCAGCTTCCAGCAATCACTACATGCCACAATTACGGTTTCTCTCTTCAATCTCTCTCTTTATTTTGATACAAACACAAAATTAGTTTTTGATAGTTTCCTTCCACTGGGGTCAGATCTAGTGAAAACTCTATCCTGTGCCCACATATCTGTCAGTGACTCTTATTTATTATATTTATTAACAATCTGGATGAACTGTCTAAAGTTCTGTCGTCTTCTTCCCCTGTTCTGTCACCTACTTCTATTATAGAGCTAAAGTCCCCAGCCATTATCTATGGTCTCCTTCTGACCACCACCGTTAGCTTCCTAAGCACAGCCTTCCTCTCCTCTCACTCTGGTAGTACACACACGAATTTGCTCCCCTGGCTGCCAGTATCATCCATTGTAGTCTTCAACTTCCACCTATTTTACTCTCAACTCTTGAAAAGTATTGCTACTTCTGCCACTGGGCACTCCCCTTGTGCTAAGACACTGGGGGGGGGGGATGAAATGCCCACCAAACTGCCCCAGACAACCTACTGGTGGAAGAAGGAAAGCATCAATCACCTCCTCTAGAGCTGCCTGTACACCAGGTATGGGGGAGAGTAAGCAAACTCCTTCAGGTAGTGATGGGGTGAAGACCCTGACCAGAGAGGCTGCACTGTTCAGCCATCTGACCAAGCAGCAAGGAACCCCAACAATCAGCTTTGACCAGTTCACCTCCTGCTTCAGGAATACACAGTGGAAGACCAAGAACCTGCTCATATACAGGCACATGAACCTCGCAGACAAAACAGAGTCATGAACTGTATCACAACGTGGCTGAGTGAGCTATAGCTATAAGACAGAAGGCAAATACAGGATGAAGACAGAGGAAGGCACATGGAGGAGGAAAGAATGGCACGGACTGTTTAAGGGCAGCACCTCCAGATAAGATAACAACAACAGTGAAAAAGAGATCAGCGATGACAGCAGAGAAGATGACAAAGTGTATGAGAAGAAAGATGATCACAAGGAAGATGGAGACTTAGGGCTGGCAGAGTCATGAGAGGACTGGGGAAAGAAACAGAGGGGTTGTGGAAGAGGAGATGCAGAGGTGGCTAGAGGAGATGGTGACGAGCAAGCGGGAGTTCAGAAATGGAGCTGCGTTTTATTGTAACAGCAATGATGATGGTCAACTGTAGATGTGTTATGGACTGTCAAGTGAAGTGTATCAGTCACAAGACAGGATAGCAAAAGTTTAGCTACACATTTTGCAAAAAGTAGTTTATACTAGATATAAGGAGGTGCCAAAGTGCTGCTCAAAAGAGTGTTTATGAAACACGTTTGATAAAACTTGCCATACTTCCAAAAAAACAAAGGTAACATGCATCAACTCTAATGAACTAAGTCTATGGGTACTATATGCAAATTGCTACAGCCATGTTTAATCTCAAGGTTATTGTTTTCACACTTGCTCTTCACTTTCATGTGCTCAGGCAGAGGGGCAAGGGGCTGACAGAGGAAAAGCTTGGCAGGGGGGGAAGCAGAGAGAAAATGGCTAGCTGATTCCCCATATTGATTTCCCCTGCTGTAGCAGTGGGAGGGGCAAACCTACTAATTGAAGGCAAACCTACAATAATTAGATTCTATAGGAAAATTATAACAAATTTATAAATTTTTCCATATACTTTCTATATCTAATTATGTTGTCATTTTATAATCCAGGTCATCTTCTATTTGAGTAAACACTGTAAGTCATTTTTCTCTTGGAACTGCCATTTTTGTTCCAGTAGGAACCATTCGAACACCTGTACACTTTTCTACTGGCCAGCTGCAATTCTCTCAGTAAAGATGCAATGCCTGTATGCGGTCTCTTTATGGGTTTAGGTCAGGCATGTATCCATGTTTAAAAAAAAAAATAAAATCACTTATGCACATACCTCCACATTGCTCAATATTTTTGTTGCATAAATCTAATATAACAGAAACATTATTCTTTGTAATTTGTATTGTAATAGTCCTTTGAAGCCAGGTCCTCCTAAGCATTAACTGTTCTGCAAACATGTAATAGAAGAGAATGACTTCGTAATTTATGCTTAAAATCGGATGACTATGACAAACTAATGAGACAATTTCAATCAATGCAGAGCAGTGGCCACAGCATCCAACTACTGAACACTATCACATAGTTTGCAACAACCATAGCACAGGTGTTTTAAGAGTGAAATTTAGAAGGAAATAAGATGGTGTGGTTTATTTTGTTTTAGGGTTTTTTTTTAGGGTTTGTTTGTTTTTGTTTTGAAGGAGGACTATACTACAGGTGCACTGATAGACACTTTTGGGGCTGATACCAATAGCTTATTTTTAAGAAGGCTTATCAGCTAATATCAATCCGGTTTCTGATACCAGCCCCACAGCTTGAAGAGCAGTGTCCAGCTGTTGTGGTACAAGGGGAAGGATGGGGCATTGAGGGGGGACAGATCAAGGCCCCAGCAGTGAAGGAGGGAGTTGGACTGGGGCAAGTGCTCTCCAGTCTGGGTGGGGCAGGTACGGGACAGAGCCATGTCTTGTCCAGGGAGTGCAGGGGGAGGGGGGACAGCCTGGGGCTATACACAGCTCTTCTTGGTCCACCCCGTCCTGTGCAAAACTGGGGGCACTCGCCCCCACCATGCCCCCCTGGACGAGTGGCAGGAGCAGCGATGCAAGCCGCCGGACAAGGCACCGGATGAGTGGCGCACAGTGGTGGGAGCCACACCCTCCCCATGCCCACCCTAGACAAGCCATGGCTCTATCCTGCCCACACTCCACCCCAGCTGGGCAGTGCTTGCCTCGGCCTCTGCCCCAGCCCTGTTCCTTCACTGCAGGGGCCTTGATCCGCATGCCATAGGCAGCTTCTGTCTGTGGCATGTGGCAGATTGGGACAGGTGGAGGCAGCATAGTAGCAGATACATCACAGTACAGAAAACAAAGCAACAGTTGTGGTAAAGGGAACAGAAAGCAGAGCAACAGATCAGGAAGGGATCATAGGGCAGGGAACAAAGTAGAACAGCAGAGTTTCCCCTGCCTTTTTAGGCTCAAGGCACCTCTCATCTAACAATGGCCTCACAAAGGAAAATGCTAACCCTTAGTGTTCACTCATTTTTTTTGAGAGCACAAAATAATAGAGCAATTATTCTATTACAAAGAACTCAGAAAGACCATCAGTCTGAGTATGACACGTACACAGCTCCCTTTACCAGCAATATGCATAATCTCAAGGATTGACGTAGACTGCTTCTTTGACAAAGCCTAGTTATAAAACCACGTGAATTTGCATTAAAAATTATATTATTTTTTTCAGTCCTTATCAGCTTTTCCATTATTCTACCCAGAAATGACACTAGCTTGGCCAGCCTATAGTTACTCAGGTCATCCTGTTCATTTTTCATTTGGCTTCCTAGTATATCAGTAGCATTCTTCCAATCTCCTGAAATGTTTTAAGCTAAAGTTCAAGCGTGTTGCTAAAGGTATTTCTATAGCTACTGCTATGTTCAGTTGTGAAAAAAGATGACATTGCCACCTATTTTAGAATAAGGCATCTAATACAATTAAAAGTGTTTTCAAATACAGGTTTCAAGATTTATGAAGAACCTTCATATGCAAATTTGCCCCTATGCAATGAGCATATTTAGACCCAGGATTTGTTATCTGTGAAGTTAATTCACTCGTACGCAATCAGCCCCTGCCCAAACAGGCAAGTCTGTGGTGGGAGGGGAAAAGGCTGTGGCCCAAATCACAGCAGCCCTGGCTACACCAGCCCCAGGAGCAGGTGGTGCCAGCTGTCTCCAGCCACAGGGCTACACCAAGCTCCGCCTGTCTCCCCACACCTGGGCTCCACCTATACCTACTCACTTCTGCTTCTGGGCTACACTGTGCCCTGGTGCAGGCAGCTGGTGTTGGCTGCTCCCCAGGCCACTCTAGCATGGGCAGGGGTGAGTGCAGACAAGCAGAGACCCGGGCTATGCGGGATGTAGCACTCACACCAGCTGCCTGCACTATAGCATGGCACAGCCCAGAAGCAGAGGTGAGTGGGGACAGCCAAAGCTCAGGTGCAGAGAGGACAAGTAAAGCACAGTGCAGTCCAGCAGCACTCGGGAGTGGCCAGCAGCAGCTGCCTGCAGCCACTGGGCTAACCATGCTCCACTTGTCCCCACTCACCTCTGCTCCTGGGCTGTGCTGTGCCCTGGCGCGGGCAGCTTGTGTGAGTGCTGCATCCCACACAGCCTGGGGCTCTGCTTGTCTGCACTCGCCCCTGCCCATGCTGGAGTGGCCTGGGGAGCAGCCAACACCAGCTGCCTGCACCAGGGCATAGCACAGATTTTTTTTTATCAAGTTCCATCTTCACACCCTGCAAACAAAAAACTATTCATGTTTCCTTAGTTCAACAAAGTCATGGATATCTCTAGGATCTCAAAGGCTATACATGCCTTACCAAAATTGGAGTTTTCCCTGCTTTACTTGTGGTAGGTTAGGATGTTATGCCTTGTGGTTGTGTCAGGGTTGACTGCATAGCTTTTCTAGCAGGTTAGACAATGGATTCACATGTGATGATTCAAGCATGGATGATCCTGCTTCATGCAGAGGGTTGGACTAGACCTCTCGCAGTCCCTTCCAGGCCTACTTTTCTATTATTTGATTAAATGTACACAAAAACCAAGCTCAACTGAGCTGTACTATTCGATGACTTAGTCCGTTAATGCATTTAATGTAAATAAAATGGATCTATTGCTTATTTATAATAAAACAAGATGGGCTTTAATTTCTTTGAAGAAAGTTAATCTGTTGTATTGCTGGGACTGATCTATAAGCAGCAGCCAAGAATGAGGCACATTTCTCCATTCTTATGCTCTTCACTGTTTACTTGGTTACACCAGCACTTTTTGCTATTAGGAGACTAGTGAATTAAGAACTTTCATTAAAGTTTCCAATGCCAAACTTCCCTTGGTTTTTTTAGCTGTAAGGCAGTTGGCTCTTGAACTTTCTGTTTTTTTTACTGAATTTCCATCAATATGTTTATCAAGCCTAAATGCTGAGTTTTCATATGGAAAATAGCATTAGAGTGACTCAATCTATTTCTCTTTGTAAGAAAAGCCACAAAAATGTTACTTGAAATGTATTTTACAGAACACTACAAGTTGGTATGGAACAAAACACAAGTGCTGTTGGCACATACAGTGTTACAGCTGACTAAACCAGCATCCCTTTGTAAATGCTCTTCATAGTTTGTCAAGCATGAACTGACAAAAATAAATTCCTTTACAAATAGACTTTAAATTGTATCTTTTTGCACATCATTTTTTTCCTGAAATGCCTGCACGTCACACATTCATAACAAACCATTTTTAATTGGTTTCATGATTTTATTTCTCTTATGGAATAACCAATTACTCCTCAGTAAGGCATTACCCTTACTTCATATTAAACTATACAGTTTGTACTTTATTCAAACAGTGAGATATGAGAAGGTTCCTTAATAAAAGGGAATCTTTTCTTAAAGGAATGCTTTTGAATTTGAAAGCTGCAAGGCTCTGTCCACTAGGTAGCACTTTAGTACTAAATTAGAGATAGCAGGATTTCAATTCAAAGAAAAAGAACTATGATTATGTGGCTGAAGGAGGAAGGAGAGGAGAGCAGAAGTTTGAGAAAGAGAGCAGGGGTTTATTAAAAACAGGGGGAAAAAAGGACATTTGCAATCATCTCTAAATTTTTACTGAAAGTACAAGTTTATAATATTAATTTTTACACAAATCAGTAAAGAAAACTGGTACATTTTGCTTTGGTGGAAAAACAGAATGAATGTACATTTAGTTTCCAAATGTCAGATGAACTATTTTACTGTTTGCTTTTATGTCAAACTTTCCTGGCAAAACATCCTTCATAGTTTTAAGACTAACTATTTTCAGGTTACTGAACCTCAGTCAGTTCTTTGTGTGGCCTTTCATGATCTTACAGTTGGATTTTTTTTCTGAAAATAAAAATATTAAGAGGGCAAAAGAAGTCTGCTTTGCATGTTGTCCAGAGAGGAGAGACAAGCTAGGGGTTAAGAAACTGAGCTGCAATTCCAAAGACCTGCCGCAAATTTTGTGGCAGTGCTACTGACTTCTTGTGTGCTCTTGGGCATGTCACCATTTCCCTGGCTCTAGTTCTTCTAATGCAAGGCACATCCAGGGTGTATATTTCTACAATTATGATTTTTAAGTGCATTTAATTAGGATTACCATATTTCCAGTTCCAAAAAAGAGGATACCTGTCATATGGGGGAATTATATGATGCCAGTGCCCTGCCCCTGCTTGTTCCATTACCCCTCACTCCCAAGCCACAGCTTCCCCCACTCCCAGCCCTCCTGCTACCCCTCACTCCCAACCTGCAGACTGCTGGCCCCGCCTGTGCCCCTCACTGTCAACCTACAGTACCCTGCCCGCCCGCTCCCCCACCCACCCGGGCCATGCTGGTGCCCCATATTCCCAATCCACAGCTCCCCTGCTGGTGCTCCTCAATCCTGACCTACAGTCCCTCAATACCCTAGCACTGCCAGTGCCCCACATTCCTGCCCCAGGCCCCTGCCCCACCACTGGCACCCCTCACTCCCAAGTCACAGTCCCCCACTGCCCCCAGCCCTGCCAGAGCCCTTCAACTCCCAATCTGCAGCTCTTCCTCCCCCCCACATATTGCTGGTGCCCCTCACTCCCAACCCACAAACCCCTGCTCCCTTCAGCCCTTTATCTCCCCCCTGCACCTGCAAGTAAGGCACTGGCCCCGTGCTGCCAGCTGGGCCATGCAACTCCCTGCTGCCCCTGAAGGGCCCCCCTTCCCCACTGGCGGAGCAGACATGTCCATCCCCCACCCTCCCCAACTCCCTTGCCCTGCTGCAGCCCCAGAGCCTGGACAGATTCCCCAGCTCCAGCAGGCACTGCCCCTTCCCATACTCCCTAGCTATATACCCGAGTACCTCCCTCCTTATAGTTCCCTGGGCAGTTCCCAAGCTCTGGCCCTCCAACCTCTATCCCCCAGACTTACCTGCATCCAGCTGCCTGGGATGTTTCTACCACCTTGCCTGGCTGCAACATGCTCCTAAGCAGCTACTTGCTAGGGCAAGCTGGGAAAAATGTTGAAGCTGAGCTGACCAAAATCCCAGACATTTGATCATATTAAAAAAAACCCCATCTGGACAGGGGTTGGAGGGCCCAAAGAGGACAAGTCTTGGAAAACCTAGACATATGGTAACTCTAGTTTAATGTCAACAGGGAAATGGCAACCCAGGCCCGCAGGTCTTCAGTTCCCTTCTCTACAACAGCAACAACCTCCTCCTTATTCTCCTCTTCCACAATGCCTTTTCTTTTTTTGTCTTACTACTTAGACTGTTAGTTGGAGCAAAGCTAACCCATAAGCATAAACATTTCTAAAACGCGTAGCACAATGTGCCCCAATTTGAACTGGGGCCACACTACTCACTTGACATTACTTAAAACTTCTCTCTCTCATAATGATGAGCCTCAAAAACACCCAAAATAAAAAACCAACACAAAAAAACATGTTAGGTTGCTGCATTTTTCCCCTTTGTAATTCAAAGTCAGCTCTCACAGTCAAATCTTTCACGTTAGGGCCAGGGCAAGAGAAACAAGCACTCCCCTCAATCTTCAGTATCAGGTCAGCCACTACAGTTAAGCCAACCCCACATCAAAGCCTAAGCTCATAACCTAAACACTGTTCATAGCATTTATTTGCTTATAGCTTTCTGGCCCAGCAACACCTATTTAATTTATTAATTACACTATGATGAATAGTAAATTTCAAATAAATTAGATTCCATCTTTTGATGTCCTACATGTTGCCTTAAAAAAAAAAGTTTCTTGTAAACCACTGACAAATTGTAATCCCAGAAAAACCTGAAACTGGAAAAAGGCTGATGCTTTGTCTAGAACAGTGAATGTACTAGATTGAATAAAGGTCTGTTGATAAACCACATCAGCTCAAGTGTGCTATAAAAAATGGCAACACTTCTCTCAGAACACACTCAGCAAACATCTCAAAATTGAAACAAATTGTGTTTAAACTTCCAGAAGGCGCTTCAATTTAATTAAGTGACAGCATTCCCTATATGAACAAAGGCGTTGAGATAGTGTTACCAGCTCAGGTGACCCTTCTATTAAACTGCCCCGATTGATGTATTTAAAATATATACCATGATGAAATGAAAACATCTGAAAACCATTACACTCCTGAACAACAAGCTGTGGAATAACTACTGTGTATTTATGGCCAGAGTTATATAGTTTATTCCAAAAAACTGTACAAGCATTTTGATAGCCTGACTCCACCTGAAAAATGGGATAGCATTTCATCCATGAGGAAGTGATAGTCTGTGTCTCAAGTGCTATGTGAATGTATGATGTTTAATAAAAGGCAGCATAGAGATAAAAGAAAGATATTTCCATGTAAAGGAGTAATAACAACACTCTACATTTTTGCAAGTCTCATATCAATGATAGTGGGTTTTATTCTATGTTTGAAAACGCAGGTACTAAAACTTATTAGAATCACAGAATAGAATGATAAAAATGTAGGGCTGGAAAAGGGCCAACTTTACATACTTTAACAGTGTCATTAAGAAGATACAAAAGTCAAATATACCATCCTTTATATGACATCATATCACACGCTACAGCAATTACTTTAGTCAAAATGTTGCCTAAAACCATGACTTAGCATTTTATATGAACTGCTAATCTGTAGGGCAATACTGAAGTATGAATATTACCAGCAAGGACTCTGGTTGGTCAGTTTTAAGACCTGGAAGTTAAAGGATGAAGGAGACTGTGTTTGTACATTGGTCCCTAACAGGCATTTAACTTACTACTAAACTAAAAAACAAATGCCTCCCGTTGCTTCAGTTCAATGACCAAAAATAACTTGGAATTTTAGAAACCAGATTTTATTCATTCCATCCTTTTATGATTATGTAATATAGTCCCTGGCTGAACTGTTTACACCATTGTCTTCTGAAATATAAAAAACACAATTTTACATCCCACAATAATTAAAGGCATTTGCAAAAGGTAAAAAGTCCTCTTTAATGCAAACAAGCACTGCAAAATCATTACAATCAACTGTTTCTAGAACACATTAGCATGCAAGCTCATTATAGGAAAAAAGCACTTAATATGTGTAATTAGTCAAGGCTTCTATTCTGCAAGTTGATGCCCTAAATAAGACACTTCAAGCCTTCAGGAATAACTACACAAAAATTACAAGATATCCACCTGCAAAAGAGAATTCTATTACACTTTGTATGCCTAAATAGCTGTTTTCCATCTATGCAAGTGAGCTTTTTGGCACTAGCATATAGCTTGTGATTTCATTACCCATGTGGTATGGATGTGTAAGTGTATGTATGTGTATGGAACTGTACACCAACCGAGCAGCTGCATGGCTATGTACGTTGTATACACCATGTCCAGCGTACTTACCTAAATCACAAAATTGTAGCCTGACAAAAAAACCCTGCCTAGCAGATGTTAGATGCCTGAAGAGGAGGACCCTCCCATGTTTTAACCCTACTGGCAGTGAACAGAGGGAGATATGTGGAGCCAAGAGCAAGAGAACAAGCTAGAGTGTAGGGCTCAGTAAGATGAACATTACTCTGGAAGTCAGCAAGCCTTAGGTTCTACCATGGACTTTTGCTCCCACTAAAACTTGCCACTTCTCTCAATACATTTTTTCCAACGACTGTTAAATGCAAGGTGCAGTGGCTTAGATACAAAAAAGGAGAGGGGACTAGATAATGCCTAACCTGTGGTTAGCACACTGGGCTGGGAAATCAGAGATGCAGTTTCAAACACCACTCTGGGCAACAAGGCCAAGAACTGGGGTCTCCTACTACCCTAACCACTCAGATATTGCCATTAAAACTTGAGAAGACTCTTGCCTCTCCTGAGCTTTTTCTGGGACTTGCACAATGTACATAGCTGCATGCCTGTGTGTGCAGTGGCGGCCTACTGCACATGCTAAGCATGCACATGCACTTACACATCTAAGCATGGGTAATAGAACTGCCAACTGTGTTAAGTGCCAACAATACCACTCATGCAATTGTGTGCAAATACTGATCAACAACAAAGAGTCTCAGAATTCTACTTGGTGTTAAATCAAAGGAACAGAAGAGATTAATTATACATAGACATAATCAACTGCAATACTATCTATTTCAGAACTTTTAACCAAGGTTTTGTCATGTATTACATCTGCCCCTGGCTGTCGAGGAAACCTTTATAATTTCACAATTGTGTTCGTCTATTCTTTTACATTTTCTTTCCCGCATGTCTGTACCAACATGAGGACATATGTACACACCCTGAACATCATCATTATTAAAGTGCTGTACAGGAATGAAAAACTAAGAAAGAAGAAAACATTTTATTGAATATAGCATACAAAACCATAGTCTAGTAAATCTTAGGTGAAGCTTTAAATTTAAATAAAAAAGTCAGAAAATAAAGTATGATTTTTTTAGGTTTGGTCATCTCCCATAAAAAGTTACACATTTTACACACTACACTAATCCAGCTGTTACAGTACCTAAATGTATTCTTTGATTTTTCTCTTTGCTCTTTTAACAGATTTGCTCTCTTACAGTTCCAGCTTTGAGTTTCTTCAGCATATATCCTACTTGCCCCTTCAAAATCTCAATAAATAAATACTAGCAAATTGCCTGTCATGAATGACAGGGGTGGGGGCAGCAGGGATGGAGCACTGCCACTCAGTACCCCACAGTGCTGCTGTTCCTCTTTTGGCCTCATGCACCCCCCACCCGCACCTCGTGCATCCGGTCCCATGTGGCCCACCCCCGCAGTCTCTAGCCCCATGGGCCCTCCACCCCCTGCTGCTCCTGGTGTGTCCCCATGCAACCCCCACCCCTGCCACTCCACCCCATGCTGTTACAACCTCCCAGAAACACCAAGGGGGGCGGGGGGAACTTGCACACGGTGGCAGCCGCCAACGCTCAGCAGCATGCAACATGCCCTCCCTCCCTCCCCCTCTCTGCCAACTGCTGTGGGGGCCAGACAGCAGTGGCAGCAGCAGGGTGGGGCACAGTGGCAGCAGTGAGGGAGTGGGGCACTGCCACCAGAAACCCCTCTTTCCTCTTCCTGCTCCCCTCCCTCTCTTCCCACTGTCTCCCCCTCCCTGACTGCTGTTGGGGAGGGGCAGTGCAGTGGCTCCCTTACCCCCCCTCTGTCTGTAATACTCCAGTGCCTCGCAGTCAATCAGCATGCACCTTCTAGGCAGTGCATATGCAGTTGGTCCAGAGTGTTATGGATGGGCAGACAGACAGACTAAGGCACTTATTATATTTAAATTATCCTCTATAACTAAATACTATTCACTTATTTATTTACAGGAAAAAGAAAAGGTAAAAGAACAGGCAAACATAACTGTGAAATTGCAAAGATTCTTCCTAGTGCAAGGGGCAGATGCAAGCGTGCTTTTGGTGGGGGGGAAAAAAAAAAAAATCAAAGCATTTAGGTATTGCAACTGCTGGATTAGTGCGGTGATGTACATGTAATAAATTGTTGATCAACTGAATACTAACAGAAATATTTTCAATCTCTACTAGTAAATGCCTAGTCTATGGCATGGTAATCAAGATCTAAAATTTTGGGCAAAGCTCTAGTAGACAAAATCTGGTCTTAAGTCGCACCAAAATATATTTGGAATTTCTCTGTTTAAGTGGAAAGATACAGCTGGGGTGCAGGAAGTGGTCCTGCTTTGAGCAGGGGGTTGGACTATGATGACCTCCTGAGATCCCTTTGAAACCTAACTTTCTATGATTTTAAGTCAATGAAGTAACTCTTAACATGGGGGCTGTGGTTTGAAGGGGCAGGTGTTAACTTGCAGAATTTGACCTCCGGCTTCTACAGAGACAGGAAATTCTACATGTTTTATTTAAATTTACGGGGAATGTACACTCCATCTAAAGACATAAATTAAAGTAATTAATAAATGGATACAAAATCTCAGTTAAAATCTCAGCCTTCTTAATGTTCTCTTTTGGATTCATTAAAAAATTGTTTTTTCCTTTTGACAACACAATTGCACTACCAATTTGTCAGTAGCTAACATTTTGGCTATTGGATAAAAAGTGGTTGACAAACTTTTGGAGCAAGCTGAAGCATGGGAAATATTTTCAGATTGTGAGAAGCACATTAACCAGGTTCAGAGCAAAAATGTCAGTACAGTCTACCTTGCTGCTGAGCATCCAAACTTCTCTAGTTATGTTGCATCTGAAACAGTTGGATGACAGAAGTAGTTCATACTTCAAACCCACAGGTTTCAGCTTTTCTGCAGTCTAAAGAACACTTTACCCATATAAGTGTTATTCCAGCAAATTGCTTCTACCATGGCTTAAGTTTACACTAGTCAAACTTCCAGTCTCTCAATACAGCTAGTTTTTGTCCTCCTGAGGAAAACAAGCTGCACGGGAAAGAACACAATTTTGCTGGAATAATTTAATCTACACCCTGGGTCTTTGCCAGGACAAGTATGTCAGTAAACGACTGAATATCTCCAGATGACTAACCCGCAGAGGCATGATGAGTCTACCAAAGTCTGTATTTAGTTCACTTTTTTTGATTGCATCTGTGTTTGATAGACAGGAACAAACATTAAGAAAAAAATTAAGGTTTTTAAATTACCTAACATATAAAGCACTTTACAATAAAATCAATAGTAGAATTCATTTAAAATAGCAAGCATAGTACTAATAGTCCATTCATTTATTTACCTGTTTAATATGAGATATGGTGGCATCTCTAGGGACATCCAGGTTGATATAGATTCCAGTGGGCAGCAGGAAGTCCACAGAGATTGAGCCATCAGCTCCTATCTGTGAATCCACTGCCCAGATGTCAAGGATGTCTGTCACTGTAGGAGGCATGATGAAATCTGAACAGTATCATAACCACATGGCCCTAGGAAAAGAAATTAATTCAGACACCTTACTATTTTATAATCAGATACACATTTTAATATCTTGTGAAATTTTACATGGGCCTTCTTGCACAGATCAGCTTACAAGGTAGGGGTCTAAGGTTCCCA
Source organism: Caiman crocodilus (assembly GCA_030014935.1). Classification (NCBI taxonomy): domain Eukaryota; kingdom Metazoa; phylum Chordata; order Crocodylia; family Alligatoridae; genus Caiman; species Caiman crocodilus. The sequence goes on along the minus strand of JAGPOW010001918.1, from coordinate 42,637,105 downwards.
AGATTTCAGACATATATAAAAAAAATGAATAATTTTACTCAAGCAAGTAAATCTATTAAAACCTCATGAAGTTCAGTGAATAAAGGTACTTCTGTGGAAGTGTTTATAGTACCAGGGCCTAAATTAAAAACTAATTATATGTACACAGTTTTCACTGACTGACAGTTTTCATTTCTGTTGGAAGTAGTGCCCAGAAATGTTTGCACAACAGAAACTTAAATCAAACAAACAAAAAGCCTAATAAGGATTATGGCTCAATATAAAACACAGTATGTATACTTCAAAGAGCTTTGTAGTCTACTGGATTCTTTACTATTATCTACATTAAAGAAAAATGTTTACATAGCTTTACAACATTTAGAAATTGAATGAATGAATCTACTCTACCAACCTACTGTTTGTAACTAGGGCTAATAAAAATATATTTGTTAAACTATTTGTTAAACAGAGAAGCCTCTACCATACTACTGGAAGTGGTTCAGATAAGATAGTTCAAAGAATATAAACTATTCCATTAAACATGTTTATTTTTCATTTGTATACATGTAAAAAAAACAATATTCATGGCATCTTGTAGGATACTGAACAGCAGCACAAATTAAATATTTTAACATTTCCTATTGAACTAACAAAGTATTACTAATGTGGGATTGCAGCATTACCTGGAGGCAAAAAGATTTTTACTTCTGAAATACAAGTAAACCAACTTGGAAAAATATTATTGTGAAAAATATATATTATATATGGAGCTATGTATATAGATATATCTATATATAGTTTTCACAATAATATTGTTATATAAAAAAGTCAAGCACAGTGGTATACTAAGTGTATAAACTTTTATTTTAAAACTAGCAAACTGCCCGTCAAGAATGACTGGGGGGGGTGGGAATGGGACACAGAGCAGCACCACCCGACGCTCCACGCTGGTCTAACTCTGGCCCTGTGCCCCACCTCTACCCCGTGTCCAGCTCCCTGCATCATCCCTTCACCCTTTGCCCACTTGCTCCAGCTCCTCAGTCCCCACCATCATGAAAGTGAAGTCCCACATCCAGCCCCCACCCCACCCCATTGCATCGAGTTCAGGCACGTTTCCACCCCTCCTCCAATCCCTCTGCCTCCAAGGAGCAGGGCCAGGGAAAGTTGTGAGGCCATCACCATTGTCACTCCCAACTCCAGCCCCTCAGTCCCCACTGTCATGACAGTGCTTCTGTCTGTGCAGAGCATTCTGATTGGTGGTTTCAGCAAGAATTGCGACTGGCTGCTGAGGCAACCAGAGTCCAAATAAAGTGTTATGGACAGACAGACAAATGCTTTTATAATATTCGAATAGTTGCTTTCAAATATTTTAAGGCAAAACAGAAGAACAAAGAATTAAGTCCTTAAAGTACACAAACATTGGGAATTTCCTAAAAATGTTAAGTGGAAAAAATGATCATTACATATGAATTGCAGTAATTTTAAAATACAGAATGTATTCTCTTCAAATATCTTTATATGTAAACATATATGTATACAGACTGTAAACTACAAAAGTTAAGTGAAATGTGGTGACTCCTGATTACAGAAGGAACGATAAGTATATCAGATTAGTCAAAATTTAATCCTTTATTAGAGAAAACTATCTTTAATCCCATTGGTACCATAATCTCATACTCTACTTCCTTTCTTCTCTGACTTTATAATGACTGTAAATCCTAATACATCATCCATTTGCACTTGCACATGGCAGCCAGACAGCATTGAAAGCAGCTCCCGCAGCTCCATTCAGGTAAGCCTGTGGAGCAAGGGAATTGGGCAGGGCTGGGGATGCTGCCTAGCTGGGCAGGTGCATGGGGCCTGGCTGGGAGAACAGGATGAAGCCACGGGTGGCTCATCCAGGGGTCTGGCTCCCCACTGCTGTGTGCGCTCCTGATAAGAGAGGCATGGGGGGGGCATGGGTCCCCCAGATTTGTGCGTGGGGCAAGGATGGATCCAGGCCGCCTACTGCAGGCTTGGGGCTCCCTGTCCAACAACTCTTCCCCTGGGGTCTCTGCAGCCCAGCAGGACAGATCTGGTATAGGAGGGCAGAGCAGGGTGGGGAGGCTCAGTACCACTGCCTGTAGCCCCACACTATCATGTCACCATGGTGAGGCACCCATTGCACACCCGGTAGTGGTGGTATGGGGGTGGTAGAGCCAGTGCGAGGCTCCTGGCAGTGGCACTGAGCTTCCCCAGCCTGCCATGCCAGGTCCTGCCTGCTGGGCTGTGGATGCCCCTGGGGGAAGACAGCAGGGCGGGGAGCCCAGAGCCCATAGCAGGCAGCTTGCATCCTTCCCTCCTCTTCCAAGGGCTCTGCTCCAGCTCTGCCACCTGCAGTGGGGAAGAAGCAAGGAAGGTGAGCAAGGCTCCACTCTGGCTCCAGAAGCTGCCCCCTCCCACAGGCAACACCTGGGGCTTGGGGCACTTCTGGGAGGCCCAGGCGGCTGCAAGCCCTGGCCTAGTTCTGTTGCCCTGGCAACTGGGCCCCCTGCAGCAGGGCTAGGGGTGCAGAGGGCTGCTAGTGAGGAGCACCAGCAAGACAGGGGCATTGGGAGACTGTGGTTCAGGAGTGAGGGGCACTGGCAGGGCTAGGGGGCTGTGGGTTGGGAGTGGCTTTTTCTATGCATGTTTGTGGTTTTAGGCTATAGCTAGAATGAGTTATAATTTGCAATGACAAACTATGTATATATATTTATTTTCTCTGGCATACCACTGCTGAATATAGTATGGCACTCATAGGTGATGCACAAGCACCCCCTGAGAGTGCTGTTGCTCCCCTAAGAGCAAGTGCTCTCAGCTTAGATGATGGGGGAGGGGCAGGCAGAGAGCTGGTGTCTCCCCCCAACCCCAAACAGTGCCACTGGCACTTCTGGACTGGGCGCCTGGCCACGGGGGGAACCCGTGGGTCTGACACCACTGCCTGCAGACCGTCCCTGCTTGGCCCATGTTCGCGGACAACATTTGTGGGCAGTCACTGTGCCACCCCAAGCCTCAGGAGGCATGCATCACCCATTATGGCACTTACTGTTTTTCTTGCTTAAAAAAAAGTTATTGAGTATTATGCATTAATTTTATTTTGGTTTGATTTGTATTACTTTGTTTTTAGTGGGAGTTAGAGAGACAGTTATATTGAGCAAGCATAGAAACATTAAGAGTGAACAGTAATGGCAGTCTAGTTTCCTATATAATTTTTGTTATATTATACACTTCTAAGTCTCAATTTAGCAACCATGACATCTAGGGTTGTTTAATAGTATGGCAGCACAGTAAATATAATATACAGTTGAAGCAATTGAAATAAAACGTCAAATAAATCCTTTAATAGCTGTTTTAAACTTGGTATTCAATTTTTTTTAATCTAAAAAGTTAAAATGATTTTAAAAGTTTTAAATGAAAAAAATAAAAGATCATAAATATTGTAATGCCATATTTATGACTTGTTGATCTTGTCTCCATCATTTTGGGGTTGCAAAATATTTCCAGTGTTTGAATGGGGTCATGCTGAGGTAAAGGTTGGGAAGCACTGGCCTAAAGGGTAGGCAAGACAGTAACACAAAGCAAAGCACTCCTCTGACAAAGGCAAAATAAGCTGCCTTTGTAGCAGTCCAAACTTTACTAACCAACAGGATATGAAGAGAAAAGCAAATAGCCGGTCTTGTTTAAAACAGAATCTGTGATTACCTAGTACAGGTTCCTATTTGCATTCTTCACTCTTTCCCCAGTCTGCCTTGTTTTGATTCTCTGGTCTAGGATCTGGCCTGTTCTGCTCCAATACTAAACAACAACAACAGCAGAAGGAGTTCCAGCTCCTAGGGATTTAATCAGCTCCAATCAGCTGCTGTTCCTTACAACACCACAGATGCATTATGTGGAAGAGTAGCGAGCTCAAGTGTATAGGGGTAATCAAGGTATATCAAGACAGCTGTTAATTTTATACATATTTAGACAATCCAGAGAAATAATCATTAAGATGTATGTCAGACTTCATAAACACACGGCACATGTTCTGTAACTTCATACATAGAAGGTATCATTCTGCAATTTATTAACTGCCTGTCTTTTTAAGAACATCAGGAAATGACTAACTCGTCTATGTTTCACATGTTTCATAACTTCATAAGCACAACAGAATTTAGAACTCTGATATGCCTCTGTCGGCTACAGTATTACCTCCATTTTCCACCGTATAATGCAGGGGTGGGCAATTATTTCAGCTGGAGGGCCGCCTAACAAGTTTTGGCAAGCTGTCAAGGGCCGCAAGGGGAGTGCTGCCTCTCAACAGGTGGTCCCACCCCCTGGTCGCTATCTTGGGATTGAAGGTATTGCTCCTAACCTCTGAATTTTGCCACAGGAACTGCCTTACCCTGCCCCAGAATTGCTCCTTTTGAGGAGGGGGGGTTGCCATCATGGAACCAGAAAAATAACAATCATATACTAAAAATCAAACATCATTATAACATATTTTAATTTTATTTTTTAAAAATATTTCTGTCCTGAATTATGTGCATTTGGCAGAATATGTATAGAGGCGATTGTGTAATAGCTCAAAGTTTTTTGAATAATTGTGGTGGGGGGGAGGTAGGAAGTGTATGTGGGATGGTGTGGATGTGCGTGTGTATGGGAGGAGTGCAGGGTGTGTGTGGGTGTAGGGGGGCAGTGTGGGATGTGTGGGGAGGTGTATGTGTAGATGTGTAGAGAGCAAGTTTGGGGGTGTGAGATGTGCATGTAGGTATGGTGGGGTGTGGAATGTGTGAGAGGATGTGGGGACTGTGTGGGTATAGTGGGGTGTGGGATGTGTAGGAGAGTGTTGAGTGTGTGCAAGCATGGTGGGGAGTGAGGTGTGGGATGCGTGTGTGGGGAGTGGAGAGCAAAGGAGCAGAAAAGCAGTTGTCACTGGTGGAGAGGGGGAGGGGGAAAGCCAAGCCTGGCACTGCCAGCTCTGTAGGCCTCTTTCCCATGCCTGCCTGGCAGGGCTGCAGCCAAGTCTGCACTGGCTCCTGATCCTGCTGCTGCTGCCTGTCCCACGCCTGCCCAGCAGAGCTTTCTGAGCAGCTGAGCTCCTTCACGTCCCTCCACTCCTTCACGTACACACTCACTTGCCCAGCCATGTATATGAGCAAGACTGAAGTGGAATGAAGACAGGCCACACCTACCTCACCCCCACCGCACATCTATACACGCCCCTAAACACAACAGCTTACCCACCATCCCTGCTACCCAGAGGACTGCAGCAGGGTCAGGGGGAGTGGCTGGAGGCCAGGGGAGCCCAACAGTTCCCCAGGTGGCAGCAGCAGCCCTGCCTGGAAGCTGCCAGGGCTGGGGCAGAAGCAGGCGGGACTCAGACCCATCTGAAGCAGAGCAAGGGCATTCAGCCAGCCAGGCCAGATACAGTGAATTGCTGGGAGCCTACCTGCAGGCCAGATCCTATCAGCTAGTGGGCCAGATCCAGCCTGGGGCCATATTTTGCCAACCCCTGGCATAGTGTGGAAGTAACGTCATCATCAGGGATCCTAGTTATCTCAGTTTAAAAAAAACAAAACAAAAAAAAACTGAACTAAAATTGCAAATTCTCCGATTAAAAACCCCAACATCCACATGTTTCCACGATTAAAATGAAAACACTATATAAAAAGTATCAGTTGAACACAATGTCTTAATGATATATTTACAATTTTAAAGCAATCTGAAAGCCTAGCAGTGTCTCAATCACTACAATAAAATAAGTGATAAATATCTATAAATTTGGTGTTTGATTTTAGGGTTTATCATAGAAAAATCAGAGCTCACCCTACCCCCTTTGTTCACCAGAACACAAGTCCAGCTGCAGCTTCCCCTCCCTCTCCCTATTGCTTTGTGGCACTAATACATCAGGGCCCTGCCCGTGCCATTGTACCTCACTCCCAACCCATCACCCCCCAGGTCCCTTCACTCCCCACGCACTGCCCCCAGCCCTGCCAGAGGGGGCCCCCAGCTGCCAGGGCTACAGGGCGGAGGGGAGCCCATAGGGGGAGGGGAAGGCTGTACCCACTCCTGAAGTATTTGCCTACCCCCAAGACCTGGGTCATTGCAACAGCAGGAGCAATGTTGGGGGAGGGATTGCAGCAGATGGATGGGAGCCCATGGGTCACATGTTAACTCCTTGCAGCAGACTGCCACCATTCAGACAGTTCTGGTTTAGAATACAGTCCCTGTAAGGCATACAACTACAAAAATCAGTGCTCTGCATAGTAACTTTTGCACTTCCATAATTGAGGCTGATAATATGCAATATTAAGAGAGTAGCATGGGGTTTGCATGGGTAAAGTTGATATCCATCTAGGATATCCTCGCCACAGAACAAGTGGCATCTTGACCTAAAAGCATCATTTTAGGTGGCTACAAAGCTCACATAATTTGCAAAATAGTTTAAACATGTATATTAATCTACTTAAAATTTTCTGAAAGAATGAATCCAAATTAGGACATTGCCAAACAGCCAGCAATGCAGTCCTGCTGATCTTTCAATAACTGACCAATACCTTGGTCCTGATCCTGAGAAAGTTTTCTCTTTTGTATACAAGTCTCCCATTGGCTGAATCAGAGAAACCAGGAGTGGTGATGGTAATGGAAAGTAAAAAGAAAAGCTCTCAAGTAGGCAAGGTCAATCTTAGAAAGTACTTTAAGTATTACAACAGGGACTTCAGGCTGGATCTTGTTTAATAGGAAGGCAATGGCATGAGGGACTAATGGATTGTGTTTATGACAAACTATGCTGCTAAGAAGAAAAGCTAGTACATTTTGTGCAAACTGGAGGGCTTCATTCCTAAGTAATGAAGTTATAATAAATAGAGTCTATTTTTCACAAATACATGCATCAGGGTAATACTGTGCATACAGAACAGCAAGGAGTGCAATCTTTTGACAGATGGAAGTGAACATTTTTTTGCCAACATGATGATATGGGTATCCACTAGCAGAGAAGTCCAAACTAATCCCAAAAATGAAGGCCAATTTCACATTAATGCAAATAGTGAGGCATGCTATGTTAAAAAAAAACAAAAACAAAAACAAAAAAACCAACCCCCACAAAAAAAACCCTCCTCTCTTGTACCAAAATCAACCTGAAGTTCAGTTTAATCTAGCTGCACTTCAACTAGGTTCCAATTTTGACTATCCACTGAATTTAGGTTAAGCAGTAATAGAGAAAATGACCTGGGGGTTATAGTGAACACCAAGCTGAACTGGTCAGCTTGGAGGTGTGCACTACCTCCAAGGAAGAAGGGAAAAGAAGGAAAACCCAGAATAGTGGGATGTACTAATATGAGTGGTACCTACATGTCACAGGAACCAATTCCTGTACTCTATTCAGCCCTGCTAAGACCTCACCTGGAGTGCTATATTCAGTTTAAGACAAACATAAGCAAATTAGAAAAAGGTCCAGTAGGGACTTCCTAAAACCTTTTTCAGATTTATTTTTTTGTAACTGAGAAATCAAACAGAAGATGCTATCTCTAACAGAAAGGAGAGGTAGAGGTAAAGGTCTAGGAAACATGATTTACAAGAACAGCTTTGAAAAACTGTGATTAGTTAGCCTGGAGAAGAGAATATTATGGGAAGGGGAGATTTGAAAAGCATTCAAATATATTAAGCCTAGAAATAGACATCATCAAATGAAGCAGATCAGCTGTGTCATGGTGCATAGCAGCACAGCTCATCTGCTTCATTGGGCAAAAAACACATTGCTCCTTGTCCTCAACCATCAAGGTCGGGACAAGGGCAATGTGATTTCCCAGCTTGTCCAGACCCAGAACACAGGTCTGACCTGGGGCCTGGGTGTGGTTAAGGAGGGAAAGCACCACAGGTGTAGTAGATATCCACCACAGAGCAGTAGAGTCTATCATCACCATTTGTTGGGCCACTGGTTTTCCTTTCATGTGGTATAATGTTTATTTGTTCAACATTTGTGCTTCCATAAAAAAAAAAAAATTATAGCAGTATAAATTAGATGTCAGGTGATGTCTATTTCCACCCTAAATTTTTTTTATAAAGAAAATGGTGAAACTATTTTCTGTGCCCACAGGGTTGGGCATAAAGTCAGGCAACAAGGAAGATTCAGGTTGGGTGTTATTAAAATTTTTAGCTATAAAAGATAGTTAAGCACAAGAACAGACTACATGGAGAGGTTGGGGACTCTCCCCCAGCTAAAGGTTTTTAAGAACAGGCTACACAAACAAACTAGCTGGAATGATTTAGACAAGTGGTCTTCAATCTTTTTAAGTAGAAGATCATGTTTGGCATTTAAAAGCAACCCAAAATTTGCCATGTGCTGCCACCATCACCCCTCTGCCTCTGCCCAGCAGGTAAGTCTATAGGGAGAGAAGGGGCAAGGGTTGCAGAGTGAGGCAGAAAAAATATTTAGGGGAGCACCTCCCCTGCAGATAAGTCCCACATGGCCAGGGCCCCACTCAACTTACCTCTAGTCCTGCCTCTGCAGCACTGTTCCTCACTGCAGGAGCCTAGCCCCTTCTAGACCCTACCCTTTCTCTCCTCCCCAGACTGACCTGCTGGGTTGTGCTGCATTGTGTGCATGCATGTAGGCACTCAGCTCCTCACCCCAGCCTCAGATCAACTCCAAGGGGCTCTGAGATTTACTGGTGGATCAAGGTCCACTGGTTGGTGACCACTGACTGAGACAGAAATGATCCTATCTTGGGCAGGAGAATGGGCTAAGTGACCTCCTAAGGGATGTTTCTGCCTTATTTTCCTATGGCTGAGAAAGCAGAGAGATGATGCTATTTCTGTAACAGAAAGGAGGAGATATAGAACTGGATTTTGTCTGTATGCTGCTCTCATTTCAACTTGTATAGTCTAGAAGTCATAGTATCATAGTGTCTAGAGTCGGAAGGGACCTGGGCAGATCATCTAGTCCGACCCCCTGCCTTGGCAGGAAAGAGCACCGGGTCAGATGACCCCGGCAAGGTGCTCATCTAACTTCCTCTTAAAAATCCCCAGGCTAGGAGCCTGTACCACTTCACC
>JAGPOW010001918.1:42613464-42627969 GCA_030014935.1 Caiman crocodilus | reverse complement strand
ACCCTAGGGTGAAGATCGTCCGGACCGGCGGACTTGAACACGTCCAGCCTCTCCAGTAGTTCCCTAACTAGCTCCTCACTAACCCCTGGCCCAGACATGGTCCTCTAATGGTACATGTTAGAAGATAACTGACTCTGGGGAGAAGTTGTGTGCATCTCAACAGGCGAGTTTGAAATGATGAAGTGTTTGATTATTATGATCCTTTAGGTTCAGACTGAAGGGAAGTCTTTAATATAGTCAAATATAGTAGATTTCAACTTGCATCTTAACACATCAGAGCTAACTTCAAAACTAGCCAAAATCAGTATTAACTAACTATATAGATGCATTAGTACAGACCAGCTTCAAAGATGTTGATCACATGTGCAAAATCAAGTGGGATGATATGCAATCTGTAGATGGTTAACCCATGCTGAGCTCCATGCTTCTGCAGTGTCATCAGCACTTGAATCAACTAATTTAAAGCTAGCACAGGTGTGTTGATAAGTTGCAGCCAGAATTTTGACTGCAGAACAGACATAACATGAGAAAAAAATATGAAGCTGTTCATGCCTGCATCAACTATATGAGTCAACAGAAAAGTCTAATTCTATCTTAATTAATATTTTGCTTGCGTCCAGCTTAAGTACAGAGAGGCCCCAATATTCAGTAGATTAAATGCTTATAAAGAAAATGATTCTTTTTCTGCTGTATTCAAACAGCAAAAACCTGGGAACTCTCATCAGAATGTTTTCCTTCATGGTCTCCAATCAACTGCTCATTTCCAAAAAACAAACACACACACGACTCTGAGCTTGTACAGATTAAGTCATACCACACAAAAAAATCCATACAATTATCTGGAACGGCGCTACTATTATGAAAAAAGGTGGCATGAAATCATATCCATATCCAGTTCTTCATATCCATTATCAGCACTCTAGAAGTATACCCATCCTCTTTTAAACAAGAGTGAAAAGTGAAAACTTGTCACTGAGATTTAGGTTTTCATTAAAAGAGAGAAGAAATAATACTTAACATCCCTAGGAGTTACTTTATTATATTAGTAGACAATCATTTATTTTTGTAACAGTTCCGTAAACGTGGAGGAAAGCGAGTGGTCATGCATTAAGTTTGAGCCTGAAAAATAGATCTTTTAAATTTATTGCATACTAAACTTTGTCTTCCCATTCGGCCAGTCCTACTCCTAATGTCTCTGCCATATTCTTGTCCCAAAGGGTGACCCTACTTTATTTTTAGTGAATATAACAACAGGAAATTCACTTGAGCAACCTTAAAGTTCTTTTCTTGTGCAATTATACACTCCCCACTCAGTCTGCTTGAAGAACTGAATGCTGCAAAAGCTATCCCCCAAAAAGACACAACTGAAGATCTCAGTTGTATAGCACTGGTTTTGTACAGTTACTATAGCAACAAAAATAAGTTTTACATGCATGTGCTATGTTGGTCATGCGCACAATTACAATTTGACATTCAATACTGTTGCTTGCCCCCAACAAACCCCTTTATTCTCCTCTTTTTGATATAGTTAAGAACAGAGCAATTGGGTCTCAACAGAATTAATGTTGATATACTGGAACACACACGACTATTCAATTTTACTAAATGCTTTGTAACGTAGAAAACATTAACAGCAGGGAACTCCGAAGTTATTATTTGGGAAATGATTTTGATGTTCAAGATAAACAGAAGCCTTTTAGGCTTTATCTGATTTTTACTAAAATACAACCATATTTTTGAACCTTTCAAGAAGCAAGGTACACATATACACAATTCATTACACACTCAGCAAGATGCCCATTTAAAATTTTGCTCATTGATGAAACAGATTAACCCATTTTAAAAACCATATGCAATCATAATTCTAGCTTCTGCCGCTAGCTGACATCATAGAGGTCAGGAGAGAGCAAGTATTTAAACAGAAAACAGTACTGGTCACAAACATGGGACCGCTGTGAGAATGAGTCATGGGCCAAACTATACAATGTGTGGTGACACTGGTCAGTGACTAACCAACAAACCTTACATCTAGTAACTGAGACAGTTCCAGGAAGCCATTTTGATGGCAAACACAGACACAAGAGGCACTTTAAGCAGCTTCCAACTAAAAAGGGAAAAAGTGCTGCTTCAGGCTCTTAAACTCAGAGTTATTTGGGTCTACTTCCATTGTAAAAACAACTTATCACACAAAAGGAGGAAGTAATTAAAAGAGTATTTAAAACTTGGCATTTCCATTATCTAGATAAATATTATTTTAATTTACTACATGATAGTAAATCACCTTAAAATAATATTAATCCTAGTAAATAATAAATACAAATACATAAAAATAATTTCTGGAGTTGCCTGTATTTCAAGACATGATTTTGTTGGATAGTACAGGCATTTTTTCTTAAATAAAATGCATGCTTTGCTCTTTCGTGTTTGCATCTCTTAGTAACCCTAGATCAAAATCACTGAGTTTATAAGCTTGGTTGGGTCATTTTACATAATACCAGTACTGGGGACTCACCCAAAGATGTATTAAAAAAAAAAATGAAGCAATTAAATCAAGTTAACTTTGAAACCAAATGCCAACCACACTTGCAGACAAAAGTTAGATGACCCAAGAACAGATTTTTGTACTTATAGTTAATTACATTTTATACAATACATTTTTAAAATAAACCTATTCAAAGTTGTATTTGACACTAGGGCAACCTGTGCTAGGGGTTAAAGTTTCCTATAAACTACAGTAAAACCACATTAGTTTGATATTGGTTAGTTCAAAGGCTAAGATACTTTGAAACTATTGTCACTCCCCAGCTGAAAGGATAAATTTTGTATGCTTTACAACATAAATAATTCAAAATACAGCTAACTTGTAAATTCAAAGCCATTTTTTGGTCCCTTGAACCAGGAAAACCTCATTAAATATATTATCTATCATTAGACCACTGAAGCATATACTCAATCATGGAAACGGACTATGAAGTTGATTGAAAGAAACCTGTACTGAGCACGCCCACAGAACACCTGGCACAAAGACAAAACTCATCCTGCGCACACATGCTGGCAGGAATTTGCCACAAGTCTGAGTTAATGCAGCGCACCTGAATAAGACCTAACAGCCATTGTGCTCAGTCCCCCTCAGCACCATCTTTTCCCAGTTGTAATGAATCACCACAGCAAATACATTTCTACTTCCTCTTCACCCCCACAGCTGAGCAACGCCTTTGTCCCATTTCCAATTACTTCTGTTTCTCTGCCAGCCTTAAGTGTCTGAATGTCACCAAATATCGATGTAGTTAAGAAGCTCTGTCACCCCCTTTCTTGGCCCACTGCATGCGACAGGTGCGGCCCTGACCTCCATGTGGTACAGCCAAAGTGACCTGAAACATCATCTGCATATACATCTTTGAAGGGTCCTAGAACTCAGGACAAGAACATCTGGTTCCAGTCATGAGTGGGGGGTAATTGGCATGGAAACCCTTGCAGAGGGTATGGGGATACCTGAAGTACACATACTGAAGAGTGCAGGACTGTGGGGTCACCATGGCTTGAAATGCTGTTGACTCTGCTGAGGTCCAGCCCAATTAACTATATATCAACTATTAACTACATCCTAAATCGTGAGGTTTTTTGCTTCAGACTAAATTTTATGCATAGTTTGCATTATGTATGAGATACAAAAGTTCTGCTCAAAATCATACTTATGGAATAGCTGTGCAAAAACTTTCAGCATTTTGGAAAAAAAGTTAAAATGCATCAGTTACAGGTAAACTCAGCCTTTAGATACCCATACTAATTTGCATACACATTTATATTGAACCCACTAATTTCAAAGTCAGTGTTTTTTGGTTCCCTGCATTTTGACTTAACAAGGTTTTACTGTATTTAAATCATTTTGGGTACAAAAAAGCAGAAAATTTACTGCTGAAGTTCCAAGGGGGGGGGGGGGCAGGGAAGTATAGAGGTTAACCACTGACTGAGTGGAACTTACTGTTTAGGAGTACCTGGAACTAGCGCTTACTGAAATGTTGATCTCGCTTTTCACAGGGGTAGAATGTTATTATGACTCTGATGTTCCATGGGATATAAAAGAGGCAAGAATTTTTGTGAGTGTTTTTTACTGGACAAACTGTATGGCATTAGACAAGTCTTTGAGCACAAAGTGCCCTTCATCAGGTCTAGGAAAGAAAATTTAGAAATAGACATTGAAATTAATTCACCCTGATCATAATACAGATTCTGCAACCAAAATCAGGTTTTGGGTTGGTTTTCTGTTTGTTTGTTTGTTTTTGTTTTTGGTTTGTTTTTTGTTGTTGTTGTTTGTTTGGTTTTTTTTTACAAGTACAACTGAATGGACTAATCTAACTTGCAAAATCTTTAGTACTTGTGATCCAAAAGGATAGATTTAAAATGGCATACAATGTGTAGACATGCCACATGTTACAGGTGATGAACTGAAAAGAACTCCCTTTGGCTCTAGATGGCATAAACTTGTAGGAACAAGCAATTAGAAGGTAAATATTTGAGCACTGGAATCAATCAATTTTAAACCTTAATTCTTTAAAATATAAACATGAACCTCAAAATATTCCACACAATCTAAACAGAACAGCTATCTGCAATTTCTGTTCTCTAAAAATATCTCCATAAATTTGCAAAACCAGTCTATTTCAAGCAACTAGAACTTCCACAGCTTCAAAGTTCTCAACCTTTGAGAAATAGCTAGCCATATCAACCTGAAGTCAGGCACAGGAGTCTCTAAGGTTCTGCTTTGTCCTACCCAGTTCAGAAAGGCGTAAGCTTTTGTTGGTGAGAGCTAGTTGGTAAGATTCCTAGAGTTTTTGGATTGGTTGGGTTTGGTTGGTTGGTTGGTTGTTTTTGGTTTTTTTTTGGGGGGGGGGGCAGCAGGGGAGAAAGGTGTAAAGGACAAAGGGGCAAGCAGTCTTGATATTCAACATTATATTTGTTGCAATGCAGGAACATTACATGCATCAAAATACTATAGCAAAAACTTGTACACAATTGTTTATTAAAAAATAAAAGATGAATGAAATATTAAACAAATAACCCCACAACAAAATGCTAACCAATACTAAATATTAGAAGTCATTAGCATTTTAAGGAATTAACTACATCCTGATCATCTTGGACTGAATAAACTCTGAACCCAGAAAGGTGACCTCTAAATTTATTATCAATAAATAATACTCTTACTGAGTATTAGGGCATGACTCCTACTGAGTTAACAAGAAGAAGAGTCACGTTATTACACTTCAAGTTATAACAAAAACCAACAAGAGAGAGAAAAAGAGGCTATCTGCTTCTGAAAGTGGAGCTGATTTAAAAAGAACTAAAATGTTTTTTTGGCTCTCCTTCCCCCTACTCATTCTATAAATTCCAGAAAGATTTGTCTCAGAATAAATGAAAATCGAAATAGGGAGTGTTGGCATTCATCCAATTCAAACAATAATGTCTACATGATAGTTATTCATTTACAATGAACAGACTTTTTTTAAAGCAAACAAATAAGCCAATTTTCTTTCCTTTAAAAATAGTTTAGTCATATCAGTAGAAAGATTTAGATAGCAAGAAACATCTTACACATCTGTCAGTAACTGTTTTTATTGTATGACAACACAGATCAGAACTTACAAGGACTGAAATTATTTTGGTCAGCATCGATGTCAATAAGAAAAGAAAATGCAGGGGCATAGCAAAAGCAGAGCATGAGTATTAAAAATTCATTTTGCATGTTTAAATGGAAAATTTCTATTATTTTCCTGAACTTCATGCAGCTCAAATCCAACCCTGTCCAATTAACATTTAACCTCTGGCACATGACATTCTATTAAATTTGCAACATACCAATGCTAATCAAGTCTAATTAAAACTACTTAATGTGGTCTTACATGAAAGAGGTACTCTACAAGATCAGAATAAATAAAAAAAATTGTATTTGACCAATTGCAATAAAGCATAACTCTTAAAGCCTTCCCCCACCCCAAGTCTCCACTGAAAGCAAACTTGAACATTTACATTAAAAATATGAAGAACAAAATTGCTTCCATTAACTATAAATGGTAACGGCTCTACTTGTCCAGCATTTTACAATCACCTTATATAACAACTTTCTGAAACTGCCAAGCAACACATTTGAGGTTAAATATTATTGCAGTCAATACAGTAATTTACTATTTGCTGCATTTACTACTTGTTCAACTAGGACTCTTGCAGCAATGAAAACAGTTAGAAAAAGGCCACCTTACACAGATACACAGAACAGTTTTTAAACAGTATCTGACTGTCCTCAGCAGACTAGATGACAATCTCACCACAGTAATCTTCTAGGAAACAGCAGCAGCATATCACATAGTCTAAGGCCCAGAAACGCCAGGCATTCACACAATATCATCTTTGTAATTGCTTTTCTAACTACATAAAGATCCAGTACTATACAAAGAAAAGAGAGTCACAAAGAAAATATTTAAAACAAATAAAACTATCTGATGGCAAATTAGAACACACTTTGTTTTATGAAGTTTTTAAAAAAGCAAACGACAAAAAAACCACACACAAAAAAACCAAACTCCACCCCTATTGTTGAGCAAGAAAGTCATATTCTTGAAGATGTGCTCGACTAGAGATGCATAGAGGTATCTCTCGGAGAACACTTGAAAACAATCTTCTCCTATGCCTAAAAACAAGGAGGAGGATTTGAGACCCCTCTGCCAAACCAGCCTACAGCTGTCACTGTATACAGCACATTAAGTTATAAAAATATATTGGCATAGGTCTCAGAACCACTTCTTTACCCCATGCCTGCTGCTACCAATGACAGAACGCCATAGGCACCAACTCAAGAGCTGTAAAACAGTATTGCCTACAGTCTCCAGTTGAAACTGGGACTACTCTGGTAGGTACCATACATACATATAGCAAGAAACAAAGTTCACACTCATATGAGTTTACAGTCTACACAAGACAAAAAGATGGATAGGAAAACTACTAATAACAGCATTTTAAAGATAGAGTACTAAAAACAAGCAGGGCAAAGCACTTTGCCCAAGTTCATGCAAAGTCCATTGAACTCTTGCACTGCCACTAAACTTCCTGATCTTGTTGTATTTTAGACTTCTGCAGCTGCTTAGGTGGATTTCTATCTAAAAGGCCTTTTGTTTGTTTGTTTGTTTTTTAACTGAGGAAAAAAATCAAAATGAGCCCCTACAATTGCAAAACATGAATCCCTGAAGTAATAATACTAATAAAGACCAAATAATACCCTGGCATGCATCAATCAATGCTTCTCAAGCAAAAACAAGGAAGCGATTCTTCCACTGCAAAACCGCAGCTGGAGTACTGCATTCAGTTCTGGGCGCCGCATTTCAACAAAGACTTGGTAAAGCTTGAAAGTCCAGAGAAGAGCCACTTGTATGATCAGAGACTTGCAAGGCAAGCCATAAAAGGGAAGATCTGAGAGACCTAGGACTCTTCAGCCTGAAAAAGAGAAGGCTGTGAGGGGACTTGCTAGCAGCTTACCACTGAACCAGGGGAATACATCAAAAGCTCAGCAAACAACTGTTCACCACAGCACCCTTGGGGAAAACCAGGAGTAATGGCCATCAACTCCTGGAAGACCATTTGAGGCTTAACACTAAGAAAAACTTCTTCAGAGTCAGAGTGTCCAGACTCTGGAATAAGCTCCCTCCAGAGGTGGTGCGAATCACCTACTCTGGAAATCGAGAAAACTGGACTGTCATCTTGCTGGGTTCACATGGTCCCAGCAGTCTTTCCTGTCTAGTGAAGGGGGGCTGGACCCAATGATCTTGCAAGGTCCCATTCAACCCTTACAATCTATGAAACTATAAATCTATGAATCCAAGTTATTTTTTTCTTCCATTTTAAGATTTTTCATGCCATTCAAAAGCAATGGCAAAGCTTGTGACAATTCAAAGGATCTATAAAAGTTGCCATAGAACTGTGGGGTTTTGTTTGGGTTTTTTTTTGTTTGTTTGTTTGTTTGTTTTTTTAATTACCAGGTATGACAAATATTTTATCTATTTCCAAGTAGCCTGTTTAAGCTAGTATGAACTAACCCCATAGAACAAAGGAACAAGGATATCCATTTTAGAGTCACAATTGCTTAAGAAATTAGGATAGAAGGTGTCACTATCTAGTTTTATAAAAATAAAGTAGTAAGAAATGGCATACAACTTCTCCTCACTTGATGTTGCAGTTACGTTCTTGAAAAATATGACTAAGCAAAATGATGTTAAGCAAATCCAATTATATATCACAGTAATTACCTACTAGCAGGCAGTGACCAGAGTTATAACTGGACACCGTGCAACTTTAAACAAGTATGTTCTCTAATAGATTGGTGATGTAATAATGAAACAACGTTAACTGGGATGACATTAATTGAAGAGTACCTGTATATTTTAAGGTTGCTGAATGTTTAGACTGGTATGCAAAGGTTTTATTTGACTGAGATTCCACTGCACCTTTTAAATAGATGTAGTTAACAAGTTTCCAGAGATAAGATGTAAGATGTTACTCCTTTCCCCCTCAACTGTTTTGTTCACTTAGCTTTCATAGCCTTTTTTCATTTGTGATTGCCCATCACCATCCTCATTTTAAAACACTTAAACTGTCAAAGTTGAAGCCAAAAGTCCATATTACCAATATTAAAGTATTTAAATAAGGTACAACATAAATATCAAAAGGGTCTGAACAGGCAAATCTCCCACTGACATCCAGGGCAGCTTGCAGACATGAAAACGCACACCAAAAAAATCAGGTTCACATCACATAAGCCTAAGCATCAAAACCAAGAACTTCTAGATGCTTCTGTGTACAAATTCATTTACATTTTAATTAATAGATTAGAACTAGTAACCATTTTTCCTTGACAACATTAGTTTATATAGGAAAGAGAGAGCTGTATGTTTCTAGATGCTATCTAAGATCCTGGCAGACAAGGTTCTTTGGTCAAATAAAAGATATCAGATTCACCCAACTAAATAGATGGAGAACAATATTTAAGCAAGCTTTTGGGTTCCAAAACCCTTCGTCAAGCTATTTCAGCAGTTGATGCGTGCTCTTCCTGGATGGAATGAAAAGACCCTGAAATAAGACCCTGAAAATTTAAGCAGTGGTAATTCCAAGAATGAACAATAAGAACATGGGAGAAATTGTGCATGTCATCTGCTCATAAAATGCCAAATGCAAAGGAAGTATTAAAAAGCAATACTGTAGTAAAAAGAAAATGCCCATCTCAAAAAAGACGCAGAAGAGACCCAGAGAACTAAATAGCTGCTTACTACACAAGTAATGATTACCCTTACCCTCCAGAGGGAGCAGATTAATTTGCAATCAACCAAAGAGATAGAGGAACCTTAAAGACCTCTGTGATTTGTTCAAGTCTATCAAATGAAAATGAACCTCTCTGAATACCACATTCCAAGTGTGTACAGTAATTAACTGTTAGTCACTTCTCTCGCATGCAATTTTCAGACACCTCTCCCCATATCCATGATAGTTTTGGATCAGTTACATGAATAAAAACACACACATGAAGAGCTTGTCTCCTCAGGCAAGGTCTGCCTGTTTGAATTTAAGTTAAAATTAAGTGCAGGAGGGATAAGAGACTCACCCCGTGATGAGCAGATGTTCACCAAAAATTTGGTCATGAGGTTTCAGAGAAGTTGAGGCAGTAAATGATAGTATTTTCCCACTTCAACTTCAGGGGAAATTCAGTGGCAAACAGTCCAGAAGCATGGAGGAGCAAGAAATGAATAGTCAGGAAGGCACTACTATAATGCAAATAGTAATGTATAACCTAAATACAGAGGACTTACTAGTTTTCTTTGCACAAAACCTAGAGCATTTTGCCAGGCTTCTGTTGACATTAAACCAACCTTTTGAGAAACAATGATTTCTTCTATCAAGTATTTACAGATAATTGGTTTATCACTACCTCTTCATTGAAATGAAGTCAAAGGACTTGATAATTTTTATATCACAATGATGCTCTGTCTCCAGCCTGCAGAGCTGTCAGTCCATCCCACAAGGCTCCCCTACAGGTCCCAAAATTTGGCAGCAGGGGGAGAGCTGACAGCATTCATTGCTACTCCCCTGATGACAAATTTCCAGGCTCCTGGGGAGCCCTGGGGGTGGATAACATGCCCCTGTGCACAAGACTGTACTGGTATATGGGGCACTTCACAGGCAGATCCAGCATGCCAGACTGTACCCATGGACCAACCCCACACAGATCCAGCCCAAAGCCAGATAAATTAAAGGACTACTGGTATAGAAATGTCTTTAATTTGGAGTCTTTAGGAAAATTCAGATAGCTTGAAACGAGAGGCTTTCAGTGAATCTTCTTTGAATGCTGGCAACTGAACTATTAACCAAGCTATGACAGACCAGGCAGGGTAGTATTTGCTTTCCTTACTAATGAAAAACACCAGTTTCATAGGTTCTTCTGATGCTTTCTGTACCAATGTTTTGCAAGGGGAGGGCTTAACAGTTAAGTTAACTTTCAAGAAATCATTGTCTGGATGTCTATGGCTACTCTGTCTGCTTGCCCTCCCTCCACTTGGAGCTTCTGACATATGTGAAAGTAGCTGATAGATATATTCAGCAAAAAAACTAAAAAACCCCCAGTATATTGTTTAAGTCTGCAGTAAAGAAGATCTTTACAAAAAGGTAAAATTTTAGAACAAATGAAAAACAGTGCTTATATATTTAAAATAAACATTAGGAATGCATGCTCTTCATGATGCAAGTTTTACCACAACTTTGCACAAAACTAGAGGTGCACTGATACATCAGTCCATATCATACCAGGACTAATAAAAGGAAACTTGACAATATCGGCAATTGGCTTTTTTTGGCTGATGTAGCCAATAAATGCCGCAGGCATGAGTGCAGTTGCAGCATGTACATGGCCAGCCCAGCAGTGTGGAGAGCAGCTTCCAACTAGTATGTTGGGGAAAAGGGGCAGATCAAGAGCCCTGCAATGAGGGAGGGAGTGGGGTTGGGGCAGGCACCTCACAGCTGGGGTGGGGTAGGGTGCAGGACAGAGCCATGAGCAGCTCTTCTGGGGGAAAAAGGAGAAGGCATGGGGCAGCTCCTGCTGCTGCGCATGCCTCCGAGGGTGGCAGGAGGAATATGTACACCCCCGGATCAGTGCGTGGGGAGAGAGAATGGGCTGGGCCAGAGCTGCACTTGGGTTGGGCAGCATGGCAGTTAGAGTGGGGGGCCAATCTGATTGGTATTGACGATATGGCTCATTAATAATTGGTCATCAGTGTTGGCCCAAGAATTCTTTAAAATCGGTGCACCCCTACATTAAACCCCTTTAAGTTTGTAATAAAGATTTTGTAAGGGTAATAATTTTGAGATCTATAAGGTCTTCCAATCCTTTCAGATTTCTTACATTTCTAAGAAAAAAGGTTACTTTAGGCCTTTTCTAGGATATATTAAATTGACCCAGAAAGCCAGTGCACAAGCAAAAATGACTTATTCTTTAGTCACAAACAAATTCTCCCATCCCACACGCAAATTATATCTAGATGCCTAGTGATCAAAAGACATCAACATTGACATTAATAGCTTTGTTTTCTTTAAAGGGAGATTTTCTGAACAACCATTCATTCAACAGGAATTCAAGAGCTGTTTACACCACCCAAATCATCAGAAATTCTTGTGTCCACAGGAATAAGTGAAGGATGTTCCTTGAGTTTCTTCATTCACCTTTTCAGAGATAGCTTACAAGGGACAATCAATTTAAAAGTCTCAATATTATTAGTTTCTCTCTCTTTTTACCTACCATTATCACAAAAGTTGCTGAAGAGCGTTGTAACTAAAAGATTTCTAATGCATTTGCTTTTTCCTCTTGCATATTTTTTAATAATGTGTAGACAGCCAGTTTCATCATTCCAGCACTCCAAATACAATAGATTAGGATGTGATCCAGCAAGTCATTTAACCATATGACTAAGTAGACGTACAAATAGTTGCACTTAGGTTAACTACTCATATGGTTGAAGCTAAATATGCACCAAGTACTTTTTTTTTTTTTAAATTAGAACTAGGAGTTTGGGGAATAAACAGGAAGAACTGGTCCTTCTGCTTAACAAAAATGACTATGCTCTTATAGGGATAATGGACCTGGTGGGACTCCTCTTATGATTGGACTACAGGAACCTAAATAGCTATACCCTGTACAGGAGAGACTGTGCTGACAAAAACGGTGGGGGTGTAGCTCTCTATGTGAAGGAGAGCTACACATCCCTACACACCAAGATTGGCACCCAAAGACAACAACTGGAGACTTTATCCTTTGGGTAAGAATACGAGGGGAACATGATGAAGGGGATACAATGGTAGAAGTCTACTACAAAAATCAGGAACAAGAGCTTGACCAAGCATTTGCCTGGGAACTGGCTGAGGCTGTATGCTCTCGATGCATGGTTGGTCTGGGTAATTGAAGTCTCCCATGACATCTCATGGGAAGAGCACTCAGCCAAATCCGATCCGTCTCAAAGCTGCCTTACATGCCTGGATGAGCTCTACCCATCTCAAGAAGTTTATGGGCCAACAAGAGATAAGGCACTGCTAGACCTGATACTGGCCAAAGGGGATGATCTAATCAGTGACCTAAGAATCCAAGGGAAGCTAGGTGAGAGTGACCACAAAGCAGATAACTTTCACTATCCATCACAAAGCTGGCAAGTGAGTTAGCAATGCAGTAGTCCTCAACTTTAGGACAGCTGACTTTCATAAGCTCTCATAAGTTGATGATGAGTGGGGTTGCTCCTTAAAGAAGTGATCCTAGAAGCACAGAGGGAGCTCATTCCAAGCCATAAGAAAAGGTGGTAAAAAGGCTCAACAACCCCCTTGGCTCAACAGGAAACTCATGGACTCCCTACGTCTTCAGAGAGAGGGGCTTATAATGGATGGAAGTCAGGAAACACCACTAAGGAGGAGTATTCTGCACTGATCCGCGCCTGCCAGGAGTGAACTAAAGCCAAAGCTGCAACTGAACTCCCAAATGGCTACATGAATCAAGGACAATAAAAAGTCCTTCTTCACATATGTGGGGAATCGAAAGAAAAACAAGGGCAACGTTGGACTCTTGCTAAACCAGTTGGGGCAGCTGACTACCGACACCAAGGAAAAAGCCAATCTGTTTAATGATTACTCTGAGTTGTTTTTTTAACCAGCCCAAAGGGACCACACCCTGGCTAACATGATGCAGGAGTACTAGGGTGAGGATGAATATATGCCTACCATTGGTTTGGATCTTCTGAGAGAGCATATTGAGGGACTACACCCCACCCCCACAAATTGGCTGGGTCTGGATAGATGGTACTCGTGAGTGCTAAAGGAACTGGCAGACATCATAGTGTAGCCACTGGCAAAGATATTCAAGACCCTGAAGACTGGAAGAGGGCCAACGTGGTGCCCATCTTCAAGAAAGAGATGAAGACGACCTGGGAAACTACAGACCAATCAGTTTGACCTCAATCCCTGGGAAGATCTTGGAAAAAATTATCAAAGAAACAGGCTAACAGAAGACAACGTTCTGAGGAATAGCCATCACAGGGTTTGTTATGAGTACGACTTGCCTGACCAATCTCATTTCCTTCTATGACCAGGTGATGCATAACCTGGACAAAAGGGAAGAGGTTAATATCATATATTTGGACTTAAAAAAAAAAAAAAAAAAAAAAGCCTTTGACCTAGTTTCCCATAATGTCCTCATAGAAAAATTGCGGCCCCAACTACTCCATACTCCAATGGCTGGGGAACTGGGGCCAGACCTAGAGATTGGTAGTTGACAGTATCAAATCAACATGGCACTTGGTGACTAGTGGTGTCCCCCCAGGCTCCATTCTCAGACCTGTACAGTTTAACATCTTCATAAGCGATCTGGACACTTGTGTCAGAAGTGGACAAGCTAAGTTCGCTAACGACACCAAACTTTGGGGAAGAATGTCCACACATGAGGATAGGCTGGTGATCCATGCTGACCTTGGTAGGCTTGCAAGGCAGTCGAATGAAAATATGATGACATTTAGTACAGAGAAATGCAAGGTACTCCACCGGGAGTGGGGGAGGCCCTGCATCACACTTATAGGCTCAGCAATGCTACACTCGCTAACACCATGACCGGAAGAGACTTGGGGGTCATGACTGACCACAAAATGAACAGGAGCCACCAATGCAATACCGCAGCTGGAAAAGCAAACAAGACTTGGGGAGCAAAAAAAGAGCCCCAGGAAATGTTGGGCCCCTGAGGGACTCATCGGGCAACCTGGTGCTAGCGGCCGATGGGAAGGTGGAGATCTTCAATGGGTTCTTTGCCTCAGTCTTCCTGAGAGGGGACCGGGACATCCCTCCCACTGGAGGACTGTATTCCCACTCGGGAATCGCTGTTGGGCCGAGGGTGAGGGTTGACCTAGTGGAAGGGCTTCTAGAAGGGCTGGATGTCTTCAAGTCGGC
>JAGPOW010001918.1:42525472-42604168 GCA_030014935.1 Caiman crocodilus | reverse complement strand
AGGCAGCCGGGCAGCATGTGTGCAGCCCACACACAGCAGGCACCACCACACTGTGCCCTGCATTGATTGCCCGCAAAGCCCCCTGAAGATGGGCACCCCTGCCCTTACCCCCTGGTCCTGCTCCCAGCTGCAGTATGCTGCCTGGGCCAGCAGCATCCCTCACTCCCTCAGCCCCAAACTATCTTCCCCAGCCCTGCCCCATAGCCCCCAAGCCCAACTTACTTTTAGGATCCAGTGGCAATAGGCATGGCTCCATGGTGGCAGTGCTTGCTCGCAGAGCCCCCCCACCCTGCATGCAGCTGCCACCACCCCACACCGCCATGCAGCTGGTTGCAGGGCGGCCGCTGCATGCAAGCCCCCCATGTCACCTCCCAGCCGGGCGGCAAGTATGTGGCCCACACGGTGGTTGCCACCGCACTGCCACTGCCGTGCCCTGCACCACTTGCCCACAAAGCCATGCAAGTGGCCATAAGATGGTAGCACAAGGTGCAGTGGCAGAGTTGCCGTGGCAGTCTCCATATGCTAATGTCCCGTCAAGCTGGCCAGCATGCGTGTGGCCCATAGAGTGGCAACCCTGCCCTCACCCCCTGGCCCTGCTCCTGGGTGTGGGCATAGGGACACACTCCACCCCCCCCCAGCACCTTCCCTTTCCCCTGCCCTGCCCCTTCCCCCACAACACACATACTTACCTGCTGGGGTAGATACCAGCATGTCTGTGGGTCTGGGGGGCCTTTAATTTTTATCACAGATTTTGGTTTTTTAAAATCAGAGAATTTGTCATTTTTAAAATCGGAGAAAACCAGGACCCCCGCTTATAAAGAACTATAAATGAAACTTATACTCCGCATCATTCAGCATATCTTTCTGGCAGTTTATTTAATAAATATTAGTGTGAGTTTGGTTTAAATTGGGTGAAGCTGTGGAAGCTTTGACAGCTGAAACCACATAAGAAAAACAGCTGCACATTACAGAAAGATGTTCATTAAGTTTATCTTCCCTCCTAATGTCTAAACACTCAAAAAAGAATAGGTACAACTACACAAATAAACCAGGACACAGAATACAGTGATACCCAAGAACCTGTGCTTCCTAAAACATGTGGCACACATACCAAAATGCAGCCTTTCTGGAAGTTATCTGTGGATCATGGAACAATCTGATTTAAAAGTGATGCTGTAGCTGTGATGGTCCAGGAATTATGCGAAAGGCAAGGGTTTCTTAGGGTGATATCTTTTATTGGACTAACTGATACAATAAAAGATAACACCCTAAGAAATTCCTGCCTCTCACTTACCTCAGTGGCAGAAGTTACTTCAGCCTGCCATTACATATACAGCATTCAGTCCTTCATGCTGCTTAAGCCACGAGTGTGTATGGCGGAATGCAACGGCCGTGAATCAACTGCCTGAATGAGCACCTTGTTATTGCAGTCCAAGCATGAGCTAGACACTCTTTTGGGACCAAGGCAAATCCCAGCCAGTCATTCTTCATCAGCAAGGACAAAACACAACAAAAATCAGATGACACAATTAGCTCAGAATGGCTACAAGTTCATGCCAAGAAACATGCCGGAATCAGCCAGCTGTGCTGGGGCTCATGTAACACAGAACAGTGTAAACAAGTCCATACAGCAGGTAGACCACACAGCAACAGAAAGATAGGGCGGGGGAAAACAAACACTGGCCTGCCAAGGGAAAAAAAGTCCAGGAGAGTTGGCTGTATTTTAAAAAAACCTTACTGAAGACACAGAAACAACCTGTGCAGGAAGGCCAATAAGTATGGGAGAAGACCACCTTGGCTTAGCAGGGAATTCTTCAGTAAGCTAAAACAAAAAAGGATGTTTATAATAAGTGGAAACTTGGATAAACAACTATGGAAGTGTAGAAAGGTGCAGAAAGAAGTGCAACTCCCCGCTATAACTGAGAAGGCTTTGCAGGAAGCATTCCCAGGAACAACGACCCCCTGGACAAACAGAAGTTCACTGCTGGTTCCAGGGGGGAGGGAAATCTAGCCACTGGATTGCAACATACAGCTGATTTCCCCCAACAACAGCCCTCCTGTTCTGAAAACATCTCAGATGCTAGCAGGCAGACAGACGCAGGATGCTATGTTTTGAAACATCTTCATTTGAATCCTCATGCAATGAAGGTTTAGATTTTCACCCAATCTACCATTTTTTAAATGGTCTGAAACCATGCACTTGTGTTTGGTCATGGCTATAAACTGCTTTCTGCAGCCAGCTCAGGCAAAAGTTGTCACATCTGTCTGCATCCTAAGAGAACTGCTCTGGAATACAGGGATGAAATCAGGAAAGTAATAACACAATTGGATTTGCAGCTAGCAAGGAACATGAAGAGTAACAAGCAGCGTTTCTACAACTATGTCAGTAATAAGAGGAAGATCAGGGAAAAGGCGTGGGTCCCTTACTGAATGGGGGAGGCAACTGAGAGGATGCAGAAAAGGCTGAAGTACTCAATGCCTTTCTCATCTCAGTCTTCACATGCAACATCAGCTCCCAGACTACAGTGCCTGGCAGCACAGTTTGGGGAGAAGGCAAGCAGCCAAGGGTGGCACAAGAACAGGTTTAGGGACTATTTAGAAAAGTTGGACGTGTATAAGTCCTTAGGGCTGGTTGGAATTTACCCAAGGGTACTGAGGAAGCTGGGTGATGCGATTGCAGAGCCACTGGCCATCATCTTTGAAAACTCATAGCAATAGGGAGAGGTCCTGGACAATTGGAAAAAAAGGGCAAGTATAGTGTCCATACTTAAGAAAGAAAAGGAGGATCCTGGGAACTACAAGCCAGTCAGCCTCACCTTAGTCCCTGGAAAAGTCATAGAGCAGATCCTCAAGGAATCCATGTCTAAGCACTTGAAAGAGAAGGTGGTGATTAGGAACAATCAGCAAGGATTCATCAAGGGCAAGTGACTGCTTTCTATGATGAGATGACTGGCTCTGTGGATGAAGGGAGACTGGACTAGATAACTTCCTGAGGTTCCTTCCAACCTTAATTTTCTATAATTCTGATTTTGTGGCATGAAACAGATTACATAACTGATTCAAACAACCACATTAAGCATGCCATGAATGCTGCCCTATCCTTAAGCTTGCAATTGCATTTTTGGACTGCAAAGGAAGACTGGAATCATCACATTCCAGAGACAGAAAATGACCACCAGCCATGAATGTTGCATGCCTCCCGAGGCTGAGGGGACACAGCAACTGCCAGTAGGTGACAGCATGGTGGTGGCGAGTGGGCAGCTCACTCAGGGGGCCGCGGCGGTGTTGGCAGTGAGGAGGAGGTGGGCAAGCAGCAACTGCCCACAGGCACTACTGACAGTGAACAAATCTCAAGGAGTGTACATGCACCCCCTACATGTCACCAACAGCTGCTCCAAAACTTCTACATGAAAAATCAGTTTTCATGAATCTGTACAAGGAACTTGCCCCATCCTGCTGATGCCACTGACAAGCCTGAGGGAGCCCAAATCAGGGAAGAAGAAATTTCACTACCTGAAAAATTGCTGCCACAAAATGCATACAGGTTAGTGGGTTACTAGCTTGATATTGATAAATTAATTGCCAGATTTATGGCTAGTTTATGATATTATTATGAAGGTTATCATCATCAGGTGGATGTACCTGAAAAGGCTGTGTTTTATAAAAAAAATGGGATTCTAGCTTCTGTTAGAATCATTAATGATAAAGAAGCCAGAGTTTGTTCTCTGAAAGGAGCCAGAAGTTAACGTCAAACATAATGAGTATTACCTGTTTCTGTAGAAGTAGGTATTCATGAACCTCTCCCTTTGGGCCACACATAGGGGAAGTACTAGCAAAATGTTTAATACTAGAGATTGGCAGGCCTGGATAAACTGAGACTTTATTCTCTCCCACTGGCATTGCTACCAGCGGCATAGAGATGCCACTAGTATTTTGGGGCACTCCATATATGCCGTCTTATCACAAGATATGAAGCTATACTCTGACAACATGGAGCCACAAAGAGCATTCATTACCACCATTCTGCAACAATTTAGACCGAGTATCTGGACATTCAAATATTCTTGTCTCCACTGTCATTTAAATGTTCTGCACAATGCCAGAGAAACTAGAGACAAGTCAAGTCCTTTTGCATGGATGTTGAAATCAGCCATAGCTGATTCTGACAAGCAGAAGGCACCTCTACGTGTCATACAGACTTCCGGAAATGCAGGACACCACACATAGCAATTTTAATAAGTAATCTATCCCTTGTCTGATTTTGTTGTTTTGTAAACTAAGATTTCTGTTGCATAAGATGTTGAACTATCTTGTAATAAGTTTGGATTTATCCATGTTAATCTGTTAAACCTCTAGAGTGAAGGAGTTTAGAGCATACAAGGGGTATTCTGGCCCTGATCGATACTGTGGGATTATAGTGGGTAAAACACTGAGTCTTCTGTTTGATTACTATTTCAGTGCAGCTTTCCATGCTAACTAGTTTGGGTAACAGGGTGCTCATTTAATGACTTGTGTAAAGCTTGCTCCATTTTTATACCTCAATAAAAGTCATTTTGCAAAGTCACAACTTCCTCCTTCATTACAAATGAGTAGGCAGCACTAGGAAGTTAAAAGAAACAGAGAAAAAAAACTTTACCGAGCTCATTAACACAAAGGATGAATATGTATTATCAGACCTTACCGGCAAGAACAATATAGTTTTTAAAAACTATAGAAAAATATCCAAAACTAAAGCTGAATGAGGAGAATACAGGTAGCATCTGCCTCCTCTGCTTTCTCTTTTCACTCACCACCCCTTGCCCACAGAACACAGATGTAAAGTGAAAGGACTGCATGGCTGTTCCTTCAGTCAAGTCCCAAGGAACATGCAGTAGGACCACCTTCTGCACCATCTACAGTTCACAAAGCAACGTGCAGGAGAGGATGGAAGAGCAGGAACCCAAAAGGCCCTGGGCCTTCTTGCGAACTTGGAGAAGCTTGTTCCAAGAAAAGCACTTGCACTTGGGCCTGGATGTAAGGAGACAACTTTAACAGGACTTGGTCCTGTGAAGAGAACTGGTCAGGCCCTGTGGCCATGGCTTACTCCTGAACCCAAATTTACAGAGATTCTGGTGTCTGTAGGAACTTACACCTATTCACAACAATGGTAGATAAGTGTTGCTAGAGTCTACAACCCCACACAGTTACTTGTGAAATTCCATGCCTCTCCATGGGGGAGGTCAAATTACTGTGTGCAAATTTGGGCGCTGCACTTCAAGAGGGATGTGGATAACCTGGAGACGGTCCAGAGAAGGGCCACGCATATGGTTAAGAGCTTGCAGGCCAGGCCCTATGAGGAGAGACTAGGGCACCTGGACCTTTTCAGCCTCCGCAAGAGAAGGTTAAGAGGCAACCTGTGGTTGAACAGAAGGGGTACAGAAGGGAATTCATGAGGCTTACTCACCAAGGCGCCCCTGGGAGTTACAAGAAATAGTGGCCATAAGCTAGCAGAGAGATTTAGACTGGACATTAGGAAGAACTTCTTCACAGTCAGAGTGGAGCAGGCTCCTAAGGGAGGTGGTGCTATCCCCTACCCTGGGAGTCTTCAAAAGGAGGTTAGATAGGCATCTAGCTGGGGTCATCTAAACCCAGCACTCTTTCCTGCCTATGCAGGGGGGTCAGACTTGATTATTTATTGAGGTCCCTTCCAACCCTAGCATCTATGAGTCCACTGCATCTTAGACATGTTGCCATTTTGGTGCCTTGTGTTGCAGCAGCAGGGTGGTTGGGCCATGAAGCCTTGAAGTGGCTGTAATGGGATGCACAGACAGTCCATCAACTAGATTCCCTTAACATCCATTTTATATAAGAAGCTTATTGTGGACCTCGTATACTTCATATAGCAACTCTGCTTCTTTCCAAGACCAAAGGAAACAGGCAACATTTATACGAACAAATAAAAAAAAAAATTATCACACCATAAATTCTACTTTTTGGGTGTGTGCATGTGTGTATTTTTAAAGAGATCATAAATTCTAAAGCCCAGGAATTTGCCCAATATGAGGAGTCTTGGGAAGAGGAAGAGAGCACAAGCCAATACAGGTTTTCCTTGCTTTATGTGCAAATTCGCTCTTATGCAATGACCCTTTTTATACCAAAATTCATTATATGGGAGGTAAATTCACTCATATGTGATCAGTGTGGTGGAAGCACACATTCAGCTGCTTTGTGTGGTGCATTATGGGAGTAATGCACACCAAAATATAGTCTCATGTGGATCTGTGCTCCTTGCTCACTGTCTGTGACACGTGTCTGTAGTTGCCATCCCCATTATGACAATGCCCTGTGCTTGTGTGGACTGTCTGCTGTTGGTGAGTGTCAGAGCTCAATGGTTAAAAAATGCCTTGCACAGCCGTGTTCCAGCACAATGTGAGTACCTGGTACAGGGATTTCCCCTGAGGCAGGAAAGAGCACTTGGTGCAAGAATCAGTTCCCGTCAAAGCTTGCAGCTGCACCATTGTGTGCATGCTTTTGATAGACCTGTCATAAATTATGCATATGTGGCGGCTGGCAATTGGCTCGCTAGCTGTATAAAAGGCTTGGGAAATATCCGCCCAAGTTGGAGGAGAGAGCTCAGATGCATGTGGGAGAGATCCTTACGTGTATCTTGCAGCTAAATTGGAGGCCTGATCAACCACCAACGACTCCCCGTCAACAAAATCCCGACGTACCCCATACCCTGCATGCTCAAACAACATCGGTGTGCCACCCAGTTTTCTGCTTTTCTGTTTTCTGCAGCTCTACAGAGCGTGCCTACACTGTATCCCAGTTGTAAGTAAAGTTCTTTTTTGAATTAAGCCATCAAGCTTGTTGTGCCTAATTCCACTCCATTGGCAGCCACTCCATTTCTCGGTCCCCACAGTGAGTACCAAAACTGCCTTGCAAAAGCAGTAGAAATCGATCTGGGGGTCAACGCAGTCAAGGTCTTGAAACATATCCCCATTTGTTACATTGTAAAGTTGGCTCCCTTTATACAAATCTGAGTTATGCTTTGTTTTCTAGGAATGCATGTACAGCATAAAGTGAGGGAAACCTGTAAAAGAAACTATTTGAGAGCAAGCTGGGCTGGTTCATGATCGGACAGCACCACAGGCTGTGACAACGCTCCACCAGCCAGATCCAGCCCACAGGCTTTACCTTGACACCTTACTGAGATAGTCTGACAAAGTGTGCCTACCAGCTAACCTAACCAAATGACAAGAATTCCTGTCATGTGAAAAATCTGCAGTTATTACCTCTTAAAGAGGTGGAAAACAATTAGGAAGAATACTGATAAACCATTTAAGTAAATCCATAAATAATGCCTACAAACTGGACACTCTACCAGCCCCACCCTTTCAACCAGTGCTGAATTTCTATAGGAAAGAAAAGGAGGACCCCTTATTTGGACTCTGCCGATGAGGACTTCCCAGATTTATCTATACAAGAAGCCATGATGAGTCCATGGGAATTCTACTACTGATCATCCTCATGAACCCTTTTCTTGGACAGAAAACAGAGAGATGGACAGTACAGGCTATTCGTAAAGCCATTTGTAATGGTATATATAAGCCTAAGAATTATTTGGATCCTTTTGTTGAATACCCAAGACCCAAGCATTTCAATCTGGTGAAACTTCTGTTTCTTCATAAGACTTTATTCACATCCTTAGCAACTTTATATAGCTACTTTATGTTTTGTGCACTCAAGACTCTAAATTCCAGTGTGATGAATGCCCCCTTAAGCAAACTGCTGCTGAATTTTGTTCTTGTAGTATGTTTTTACTACTCTGCCTAAGCCATGGCATTGCCAGACTCCTTTCAGCTACTGACTAAAAGTCAGTAGTGCTCCTGTGGACATTCAGCAGTGTGCTGGACAATGACTGCATTGGCAGAGCTGAGGTTTCTTCCAAGAGAAAAAAAAAAGATGAAACGTTAAATAAAAAGATAAAAACTGTCAATTTTCAGGCAATGGAGGAAGAAGAGAGTATAAAATGAGAAAACAAAAGGAACAGGAATTGTAGAATTGTGGCAAGGGACTTTCTGTATTTGAGCCCTAGATCTTGTGGCTTCACTACAAAATAAACCTTTGTAGAGGGAAGGAACAGCTGAGGCAAGTACATACCTAGAAGCTAACCACCAACAGTGAACTTGAACTGTGTAAACAATGCTATACAATATATTTACAGAAAAGGGAAAAATCTCCCTCTCCTTTTCAGCCCTCCATCTTAAGCACTGAATTTAACAATAGTTGCTACAAAGTGTGATTTAAGCATTTTCATTGAAATAAAGCCATTACCACCGAAATCACAGGATTAAAAGGGAATGAAAGTTAGAGATTCTAGAATGAATGGCAAGAACTTTTTCCAGAGGCAAAATGTAAAGTTAATGATATACATCTAAAGACAAACAGCAAAAATAAATAAGCAACAAATTTCATCTGCAAAACAGGGCTATTAAATACTCCGTAGCATTATGCACATAGTATTTAAGCCAATATGACCATATGATAAGAAGTGGTTTATTTAGACAGCATTAAGGTGCCTAAATTAAAAGACTAGCAGTGTTTATTGGTGGGAATGCACATAAAGTGGTAAATTGTAGGTCAATAGTACCAAATCTGTTATAGACAGATTACATTAGTTTACTAGTCACACTTTCATTTTGGCCAATCATTAAGACCTAAGAGTTAAAACTTCACAAAAATAATTTCAAAATTATTCCTCCCAATAGCTTTGCTATCAATGGGCTACAGATGCCACTGTTACTTTGGGGCACATATGTACTCTCATTATGTGATATACATGTATAGAACGTTCGTTACCACCACTATGCAACTGCTGCAAGTTTTAATCGACTACCTGAAAGGCTAAAAAGTTAAGATGTTGCCATCTCTAAAATGCTTGCCTGTAGCTCCAAAGACCAAATGCCATACTGAAACCCATCTCCTGCCCCATAAGAAATCCATATTATTTCACAAGCACATAGTTACAAGTTCTCATATACATGAAAGCAACAGAACAAGAAGCTAAAGCCAACCTGAACTGTAGAGAAGATAGCAATCAGCTTACAGGCCCAGTCTTAATTTTTCCTCCGAGTATAGGCAAGATAAAGGCCATATTTCAGTTATGCTCATTACTTTGATTAATAACTCCATCTGGTAGAATATTCTACAAGTCAAAAAGGTACTGCTGGTTACAACTGTGATCTGAACCAAATTTGGTGACATTTCTACATGATGAAAAAAACTTAAGTATTGCACGATATAAACATAGGTAGATAAAACTTAAATCACAGAGTACTTTTTATGGGACCAAACTTTCAAGCTTTAAAGCTACCATCCTAGTTCGCAACTCTCAAGCAGATTCTGCTAGGGTGCAGGAAAGTGAATTAATTTACATTGGGCACTTTGGCAAAGAGAAGAGAAGCAGCAGCAGCAGCTCTACCACCCAATAAAGCTCTAAGTGCTAAAAATAAGCAAACCAGAAAGAATATACATGGGAGAAGTTAGTTGAACGTACATGCACGTGTGTGCATATGCACACACACAGAGGTATTCTGGAACAAAAGCAAAACAAGCATTCAAGGTAAGGGAGCAACAGCATTTCACAACTAATCAAATTACTGATTTTAATCTTCCTGATTAGTGAAGTGAAGAAACTGGTCCCTTAGCCTTGTGATAGAAAAAATATCATTCTACCACAGCAAAAGTGAAGAAGTTATATATCTGTATTTTTCACATAGTTCTAGAAAATCCCAGGTTATTTGTATGAAAAGTTTAAGAGCCAGACTTGCAAACTACCTGCAAGCTGAAAGTTGAATTCATTTTTGTTCTGTGGCTGATGCACCACAAGGAACTGCACTTGATCTGAGTCAGAGGCCAAATGCTACAAATGGAGCAACATCAACAATTCTTTATTTTAATACAACAGATCACAAAAGAATCTGGCTCACTCGGCTGTATTGGCTCTGGAGTTTTACTATGGATAGAAAACACATTTGCTACTAAAGCAAACATATGATTCTGAATATATACATGGAGCATATATAGAAGTTAACTAGTGTATTTTTTTCCAACACTAATTTTTCTAACCATAACCATATTCCAAGAGTCAGAGTTGTTTCCTCTCCACTATAGTTTCTCCTGAACACATTGTTTAAGGAAGTAGCCTTATGTCATGGTAATATATTGCAGTTATGTTAAGCAAGTATATTTCCTATTGCTAGTATCTTGCAAAATTGTTTTATCCTCTGTCAGTCTCCTCACTATGAATCTCCAAACAAAAACTGACATAAGATGCTCTCCATAATGTAAGCGGATTTTAGAGTATGAGAAGGAGCAATCTAAGCCAGACAGCCTGCAACAGTTAACTATCTTGCTATTTATAGTTCTGCAAACATTTTCTCAGTTACTTGCTAGCCATTTCCAGTCACTACCCCTACTTTCTGTTCCATGCAATCTCTTACAGTCCATTTTCTTCAGTGCTTTCCACCATGCTGATTTTCACTTCCGTCCACGGTCAGTTAAGCTGAAGATGTTGAAATCATTTGGGTGAATATATAGTGCGTCTAGTTCCTGAATTTCTTTTCCTTTTTCGTTGATGTATTTGGACAAACTGCTATTAGTTATCCTTTATGTGAAGCTGCTTCACCACTTTCTTCAGGAAACTGAACTTTAATGTAAAAGTTTGTATCCATTGTGATTATTAAAATAGTAAGATGAAGTAAAATATAAACTGGTGCAGTAATGACCATCTACCTGACCAGTCTGCTAATAATGCTACTGAAGAGTAGTGAACCGTTGCCATCCAGGGTAGTAGTAACTCCAAATATGACAATCATTTAAATATGAACATTAACTATTTACCTGCTGATATGTTGGCAGAAAAACAACAATGTGTAAACCTACCACTTCTGGACATAGTTTTGAATATTAATGGCATGCAGCAGCGTAGCTAGTCACAAACAACAGCAGTTATAGTACAACATGGAAAATTCAATGATCATATAACAATATGTCTACCTTCAAATGCTCTTGGATGCCAGAACCAAAATACTTTGCTTCTTCCTGGGCAGTAAGAGCACCACGTGCTCACTCTTCCTTCCTTCCTTCTCACTTCCTGTCTATTCCATCATGGTGTGGAAAGAACCACAGGGCGCTGCCACAAATGTTAGGTGTATGATACAAGTGAATATAGTCTTGCTCTTAAGGTGTATTTCCTGTTTCAGTGAGCCTAAGTGCCCTGCAGAATATTTCTTCTCACCTGAAGGCTTCTGTACAGAAATCTGTAGGCATCAGACAACAGAATGGAGAAGCAATAATGAACAGCAACAGAAACTGATGGGAAAAATCTTAAGAGGTCAGTAGGAGATTCCCCCAAACCCAAGCTTCCTCTCAATTTGTATACCTTCCCAGAATCACAGGAACAGGCTCTTTTTGGCCCCTGCATACCTGGTAGTCTTAGGCATGCCTTTTAAGCTGCACTGACTCCCTTTCACTCCAGCCTTTTGTCAAAATTTACAATAGGAAATACAAAATATTAGGCTTTTCAAACAAAATTTCTGATGTGCAAGGGCCCTAATTAAAATTAATTTCTACCTACACCTGTTTTACTACTCTACATGTTTGCCTGTTTGCTTGTTAACTGATTCCTCTTTCTTACATTATTAGGCATCCTATATATTTCACATGCAGTTTCTCCCTTGCCTCAAGCTCATCTCTCCTAGAGAGGTCACTTTATCCCAGTGGTGCTCAAACTTTTTGCAAAGTAGGCTCAATGGGCAGTGCCTAGTTCATCCGGAGACAGACAGTGGTCCCAAACTGGAGCCTGAAACAGGGGCAGCTAGACCCATCTGGCCATGTGGAGCAGGGTGGGAGACCGCCAGGCCCCAATCAGGGGAAGGAGGCATGGCCCAGCCCTAATCCAGGTGGGGGGTGGGGGGGCATGGCCTGCCCAAACCTGGCCCTATGGAGGGGGAGCTTGGCCTAGCCCAGGTGCAGCCATGGGGAAGGGGGAAGAAATGGCATGGCCCTGCCCCAATTCAACTCCAGGAGCAAGGAGGGGGGGAAAAAGAGGGCATCACCTGGTCCTGCATGGGGAAGGAGGTATATAGCTGCTGTGTAAGGCTTGGTGTTTGGGAGTTTGATGGGGGGAGAATGCCTATAAATCAGTGGCCACTGCTCCCCCACCAAATTTCCAGATGCATTGAGACTGCCACAGGCCACGTTTGGCTTATGGGCAAGAGATTGAGCACCCCTGCTTTATCCTCTAACTGATCTTTTGCCAAGTGAAAGTGGTTAGACATCTACCACATACTCTGCCATCATAGAAGAAATATGATCAACAAGCAATAGTCATCATTTTTTGTGGTGACATTGGCCAAGTCTCAATATAAGGAAACTAAGGAATCCAACAAATTCTTCTTCAGAAAAATAAGTAAATTGGTTATGAATGAGAAGAACAGAACAATAAATTGTTAAACACTAACTACTCCTCTGACCATTTAACAGCTGTTTCAGTTGGGAGGCAGGGCACAATTAGAGATGTTTCTTTCCTTTTAAAATGTTGTCAGCTGTGCATTAGGCAATCTTAATATTATTATTTACATACACTTTGCCCTGCTGACAGCATCTACACCAAGTTGAAGGCAAAAGAGATTGCCCATTATGTTATTTCTCTTGCACTACCATACTACCCTATTGTAGCACCATAGGATGTCTTAAGATTTTGGGGTGCCACACATTGTTAGGTGTGAAAAAAAATGATTCACAAGATCAACCAAGAGATTTATAGGAATTCATAGTTTAAAAACCTTCTGACCTGTTGTTGTTTGCCTGGGTTCTTTGCAATAGAAAAGCTATAATTTTTCTGTAGTCAAAAAATGAGTGAAAACAAAGATCTGGCATTATCTAAGGGGTACCCCAACTCTAAGGAGGGGTGCTTTGAGTCTACAAGGTTGAGACCACTGCCCTGGAGCATAGCTAAATATTTGCACTTAACCAGTTAAAAATAGGTAGCACAAGACTATAGTTGAAACACTTCTGACTTTGGAACAATCAACAGCCTTCTTCTCACAACTACTTCATCTGATGTATACCCCTGCACAAACTAGTTTGGTATGATATAATCTGACTTGGTAGTTGATGTTTCTCCATCTACATATAGCACACTCCTTTGTACCGTTCTTAGTTTTGCAGACATCAATAACATGCATCTATGCAATGATTCTTCAATTAATGATAGTCCTAGATCACTAAAGCCATGACACTTTGTCTGTTGCTCCAGAGCTGTGTGAAGTTCTTTAACATTTTCAGAAAGTGCATGGCATTAAAATAAACAAAAAACCTATATCTTTCATAAAATAATAAATAATGCAGCACATATACACTCAGATGCTTTCAAATGTGCTGAATTTGTTTTGCCTGACCTGTCTGCCATAATTCACCTGGGGATGTATTACCACCAGGGGCTTTCCAACTTCTGAGTAGCCAGGGGATATATGCCAGTTTGCTTGCCTTGAGTGGTGCCTCACCTCACTGCACCATGCCATTACACCATGTTGTACTCCATGGACTCTCTCCCTCTCCCTTGTGCTGCAGTGTCACCTCTGCAACAGTGCCCTGGACACCTCCAGAGGTAGGGGCAGGCAGAAGGGTGGGAGATCCCAGGGACTCCAGCAGCAGCAAAGGAGTGAAGGGGGAGCAGGGGAAACCACAGTTTAACCCTCTGCAGGCTGCATGTAGCCCACCAGTTGGGCAGTCCTATATTAAATTGACTCTTTAGTTAAGACAGGCCGTGTGTGGCTCCTAAGACAGAAGTGTCATTACTAAAAACTATTTTTCATTAGCTACCAAAAACAGTATATACCAAACCTACTTTACAAGCACTGAGGGCAAGCACTGAGGGTAGGTCTATGCCACAACTGTAACATACTGCAAGCAAGATGCCCCTCAGCTTGCACTTTCACCCACGCCCACAGACATGCTCTAAACCCAGAAACACCAAATAATACTACTGCAAGTTCACTGCCAGCAGCTGCTCTGAAGAGAGAACTTCAGTGATTTAGTCAAGACCAACCAGCATGCCACTATCAAAAGGACAATGCAAGCCTTTATCAAGACTTCCAGACTCCTATTTTTTTTGTAGCACTGCATTAAGTTTGAATTTTAGAAGAATTATCATAATTACAATTTCAATTGAAAAAAACAATTAAAGTACATGCTGTTCAAAATAGCATCTCATCATCTCCCTATATCCTTCTGGCTTCAATAATTCAAGTTAATAATGTGATTACATGCCATCCTGAACCAAGGCTTAAAGTCATCCCAGAATAATTTTCAAGAAATACACAATAAAAGTCAACTCAGTCCCAAGAAATATACAATGGAATTTACCAGCAGCAAAGAATACCTATGGCTGAGAACCATTAGTATTTTACCTAAAATTTTTTACCTAAAATTTCCTCTCTAATTTTGAGTTTCAAAGACACTTCACATGGCTTTTTTTTTTTTTGGGGGGGGGGGGGGAGGAGAGTGTTATTTTAATTTCAGAAGAGAGATGGTTGAACATTAGGACTGACATTCAGAAAAAGGCTGCTTTTTTCTTCCTCATACAACACAAATTTTACTTCTGAAAAGGCCTTCATTTTTTACCAGCTTTTCAATGAAAATATAAAACATAAGATTTTTAAGCAAACTGCTTTCCTTTCAAAGTGTTGGGGGGAGGGGTTGGGGTTGATTTGTTTTAAAGAACTCTCTCTTAGCCAGTTTTAAGCATGTCCCCTGCTATATACTGCAAAAAAGAGAAGATAACATTTGTTTGAGATAACAAAGGCAGCTCTCTGGATGCTCTTCACTCAAACCTTGCAGCAGGAGACCACACATTCCACCAGCTTTTGGATAATAACATGAAGCTGTTATGTGCTGTGTGCTCTCTTCTACACTACGCAAAGTACCAGGTGAAAAGAAAAAACAGGAGCAACTGGCTTCCATACCTTCAAACTCCCTTAGTGAGTAGAAGTAAGGCTCAAATGCTGTGCAAAGAACTAGTGCAACATGGTTGCTCCTGAGTGCCAAGAGAAGAAGCAATTTCTCCTTGATACTTGCAGCCTTAATGACCAAGTCAAGAGACACTATTACTTACTTTGTCTTATGTAACAATCTCCAGCACTGTGGGTCAATGGCCATACCCCTGTCAATGTTTCAGCTTCCTGCTGGGATTTCTACTGACAAAACCCCTTTACTGATTTATTGAGGAGGGAACCAAGTCTTTTAAAAGGAGACCAGAGTCTACTGGCCGCTGTGAAAAGTGAAGGGTTCCCCAGTGCTCCTTTTCATGAGTCTCCATTTCAGAGGGTTCCTCCTGCAAGAGGAACTCCTGGTACCTACATCTACTGCTGATCATGGTGTCACCTGAAAAAGTGTAAAATGGAGACAATGCAGAGCTGTTTTAGTGCTGCCCACAGGATTCTAAATACCAGCAATGAAAGTGACTGGTGGTGTTGATTTGCAGACTTTGAACAAACAGAAGAGCCCCATAAACTGGCTACATGAAGTCAGGAGGGGAACTCTTTTCAGTCAGTACTAAAAGGATTAGTACTTGAAAAGCCTTCCTTTGTAACTAAGAGGATAAGATATCGTTGAACAACAACAAACACCTTAAAAAAGAAAATAAACTATAAATGATATCAAGACTTTACTTCATTAATAATATATTTTGCTTTAAATTTCTTTTCAGTTCTCTCTCCTAACACAGGAGGAAAATAAGAAATTATGCCCTCATCAAAACCTGATTTCTGTTCTACTTCTCACAGCTGCCAAAACCCAGTCTCACATACCAGAAAATGTGGCTATGATAGTCCCACTAGTATTTTCTTTGGCATTATGTCTCCCAGAAGAAAGCAAATAACTTTTCCATTCAAACTGAAGTCTAGTTATTCATGTATGAGTTTCATGAATTCAACCAGGTCTGAAGATTTCCTCCCAAAAGCTCAAATACTTAAGATTCCAGACTTATTTTTCTCTCCACAAAAAATTCCATACAACATTCCACAATTCAAATTCCTTGAAACCATTACCCCACTTTGCAAGTCGTTGCTTTGAAATGTTTCAGTAGAAACCTATGTATTAAAGGTGACTTCCAAAAAAAAGAGAAAGTTGGGTTTGTACCCTTTTTTCACTGAGCAGCACCAAATAAATTTATAAGCACCTTGTAGAAAAGCCTATCTGAAAGAAACATGTTGTTTTGTTTATATCCAACTCCACTGTGTCTTGTTTCAGGAAAAAGAGAAACCAAGTAATTGTTGCCTAGAGAAAAAAAAAAGAATAGGCCTGGAAGTTGAAATATTCTTCCATAGAAAACATACAGCATAAAGAGCAATTGTGCTAGTTCATAGTTTCATAGTTGGTAGGGTCAGAAGGGACTGAAGCAGATCATCTAGTCCAATCCCCTGCCACAGGCAGGAAAAGATGCTACTGTCAAATGACCCCAGCTAGGTGGCTGTCTAGCCTCCTCCTGAAGACCCCCAGGGTAGGAGTGAGCACCACTTCCCTAGGAAGTTGGTTCCGGTTCCTAGCCACCCTGACTGTGAAGTAGCGCCTCCTGATATCTAGCCTGAATCTACTCTCACTAAACTTATGGCCGTTGTTCCTTGTTACCCCCAATAGTGCTCTGGGGAACAGGGACTCTCCCATTGCCTGCTGGTCCCCCTTGGCAAGTTTACAGGTGGCCACCAGATCCCCTCTCAGCTTTCTCTTGTGGAGGCTGAACAGGTTCAGGTCCCTTAGGCTCCTCTCATAAGGCCTGCCCTGCTGCCCCCTGATCATGCAGGTGGCCCTCCTCTGGACCCTCTCAATTCCTCCTGAAGTTTGGCACCCAGAACTGGGCACAGTACTCCAACTGTGGCCTGACCAACATTGCACAGGTGGGGAGGATCATCTCCTTGGACCTGCTCATGATGCATCTATGGATGCATGACAAGGTGCAGTTGGCCTTCCTGACTGCATCCCCACATTGGCGGCCCATGTCCATCTTGGAATCAATAGTAATTCCAGGATCCTTCTCTGCCTCTGTGCTGACGAGAAGGGAGTTCCCCAGCCTGTAGGTATGCTTCTGGTTCTTCCTTCCCAGGTGCAACACCTTGCACTTGTCCATATTGAAACCCATCCCATTCTCATCTGCTCACCCCTCTAACCAGTCAAAATTTAGTTGTAGCCTGTACCTCTCATCTAGCGTGCCCACTTCTCCCCGCATCTTAGTGTCATCTGCAAACTTGAACAAGTTACTTTTCACCCCCTCATCCAAATCGCCAATGAAAATATTGAACAGTATAGGCCCAAGCACCAAGTCCTGGGGAAGCCCACTGCCCACATCTCTCCAGATTGAAAATGACCCGTCCACCACCAATCTCTGGGTGCGGCCCTCCAGCCAATTTGCAACCCATCTGACTGTGTAAGCATCAACACCACAGATGCCTTAATTTTTTAATGACAACGGGGTGAGAGACAGCGCCGAAGGCCTTCCTAAAGTCCAGGAAGACTACATCCACTGCGACACCTGCGTCCAAGGCTTTTGTGACCTGGTCATAGAAGGCCACCAAGTTGGTCTGACAGGACCTGCCTCTAATGAACCTGTGCTGACTGCCCCTAAGCATAAAACTCCCCTGCTGGCCCCTTGAAGATGTGCTCTTGGATAATTTTCTCAAAGAGCTTCCCCAGGACCAAGGTAAGACTAATGGGCCTATAGTTTCCTGGGTCCTCTTTCCTTCCTTTTTTGAAAATGGGGACCATACTGGCCCCTTCCCAGTCATCAGGCACCTAGCCAGAGAACCACGAGTGTCGTAAAGCTGTGCCAGGGG
Organism: Caiman crocodilus; assembly: GCA_030014935.1. Taxonomy (NCBI): domain Eukaryota; kingdom Metazoa; phylum Chordata; order Crocodylia; family Alligatoridae; genus Caiman; species Caiman crocodilus. The sequence goes on along the minus strand of JAGPOW010001918.1, from coordinate 42,586,295 downwards.
TCCTGCAATAACCTCTGCCAGTTTCCCAAGCACTCTGGGATGGAGATCATTAGGACCTGCTGATTTGAACACATCTAGTCCCTCCAGAAGTTCCCTGACTAGGTCCTCACTGACCCTGGGCCTGGGTGCACCTTCCCTGGGTCCATCCAGAATCCCAGTGAGGGAGAATGTCCCTGCTCAGAAAAATGGAAGCAAAGAATCTGTTAAAGAGATTAGCTTTGTCATCTGGTGCTACCACCAGATTACCAAGCATATCCTGCAGAAGCCCCACATTATTTGGCACCTTCTTTTTACCCCGCTATGTATTTAAAAAAAAGACTTCCTGTTATCTTTGATCCGGGTTGCTAGTCTCAGTTCCATCTCTGCCTTAGCCTTCCTAATAGCCCCCCTACAATCTCAAGCCAAGGAGATATAAGTCTACTTGGTGATGGGCCCTCCCTTCCATTGAGTGTATGCCTCCTTTTTGGCTTTGAGGCATTTGTGGATGCTTTTGGTGAGCCTTGGGGGCTTTTGAGCACTCTTGCCCCCTTTGATCCACGTGGGGATGGTCACACTTTGGGCTTGGACCAAAGAGGAGGAGGATCATCTCCTTAAAGAACAACCACGCTTCCTGGACTCTCAACTCCCCTCCCCAACTAGTCTTCTTACCTCATTGAAATCCACCCTCCCAAAGTCCAGGGCTGCTGCCTTGCTGCAGGTCTTTGACACCCTGTGCTGAATGGTAAATTCCAGTAGGTGATGGCTGCTATCGCTCAGATGGTAGAGCACCCTCAGTCCCCTTACCAAGTCATCGCCTGTGGCCAGGACCAGGTCCAACAAGGCATTTCCCTTGGTGGGACTGTGCACCTCCTGGGTTAGGTGGAGGTCCTGCAACTCAGCTAGGATCCTATGTGAGTGGTCAGACCTGACTGACTACTCTTCCCAGCAGATGTTCCTTGATCAACGAACCTAAAACCTGGCTTTCACCTGTATATTGAGAATTCTTCCTGCCACAGAATCCTTGTCTTCTTGTTTGTAAGCCATAGAAGGTCAAACTCAATATTAGACAACAACTACAATTTTAAACAAATTGAAACCTCCATTAGGGCTAGTACAGATGTTCAAAAAGCCCAAGGCAGTTCCCAATCTTTTTATGCTGTGGCCTAGCAAACTGTGAACCAGAAGTCACCAGTGGACTGCGGGCAGGCAGCCAACCCTTTTTTCATACTCAGTATACCAGTCACTATATCGGTCTACTTTATGCTAGTCACTTCCAGTCCATGGTTTGCTGGTCCACAGTCACTTCTGGCAGCCAACCCTCCTGTAGCCTGGCAGCCAACCCTTTGAGGCCCAGCACCGGGGCCACAGCTCAGGGGTTGGGAACCCCTGCTCGTGACCCAACCTAGGGCACTTAGAGCAAACAGAACATACAGTTGCCTGGGGATAGGGGTAAGCAGGCTGCCTCCACTGACCAAGGCCAGCAGGCTGGGGGAGCTGAGTGAACAATAGGATAGGCAAAAATAATACCATTATCCATACTTAACCAATTGGGCTCTAAAAGGCAGAAGGATTAAAGGAATAGCTTTGAAACCTCTCTTATACACATCACATCCAAATACATTTTCAAAAAATAATCCAAACTACCCTGTACCAACAACCATAAAACTAAGCACTTTGAGGACAAAAAGGTGATTAGCAGGGATCCTGGTTTTCCCTGATAAATCAATCAATCAATCAATCAATCAAATAAAAATCACAAATTCTCTGATAAAAAACTCAAAAATCCATGATAAAAATTAAAGGCCCCCCAAGGTCCTGCTAGTGCCCCCCTCCCCCCAACAGCCTCCCCAGTCCTGCTCATGCCCCTTACTCCCCCAACAGTCCCCCAGCTACACACACACACCCCAGCAGGTAAGTGTATATGGGGGGGATGGGGGAAAGGAAGGAGTTGTGGGGGCAGACTGAGCATGGGGGGAAGAAGTGCACCTCTGTGCCTGCTCCCAGGAGGGGGCACCACTGCCCTCAGTCCCAACCCTCTACAGGCCACACATGCACCTCCCAGCTGAGGTGGGGGGGTCCAGAAAAAAAAAAAATCATCACACAGTGGCCACCACCGCACCACTGCCATCCCCCCCTGTGGGAGGGGGCACAGAGTGAACTGAGGTGGGGGGCTGGCGATGCCCCTCCGCCACTGTGCCCTGGGGTGCACTCTGTTCCCCACCCCCCATCTGCCCACCCTGCCCAGACTGAGGGGGAGGAAGGTGTTGGGGAAAATCCCACTAGGAGTGTCTGCTGGCTGGCAGGCACTCCATGTCTTCTCCCAACACATCCTCACTCCTTAAGTCCCAAGCCAGCTTCCCCCACAGCCTTGTCTGACAACCTCCCGCACTTTTCCCATCTCCTTTTCCCTCTGGGCAGGGGTGAGGGTTTCCCACCCCTTTTACAAACAGCTCTTGCAGGCTGAAACTCAGCCAGCCTGCAGAACTCTCTGCAAAATGGGGAAATCCACGGGTCTTCTTGTTAAAAGGAAAAATCTGTGTTTGCTCTGATTAAACTGGGAAATCCATGGTTTTTGCCATTTTTCCATGGGAAACGGAAAAACTGGATCCCTGGTGATAAGGAACAGTCAGCACGGATTCACCAGGGACAAGTCATTCCTGACCAACTTGACTGCCTTCTATGATAAGATTACTGGCTCTGTGGATGCACGGAGACTGGCGGATGTGGTGTATACATCAAAAGCCTTGCTAAAATTGAGCATCTCCCACATTATCCCATGTCAGGTAGATAGAAAACTGTCCGAAGCATCGGGCTGAGAGCAGTAATCAGTAGTTTGAGATCTAGTCAGCAGCCAACAACAGAGTGCTCCAGCAGCTGGTCCTGTGGCCAATTTTGTTTAATTTCTTCATCAACAACTTGGAAGATGGCACAGAGTGTACCCTCCACAGGTTTGCAGATGACACTAAGCTGGGGAGAGTAGGGCTAGGGTTCAGAGTAACCTAGACAAATTAGAGAATTGGGCCAAAAGGAGTATCATGAAGTTCAACAAGAGCAAATGCAAAGTCCTGCACTTAAGATGGAAGAATTCCATGGACTGCTACAGGTTTAGGACTAACTGACTAAGCAGCACCTCTGAAGAAAAATGACCTGGGGATTACAGTGGAAAATATGCTACATATGAGCCAGCAGTGTGCCCTTGTTACCAAGAAGGCTAACAGCACACTAGGCTGCATTGGTACGAGTGTTGCCAGTAGGTCAAGGGTAGTGACTATTCCCCTCTATTCAGCACTGGTGAGGCCACATCTGGAGTACTGTATTCAGTTTTGGGTCCCCCACTACAGAACAGATGTGGACAAGTTGGAGAGAGTCCAGCAGAGGGCAACAAAAGTGGTTAGGGGGCTGGGGCACATGACTTATGAACAGAGGCTGAGGAAACTGGGGTCTAGAGGAGAGGGGACTTAATAGCAGCCTTCAACTAGCTGAAGGATGGTTCGAAAGAGTCACAGATTGTAGAGTCAGAAGGGACCACAAAGGATCATTGTGTCTGACCCCCTGCCCCTGGCAGGAATGAGGACTGAGGTCAGATGACCCCAGCCTGGTGTCTATCAAGCCTCCTCTTGAAAGCCTCCAAGTTAAGCGATAAAACCACCTCTCTTGGAAGCCCATTCCAGATTCTGGCCACCCTTACTGTAAAAAATGTCTTCCTAATGTCTAACCTGAATCTACTCTCCACTAGTTTGCACCGTCTTCTGAACTCTTTCCAGATTCTCCATGTTTCTCTTGAAGTGCGGCGCCCAAAACTGAACACAGTACTCCAACTGCAGCCTGACCAATACTGCAAAGAGGAGGAACATCACCTCCCTCCATCTGTTGGTCATGCACCTGCTAATGCACAGCATGGTGAGCCTCGTTGATGGCTTCGTTACACTGCCAGCTCATGTTCATCTCGGAGTCAACTATGACTCCAAGATCCCCCTCAGCCGCTAAGCTGCTGAGGTCATCCCCCAACCTATAGGTTTGCTGGGGATTCCTCCTCCCTTGGTGGAGCACCTTGCATTTATCTTTGTTGAACTGCATCCTAGTTCGTTCTGCCCACTGATCCAACTTGTCCAGATTGGCCTGTATCTGCTCCCTGCCCTCCAGTGCATTAACTTTGCCCTATAACTTGGTATCATCTGCGAACTTGGAGAGGGTGCTCTCCACACCCTCATCCAAATCACTGATGAAGTTATTAAACAACACTGGTCCAAGGACCGAACCCTGCGGGACCTCACTGCCTACCTCCTTTCAGGCCAAAAATGACCCATCCACAAACGCACTCTATGTGAAGCTAAACTGTTTGCCATTGTGACAGATGACAGAACAAGGAGCAACGGTCACAAGTTGCACAAAGGGAAGTTTAGGTTAGATATTATGAAGAATTTCCTCACTAGGAGGGTAGTAAAACACTGGAACAGGTTACCCAGAGAAGTAGTGGAAGCTCCATTCTTGGAGGTTTTCAAAACTTGGCTAAAACAAAGCTTTGGCTGGGATGATCCTACTTTGAGCAGGGGGATGGATTAGTGACCTCCTGAGGTTCCTCCAAGCCCTAATTTCCTATGATTCATTAAGCGCTTCTAGATTAGACTGTAAAACTTGCTTGGACAATTTACATTTGCCTGTGTGCACCTAAATCTGCTACAATTAAAACAGATTTACACTCTAAACTGTGCCTAAATTCCTGAGAGCAAAAGTTGTCAGCTACAACTCCCGAGGGACTGCCATAAACAATAAACTACAGAAACATGCTCCTTTTTGCCCTGTGACTTCTGCACTCTTGGCTGCCAGTGGCCCAGCTTCAATAGGAGTGCAGGAAACCACCTCTAGGATCTCTGAAACTCAGGACTTCTTTAGAGGTGTCTATTGTCTATATCCACTGAATCACTCCTAGATACTTCCTGAGTTCTTCCACTGACAGTAGAGGGATCTTTAGGGCTAGAGACAGAAGTTACACTAAACTGGTTTAAAGTGATCAGAAACTGGTTTAAACCCTAACAAAACGGAAGTTCAGTGTACGTAAACCGCTTTCAAAATGACCAAAACCAGTTTAAGATAACCCTGGATGGATGCAGTATCAGACTCAACTGATCTATATCAAACAGGTTCGCAGAACTTCTATCCCAATTCCCCTTGCGATTCAAGTTAGCTGAATCCCCCAGCATCCCAGGATGCTTTGCAGCCCTGGGCTGGGCAGTCTGCTCCAGGATGGCAGAGCTCCCCCTCACCTCCCTGCTTAAAATCTCTGCTCCCTAGTTTCTGCCTGTGCCTTTCAACCTGGCCAGATGAGGGGCAGAAGAACAGACCCCTAGCCCAGGTTTGCACAGCACAAGGGGAGGAAAAGCATGCTCTGTGGGGCAGGGAACACTGCTCCCTCCACCCCAAGGCTGGGGAAATCTGGCCAGCCCAGGACCACAGGGACTATTCCCTACTCCCCACCTGTGGGCACAGGACCAAGCCGTGTGGGACCATATTGACAGGTGTGAGGGAGTAATCCCATCTCTGCACCAGGGCAGGGCTTATAGGACCCTGCCAGAGTCAGGGAACTACCACTGAAGCAGGAGGATCCTGCCAGTCCCAGGCTAGAGGGTCTATTCCCGCAGGGGGTGGAAGGGAGGACAGCACATATTAGGCAGCCAGTGAAGGATGAGCCCTGCTTGTCTGCATTCTGGGTGCCTTTGGCAGTGGCTGGCAGTCAGAGGCATGCTGTAGCACCCTGGCTACTGGTATGGGCCACTGCAGGGGTCTGGTTGCTTTTCTGGTTTTAAAAGTGAACATCACTTTGTATCAGTTTATTATCAGTTATACACTTTATTATCAGTTCAATCTACACAGTTTAGTGAAACCTGCAACAACTGAACTGATTCAGCTTGGGGCTTTTTGACTGTCTGTACTTAGCCTAGGTGCCTAACCTGGCCAAACTGAGTTGTCCTCCAGAGCAAGAAGCCTACAACATTTTGCCAAACTTGAATAGTTTTAAGATGTGAAAGAGCTAAGAAAAAAGTTACATATAAAACGTTTGTTTTATAAAAAGGGAAAAAGATGAAGACAACTTGTGTTACATTACGATCATTGGTAAAGTAAATTTGAATAAATAATCCAAAGTCTTCTACAGTGGGAAAAGCCCTGGAAGCATGCAACAAAATGACCCAACTCAAACAGGCAAAGAGCACCTGTAACTCTTGTGGAAGCTAACAGCTATGGACACATGTACCTTTGGGAGTATTTCATAAGGGCAAAAGCTGTTATGGATGGACAAACCTGAAATTATACAAATAGCAAACACTACTCCAACTTTAACAGTAGATGAAACAATCCTGGATTGTTTTTAAAAAGTCTCAGTTTGACAGTTAACATCTGCATTGGTCATTCCTAAACTCCTGCCTTTCTTTTCACTTTTCTGCTTGTACTATTTGTTCCCAATTGCTTTGTTTTTCCTTCTTGTCTCTAGTACAACCCTTACCCTTTTTTTCTATAAGATAGGTAAGAAATACACCTTATAATACCCTGCCTTCTCCTGTCTTCAAAATAACTACCTCTCTCCTTGTAAGATGACAATTAGAAAAACTAATTTCTGATTTGTAATATTACTGCTAATTACTTGACATCATCTTTTTCTATTGTTGTGAATCCAGCATCTTGTTCTCAATAAAACATAGCTGTTATTACTGATTATTATGCATTAAGTACTATACCCTTCTGTTAACCTTCCCCAGCAATTTAGCTCACAAATACTATATAAAAGTAAATAAAATGCAGTATACCAAAGCAATTGCAAAGTTAATGGACTAGCTTTAAATTAAATAAATGACTAACTATGAAAAGATTTTACCTGTATATATAGTTCTGTGACAAACTGCAATCCTAAATAGAATCAAGTCTATTTATGTGATGAAATGAGAAAAAAAATATGTATTTTATTTCACTTAAGCATTAAAGCAACAATTCAAAAGACATCTTAAGTGCATGCATATCCCGAGGTCAGTAGGCTTGTTCACATGTTTAAATGCTCTGCTAAATCTCAGTCTAACACATTTTAACTGCAAGTTGCATCCAATAAAATGCATGGCTGTACTAATGTTATTATAGGTAATGTGAAACTAAGATTAACTGAAAAACAAACAAACAAACCATCAAGCACTATAGTGCTTCCCTAGTGTGGGAAAGGGATGAGTTGTGAAACACACAAAAGACTAACAGTAGGAACATAGCTGGGTGACACTGGCCAAATCATAACCTCTCAGTATTTCAGATTCTCCATTTTTAAACGGAAATTACTTCAAAGGGTTAGTCATTGATCAAGCTTTGCAATATCTGAAGTGCTGCATAATCCACGGAACATGCAAACTATACAAAGGCTGTAAACTATTTTTAAAAGAATGTTCCTTGTATAGAAGTATGCAGATTACTATTTTAGTATGCAAATATTTTAGAGGCTTTGTTTAAAAAAAAAAAAAAAAAAAAAAAAAAGAAAGAAAGAAATTAAAGAGGGAAAAGGTGTTTCTTCTATGCAGCTAATTCAAAACAGTATTCCAACACCAGCCTATAGGAGATGGAGTCTCAAAAGTCAAAGTTTGCCACTAACACTTGTAACTGATTATGTGTAGTTTGCTAGAGCAAACATTATGTAAAAAATAATCTTCTTCTGTTCTCTCTTGATCATCTCCTCCATATTCACAGAATTCTTCCTTGTTCTAACTCAGATTTCAAATTCATTACTTTACCGTCCAGTGAACACTAACCAAGCTAATACAAACAGCTGAAATTTTAAAACCCTTTCCTCATATACAATAAATAAATCAAAGAAAACATACAAGACAGTCCTGCTCCTCTCCACCCGCTGCCATACCATTTGTCATTACAAAGAACATATTTATAGCAATCCATAATACAGCCAAGAAATCCAAATGATCACAGAAAGGAAACTCAGACTTTATCCTCTTATAAACTTTAAAAGAAAAAGCTTACCAGTATTACAGCTCATTCCTGTTATCCTGGTGCAAGCAAGATTTCCACAAACATTACAGCAAAGTTTTAAGAAATAAGCCTCATATGATATCAGATTAAATAAGAGAGTTGCAGGCATAGAAAAATAAACACTCATACCCCCAAATGACATTTCAAGCTTTCTTGCTTAAGTTTTCTTTTCTCTTTTTCTTAAGTGCTGTTTGTTGAATCTTAGGAACTAAACCATTCCACATGCCTATATCAGCCATGTAGTTAGTGTCAATAGTGCTTGACGTATTTCAAGCATCCAAACCAGCTTCATATAAATTATCTAGAGCTGCTGCCTACTGCCTTCTCCACAACAGATAGTAACATACAGTATCTTCCGTACAAAAGTTCACTCATCTGTTCTATCTCTGGTTGTTCCAACCTTCTCTTCAAAGAGCTTTCCTTTTAATTTGAATTCCAACCCCACCCTAAGTTGTTACCAACAACATATGCGCTTCAAAACTTACAAAATTTTTCACTCATTATATTGTTCCAATTATAAGTTAAACCAGCATATAAAGAGTTAAATGCATGAAAAAATACCAAAATAAAATCTAAAAACGAAAATATTTCTGGCTTTGTATTTTACTGCATACACCAAAAAATGGTAGGTTACAGGTCAAGACTGTAGGGGGACCAAATATAAAGTCACCCACAGAGAGAAGTCAAGTGCAATTTCAATGGCTCTTTGGAGGGGGGAAAAAGCTAGACTCATAATGAGAACAATAAAATAAATCAACCACAGCAGAGAGCCTGTGACATATCAGGAACAAAGAAAAACAAAACAAAACAAAATACACGCATAAGAACGCATGTCCAAGCCCTTCTATCACGAGAAACCACATCCTATAATAATCCCTTTCAGAAGCTTTTCAGAGCATTAGGTGCCTTCAAATCAAGTATCCAAAATTTAAGGCAGATAAGCTTACTAAACAATGAAAGTTTGGCCTAACCAACAAATCCACCCTGCCCAGCTCATACCTCTTTTCAGTAGATAACCACTTTCAAAGAGAAGGATTACATTGCATAAGGGAACTATCAGTAAACAAGTCCATGGCCTCTATCACCACCTCCTGAATATTTCAGGAGGCCCAACTCCACCTCTAGAAGTCTGCCTCTGTCCCAATATTTTTTCATACCTTGCTATTTATTTTTACTTCCCTTTCTGACTTCCCCCAAGGTTCAACTCACCTACCTTCTGCAGCATGCTGCATGAACAGAATGCCATTAGTAAAACTTCATCCACACAGGGACCATCTACAGACATTACATTTCTGCTGGGAGAGTTCCCACTCTCCCAGCAGAAACTACAAACATACGAGGGTTCATTCAATTTCATCTGGGGGGTGGGGACAGGGTGAAAAATATGCCCCCTCTTTTCCCATCCCCACCACCTCCTCAGACCCAGACCTCTGGTCTGGGGAATGACTAGAATTTTCCCTGCTGCTCCAGTTCTTAGATTGGAGCAGGAGAGGAGGACTGGAGCAGCCCCCAAGCTCTCCACCCAGTCCCCAGACCAGGACTTTGGTCCAGGAGTGTGTGGGAGCAGCGTGGCAGACTGGAAATGCAACAAAAAAGGCTGCTCCCCACACCAAAATCACCTCAGGGAACTAATCAGAGGGGACAACTGCAGGCTGAACTTAGGCTGATCCCTCTCCCCAAAAAATTGCTACTCCTGGAAATTTCTCAGAATTCATGGTCAAGAGCCACAGTTTCTCTTCTTAGCTTTTCATAACCCTGCTGTTTATTTTAGGATTCAATTTCAACTTGCTCCCCCTCTCCCGCCCCCTTTTTTTAATTCTACATTTTCCGTTAATTTAATACAACCTACTTTATTTGTCAAGTCCCTTCCCATATGAGTGGGGAAGTAGTAATAGAAAACTATGAGGGCTAAATGTGCAACAGAACTAAGGTGAAAGGCTGCTTATCTGCCTCAAATCTTAGGCTCAGGATCACTACAGGGAAAAATACAGGCCAGTCAAAACCACAACTATACCCAGTTTCAGGCATCTTTCTACCTCATCAACTCCGCCTTCAATTTCAAGTTCTGCTGGTGGCCATTTGCTGATAAACTTCCTCCTAATTTAACTGTTTCCCCACCACAGCTGGATTTAGTGTGCAAAACATTTTAGAAAATGGTTTAGATGAAGGAAACATCACAAAGTAGTTATATTGGAATGATTTCTATTTTCTGTAACTCAATTTACTTGCTGCTTACACTGGAATAAAAACATCAAAAACTGCTTCTTCACAAAATCACTTAAATGCAAGAACTACTGGTTATACAATAAAAGTCCTATGGCCATAAAATATTATCCTCCTTTATTAATAAAAGTTGTGGCTAAAACCTCAGAGGTAAGTTATTTTACCAGTAAGACAAGTTTGCTATCTGCAGAGCATTTCAATTGTGAACATTCTCCAAAGTTCTACCCCAAAACCCACACACTATCTCAAATCTGCTATAAAAATAAGAGATTTGTTATCATTTTTTAGCATGAAAATTTAAACTAATCCCTTAGAATCCTATGTTTACCATACATTAGATACACAGCTGTAATAAATGACTCCTGCCAAGTGTCATGTACATTTCTGTTTGAAATACCATACATCTCATTTTCAAAGAAACTTTTGAAATAAAGAGCAAGTGAACACTTGCACAGCACAAATGTGAAATAAAAATTAGGGCTTTACAAATAAGTACTGATCACACTGCCTATATAATATGTTGTTATTAAACACTCTAATGTTACCAAACTACTAGGATCCTCACAAGTCCTGCTTTCTGCATGGAGTGTAACCCAAATGTCTAATGTGAAAAGAACCTCACACAGCATGTTATTCAGTACACCAAAGAGCATTACACTGAAGTAGTCCCTACGCACAGAGCATGTGCAACCTGAAAACAGAATTAGTATAGCACACTACTTGGTGGCCTTGATGAAGCACTAGGGATGCCCCAGTAAGCTCACCTACTAAAGCAGCTTCACTGCTTCAGGTCTCAGAAGTACCTCCATGAAGCAAACATAGCATGCCTCAGTAGGGCTTTTCCTGGCACCCTGCAAAGGCAGTGCAGACATATCAGACCCTCTCAAGGCCAGTGCCCCCTCAAGAGTTTGTCTAAGACCACATACAGACATCCAGTTTCTACTGAAGGAATCACTGTTATCCCAGTAGAAAACAAAAGCATGCAGACATTCAGGCTTTTTCTCCCACAGAAATCATGACCACTCAGAGATAAAACTAATCCAGAAGCAACCAGGGTTAAATGGCTCTTGGGAGAGTTTCTCCTGGAGGACTGAACTTTCCTCCTCCTCTGGCATAGCTCCTGTGCCTTCCCAAGATGAGGATAACCCCAGTTTACAGAAGGCATGCGTTACAGCTGCCCCATCACCCTCCAGGCTAGAGGGGAGGAGCAGCTTTAGCGGCTCTGCATCTGCTTCTCTCACCAGAAGCAGGTAGGGACTTCCTCACACTGCTCCTCTGCTCAGCTCCTGAGCAACAGGAGCTGAATGCAGGGAGTGTTGCCCCCCTACCTGGCTCCCCTCACCCCTTTTCCCCCCCAACTCAACTGAGCTGCAGAGAAGGAGGGACCCTGAGCCTGGCATGTGGAAGCTTTCCCAAAGCTTAACTCCTAGCCTTGCTGGCTTCAAAGTAGGACAAGGCAGGCAGCTGCTCCACTGTGGCAAGGCTGAGGATCCTTGCTGCCACAGCAAAATGACCCTGCCTTATTTGCTGCTCTGCTTCCTGCCCCAAGCCCTATATGCCCATCTTCCCCCCCCTCTCCCCCTATCTGTCACAGGCCACAGATTGGCTGCACCTGCTTCAGAGGAATCTCACAACGTTTTTTCTACTGACATCAACTATGATTAGAAAAAAGGGGAAGGAGGGCTTTAGTCCTTTGTGACGTATTCAAGGGTTGTTTTTGAAAGTTCACTCTACTTGTCAAAACACCACAATCTGATAAGTTTTATGACAGACTTGCCAGGGAAATGAGGCCTGATTTCACTAAGCAATTTTTATTCATATGGTTTAAAACCCATTTTTATTAACAGTTGCTTAGAAGGGTTAAGGAAGGAGGTCCTTTCAGCACAGGCAAACGCTTGGCTTCATATACTGTGAGGCTCGAAAGACCATTGGGGCCAGCCCCCTGCACCAGGCAGGAAAGACAAGGGGGGTTTCAGCCGATCTTTAAAGACACTGTACGACAAGATGGGAAGGGAAAATGTACACTGCAGATACTCCTTATGAAAGAAACCAGTTGGGAAAACAAGAAAACACTTGACAGCAATTTTATTTCAAGAACGCATCAGTACTTATGGGAAAACATGAATCACCCTCGCCAAAACCTTCCAGAAAAGCACTGTCCATTTGAACACAAAAGTGCCCCCAAAGTTCTGAAGCCAAACAGTCCCCAAACTCCCGCTGCTAACCTCAGATCTGGCGGCAGCACGGAAGGCAAAGGTCTGGTGCGAACAGGCAGTGCCCGGCTCCGAGAGCACCGCAGCTCTCCGCGACCAACTGCCCGCTTCCACCGCCGCGTCCCGCGGGGGGCTGGGCTGGGCTGGGCTGGGCAGGGCAATGCCGAGACCGCAACCGCTCGCCCCGGCGCGGGCTGCCCCGAAGCTGCAACCCGGCGGCGGTAGAAGCCCCCCGGCAAGGCCCGAGCAAGAAGAGACACCGCTATCCTGTCTCCTGTCCCGGGACTCGCTCCCGGGCCGGCGGCCCCCGCCCGATCCCAGATCCCCGATCCCGCCCCGCCACGCGCCAGCGCCACTTGTTGCTGCCGGGCCGGGAGGCGGCACCGAGCCCTCCCGCCTGCCCCGGCGCCGCAACCCTCGCGAGCCGCCTGGCGGCGCTACCCCGGGCTCCGCAGTGCGGGGACGCTTCGGGGGCGGGGCGCACTGCCCGCGTGATCCCATGCCCCCTACCCCGGACTCGCGACGCATCCGCTCTCACCTGCAGCCGGCCCCGGGCAGCCCCGGCGCAGCTGGGCCCGGGCGCGCGCGTTCGCTCCAGCCCCGGACTGGGGGAGGGGGGTTGCCTAGGCGACAGCTTCTTATCGCCCCACCAATCCGGTGCCGCCGTTCAATAGCGACTCTTCTCCAGCCAATTGGAAGGGGCCGCAGGAAGCTTTTCTCCTATCTCGTCACCGCCCCTTACCCCCTGGCGGCGGCTCTGGGGCCCGCCCGCTCGCTATCCCGCTGTGCCCAGGGCCCCGCGCGCCCACACGCGGCTGCGCCCTTCTTGCAAAGGCCGACAGGGGCCGTGCTCCGCGGGCGGGGGCCGCTGGGAGAAGAGGTTTTGCAAGGGTTGGAGTTGCGTTTCCGTTCTCGACCCGCGCTGCCGCGCACCTGAGGATCTCCGCCAGAAAATCATCAGCCGCTCTGACCTGAACGGCGGAGGAGCGTGACGCTGGAGCTGGGCAAAGGGCGCAGAGGACACGAAGGAAGCTGCCCCCTTCGCACAACCACGCTCAGGTCGCCCCCGGGCCGGAGCCGTGAGTCACCGCGCTGCGCTCCGCGGCAACCGTGTCCCTAGCAGCAGGAAAGCAGGAGGAGGCTGGAGATTCAAGCTCCTTCTCATGTTTCAAAAAGAAATTTGTGGGTTTTTAATCCGTTTAACATGAAGACGTTTCCTGCCCCCAGTACACACCAAGACTTGCTGAAGTCTAATTTTCCTTTTCATCTTTCATGTTGTTTTTCCACCTGATGTTTTGCAGCCTGGTGTTTACAGAAAGACTGGGTTTCAGCTTTGTTTCTGCTCAGTTTCACTTTCGGATTCTTGTTCACTAACTTTAATGTCAGGGATGGAAAAAGGAAGAGACATGTTTGTTTGTTCAGAAAGGCACCTCTTTCCACCTGTAGGGAGAAGTGAGGGGCTTTGGTCACTACTAATGCTGTGCTGAGGTACTACTGCCTAAGAGTCAGGCATGCGATACAAGATTTAGGCAAAATATGAAGTGATTGCGGAGCCTGCCTGGGATGTTAAATTTATTGCACAACCTTCCTGTTTGCATGAATTAGCAATTCTTTTGAATGCTTTTTCCCCTTCCCAGTTCCTTGAAGACTGCTTAGTCCTGTGGGTAGACAGTCACTAGGGTTTCTCAACTTCATGCTCTTTTAAGACTCCAGGAACACGAGAGGAATGTTTCTTTTCCTCGCGGCATAGAAAAATGTAGTCTACCCATATATTTTAAAGAGAAAATGATAGGCAAGAGTACTGATCATACAGAAACAGTCGATCACATTATTTCTCCTTAAAATTGGCATATTGTGGCTGACATGAGTTGTTTTTAACTGAATACTTTTTGTGTTTATTTCTCAACCAAAGGACATTTCTCCCTGGAAAGTTTTTGGGGGTCTACACAAGATATTCATCAGTTTTCATAGGATGAAAAGCCAGATGCATTTACCTCTTAAAAATGAAATCAAGTTTCCAAAATCATCATTACACCAAAATGTGAGACAGGTAAAGCCAAAGCTATCACGTCTTCAAAACAACTTTACTTAATACAGGCAGTCCTTGGACTTAGGACACAATTGGTTCTTGAAAGCCACATCTTAAGTCGAAACGTAACTCAGAACCAATTTTCCCATAGCAAACAATATTATAAAATGGGGGATTGGTTCCTGAACCAAGGCCCAATACCTTATTTTCACCCAAAATAACCCAGAATTTTGTACTCAATCAATTATGGATGAGTAATATAGCTACATTAATGTAGCTATATTGTAAATAGCAATCATTGATTTGGTAGGACTTCTTTGAAGTGACTTTGCTGGACTGTTTGAACAATTCTGGGTTGGACTTTTTGAAGGGCTCTTGGCAGCAGGTTTTCTGTAGTTTTGTCTGCTCTCTTAAAGAAAGTATCCAAGGAAGTTTGGACAGATGTTCTCCAGGGAGGTGGGTGATTCAGCAAACTTATTTGCTGGTGTGGCATCAGGTCAGATCAAGTGTTGTAAAGTCGAATCTGACGTCAAAGTTGAAATAGGGTGTCAGTTTACAAATGTAAATGCAAAAAATTGCAACTCAAAATGTTTTAAGTCAAGGACTGCCTCTACTCTGTATTTGGGCCTTTATTTGGCTTAGTAATGACTAAGTCAAAGGCATTTTGCCTTTGACTAGTCTTGGAAAGGCTTAGTGTCAGTTTTTAGAAACATACTGTTGGCAATCAAAAGTAATGAGATTGAAGAGGTTTAACCAGCAGATTTTGTTAGAGATAACAGGAAGTACGAGTATATAAAGAGATTTGCACCTTATTGACTAATTACAAGTCATAGACCAGACAGGTTGTATAAAGGCTGGAGCATGAAGACAGAATTAAAGTTTTTTTGGAGAACCTTAAATCTGGTCTCATGTTTTTCACCATTTAGGGAAAAGACAAAGCAAGGCTTTAAAATGTGACCCTCCTCCCCCTCCGCCCCAAAAAAACACAACTTCCATTATTTTTCTCCTCTTAGGCTATTACTACATATGTTCTCAATGTAACAGAGGTTTTTATATGGAACTCCTTTATCTGAATCATGTCTTTGCGTGTGAAAAAAAAAAAAAAAAAATGTACACCTAAGGCACATTTTTGGACACTGAGAATGTGTTATACTTCCAGGTTTACAGATGATGGATCGCATGTATACTGCATACTTGCATTATTGTAGCCACAATGATCTGGAAAAGGACTTACCTCACAAATTAAATATCAGGACACTACAAAAGTACTGTAGGGTGCAAATACACAGAAGGAAAGAGAGAAAAAGACAAATGGAAATAGCATGCACAGGACAGTTGGCAGGAAGCAGAAAAAAATGGAGTAAAAAGTCAATTTTGGAAAAATACTGACAATGAAACCTGTTTTTGCTAGGGTATGGGCAAGCATTTTTTGAAAAGAGTATGTGTAAAGATCAGAACCCCAGATGCTTCTGTTTTTCAGAAAATATGTTCTGTCCCACATCACGTGCCAGCAGAGTATAATGACTATTCTGTTTGCTGTACAGCAACACTTCTTTAGTATGGTAACTACTGCAACACATGCAAAGAGTCTTGAACACCTGGCATATAAAAAACTACATGACAAACTCTTAATAAGGTGGTAAGAAAAAAGCCAAATTTGGCAAATAGGGGTTTTAAGAATCTCTCAGAATTCCTGGAGTTTGCAAAACTAGTGTGAGCTTATAAACCCTTTCTATTCATCTGAAACTGTTTAAACCATTAGCTATACTATGAAAAAGGAAAGCCATACATAAAAGCCAACCTAACAAATTAGTATCTGCACTACATCTATCACACGGATGCATTTATTTTTCAACTTATTTTGCCCCTTCTGTCTACAGTTCCTCTCCCCCGTCAGGTTCTCTCCCTTGTTTTCACCCTTTCAGTTCTATTTTCATCATCTTTTTTCCTGCTCTATCCTTCTTTCCCATGCTGCCCACCAGTCTTTCATTTAGCAAAGCAGATAAGAATCTAACTTTCAAAAGTAGATAAAATGACTTCACCCATCCCAAATAGTAACAAGTTAGAAAGACAGTTGAGAATTTGGGATGCTTTAGGCAGATCCATTGAAAAAGGGCAGGAGCAGAATATGGGGTTTTGTTTCAGATAAAGACTCTGTGGTCCCCAAAATAGGGAGTTTATAAATAGGGTTGGTATGCATTTCCTTTTTGAATATAGGTATTAAGAATCCTTCTGTAATGGTATTTTTAAAAGGCTGGATGTAGTCATATGTTTGAGGCTAGCCAATGCTTTTTCTTCTTCCATACACAGAACAGAACTGCATTAAGAAAACTCCTGAAGAAAAGCATTAATTTGCAGCAACAGAGCACTGCTGGAGAAAGGGAGGAGCTTTGATTAAAGAAGTTTTCTGCTTTAGAAATGTCTAGCAAAGATTTTTTTTTTTTCCTAACTTAGATAGTGCCCCTTCTTTATAGCACATTAAAAGGAAAAATGATTTAAAATCCTTTTTAAAAGGAATGTTCTGCTCATTACTTTAAATGTCAGGAGTGTCAAGATTTCAAACAGCCTATTATATCTATATTGTTTTAATGTACTGCCTTTATTTTACAAGCTAGGTAAAATTTTCCAAACACAAATGCCTAAAGTTATACACCAATATTTATAATTAAGGTTACCATAACAATTGTGAGAGGTACTGAACACCTGAATATCCCAATGACCTCAGTATATTAAGAGAAGAATTTATAAAACTTAGAAGTAAATTCCATGCAGGTGGTCAAAATAATGCCGTTCACTCAAAAATGCAATAATGTACATGGGATGCAATAAAGAGGCTGTATATGAGAGATACCATAAATCCATGTTCAATACCTTATAAATGAGAGAGAGAGAGATCCTATTAGCTCTCTTCCCCTCTTTGAATATTTTAACCACTGTATGAAATGATGGCAGGCTACTGCCATTAAGAATCTCAGAGTGTGCTGATAAAATACTAAAGGATATGGAAAGGGAAGTCTGCTGTCCAGCAGCAGACTCCTTCTTAAAGAAAAATGTTAATTTAGAAAGTATTGTGGTTGTTTTGTTTCTGGTCTCTTTTCCTGCCCTTGCACTAGCATGTGCTTCTTTGATAAGCTTCTCTTTGTTTCTCCCAGCTAGTGTAATGAAAGGGGAAGGCAATAGCAAATAATGGGCTGAGTGACATCAGTACCAGACAGCAAATGCAGATGTCAGGCAAAACGGATGCAAAGTTTGGCTAAAGAAGCCACAGCTTGCAGCAAGAATAAGCAATTGTCACAAATGGTTTGCTGTATTAAGTTATTTAACATGTACAAAGTTCAATGGAAAAATTCTGTGTTGATGCAACATTAAGAGCTAAGTAGTAACAATGCATGCACAGGAGCCTGGAAATCCAGACAGATTGCAACAGCTCTGTTACAAAACACAACCTCTCACCTGCTTGGCAACACAGTTCACTAAGTACATCAGCTGAGTACATTCATTTTTCTCTTCTCCTACTGCAAAGTCCGACAGAAGATATCCAGCTTCCTATTTTAATCACTCAATGAAATTGCCACAACCTACTTAAGAAAATTCCTACCCCAACAGATCCAGCACACCAGCATGAGACTTATAACCAAGGCCTTTCAGAAGTAATGCACTCAAAGCATGTACATTTCACAGTTTGAAGCTACTGACCTAGCTGATTGCTGCCACCCTTCACCGGGGATTAAAAAAATTACACTAGTACTGTGACACCAGGTAGTGTAGGTTAAGGGAAAAGCGGAGGGATTAGAATGATTGGCAGTCATATTACTTGCAAAATTTTTAAGTATGTAAATGGGGCATTAGGGTGAGATAGGAAGGCACTGATGTAATAGGATTAGGAAAAGAAGAAAGAGGCAGAGCAGTATTTTAGAGAGGAGGGAGGGTAGAGCTAGAGAAATAAGAGGGAGATGAAGGAGGAGAGTGAATTCTGTTATCTAGGTATGAATGAAACCCCAAGCACTGGAGGGCCATTTCTGGTAGAACACAACCACCAGTTAGTCAACTGAAGCAGCAATTCATGGTCAATGGAATCTAAAGATGCTGATATTTCCAGCGTAAGAAAAAATACCAACTGAAACTTCAGACCAAAAGAAGATCATTCATGGGCACAGAAACTTCAAAGGAAAACTGGAACCCAGGCTGGAATCTGTTAGGGCGTCAATGTGCAAATATACATTAAATTGAAAAGGTCTGGCTCCTCAATCATATCTCCAAAAAAGAAGACAAGTTTAAGATCATGCTTAAATCCTTAAGATCAGGATTGAATATAAAGTATTCCAAGATAGAGGCAAGAATTTAAAGAGAAGTAGATGCCGTGCGTGTAAGAACAGTTAGCACCTACTTTTTGCCAAGGTGTTGACAATGCTACTCAATACTAACACCATGGCTCCCACACTCCCTCTGAGGAACCAAAAGGAACAGTAATCTGGAATACAAAGTGGTGGACCTCAAGAAACAAAAGACTGGACAACTCTTTCAAAAATCCAAATCATATAATAATTTTTTAATAAAAGCATATAGCTCTCATAATAAAATTATATCAGAAGACCCTGGTGGATTGGTGCCATCATAATATAAATCTGCAAGGACTGCCCAGAATAATAATAATCTGCAAAAAGTTCCATCTCCTTAAAGCATTCAATCAAAGGAATAAGAGCAGGGGTGGGCAATAATTTTGGCTAGAAGGCCACTTAATGACTTTTGGTGAGCTATTGAGGGCTGCAAGGGTAACCCCACTGTTTGACAAGTGTCCCACCCCCTGGTCACCATCTTGGGACCAGAAACCTCACTCCTAACCCCTGATTTTTGCCACTAGAAGTCCCTCTCTTTGCCCTGGAAGTACTCCGGAGTGGGGGGACAAGGGGTATCATATGAACCAGAAAGAAAAATCCATATCATATACTAAAAGTATATACTATGACATATTTTAATTTTATTACAAACAATATTTTTGTCATGATTTGTATTTGTGTAGCATGTATAGAGGTGATGGGGTGTGGTTGGGGTTTGTGGAGGGGGGGGGTTAGGATATGTTTTATCTTTGAAATGCTCAACATTATTCAAAAGATCGTGGCATACACCTTCAAATTTGAATATATTTAAAGAGGTATCATCATCTGAAAGAATTTAGGCTACCGGCAGTCCTCAGACTTACAACACAACTGGTTCCTGAAAACTGCGTCTAAAGTTGAAACCTCATAGCTCCCATTGGAAAAAAATATTATAAATGGGGGATTAGTTCCTTGTTGACAGTCGACACAGCTGTGTCCAGCTGGTAAATCTGTTGGGGGTGGGGAGAAGGGGGGCAGATCAGCAGCCCCACAGCGAGGGAGGGATTGGGCCTGGAGCTGAGATTGGGGCTGGGGCAAGTGCTGCCCAGGGAGGGGGTGGGGTGGCTTGCGCCACCAGTCCAGGCGCTGCTCATGTAGCAGCTTGTCTGGCGGCTCTCAGGCTGCTGGTCTGGGAGGGCATGGGTGGGGGGTGCCCCAGGATCTGCACAGGGTGGACGGGGCTGGGGCTGCACTGGCCTGTGCTCTGGGCAGAAGGTGCTTGGAGCAAGGGCTATGCCCCCCACCCCGCCACCGCTCGCCAAACTGGTGTGGGGTCAGCATGAGACTCAGCTGCTGCATTGCCTCCGGTCAAGCAGCGTGAAGCAATGGGAGCTGACCCGGCCTCCCCGCACCTCCTGGATGAGCAGCAGCTTTGCCCCAGCTGGTCAAGTGGTGGCAAGGCATGGGGGAGGGGATTACCGCCCATAAACTTGCTGCAGCCCTATTATATCCCCCACTCCGCTGTCTGCCCTGCCCCAATTCGGAGGCACACACTCTCCCATGTCCTCCCAAACCAGGACAGGAGCAGCACCAGGAGCTGCTAGACACACAAGCAGCTCCCAGACCAGCCGTGAGCGGCAGGAGCAGCAGCAGCAGGAGCCACCCCGCCCTCTGCCCGGGCAGCATTTGCCCCAGCCCCAATCCTCCCTCGCTGCTGGGGCATTGATCTGCCCCACCACATCCCTTCCCTCCTGCCTCCCCCCACCACAACAGACTTACCAGCTGGAACACAGCTGTGTCAACCATCGTAAAGGAACTGATCTCCCATTTAAACATTTTTCATTATAAATATATAATTTTTCATGTTTGTAACCATAGCCAATGAAGGCAATTGTGCAAATTGCTAAACACGTTTGAAAACGCTTTCATGAGCACTCAGGCACTACAGCTAAATAGAGGACAACAGTTCCATTTCACAGGAACTTCTTAGGTTTTGAAATTTGGCATGGGTGGGGGGGAAACTTCTTTGTACTATTTTAAGGAAAGCATGATATTTGATAGCTTGGGAGTGAAAGCACTCACCCAAGATGTAAAATAACTCAAGTAACAAGTTCTTGCTCTGTTGGATTCAGAGTGATCTGGGATGAAAACTGCTATATATAAGGAAGAGCAAGGGCTTAGAATTGGGAGATCTCATATCCCAGACAGTGCACTAATCTTGCCAGTGTTCTCCCTCTTCATCCTACCTTCTCAATAAAATTTTTTTAAATTGATCTCTCTACAAAAATACTGTGGTTTAAACAAACAAAAAAACCAGCATAATTCATCAAAAACATTCCAGTTAGCTCTCTCAAATACCTTAGAAAGGTCAGACCTTTTACATGGATGCCAGAGATATTAAGGAAACCAACAATGAATGCCCTTTTCACAGAATGACATTCCCAAATACAGCTTTTTATTTACCATGTTGTTTGCATGCAAGGTTCCCATCAGTTATTATCTTAACTCAGTTAAGAGTTACTGACTTGGGCTCACACCTATTCCCATTATTTCAGTGCAGCGCTAAGATGTGCTATACTGTAAAAATGTTGGCCTTGGATAAGACATTCAACATAGGTCCCTTGCGTTGCTTCTGTTTTTATTAGAACCATCAGCAAAGATTCTGTGACACATTTTGAACAAAAGTAGGGCATCCTCAGCATATTCATTTTTTCACAAAAAATAGGTTTTCATATCCAGCTGGTTCTAATGAGTTAGCTATTATTTAGAGTCTAAAAGCTGCCATATCTACATAAATTTGTGCTATCAAAATATAGCACATCCCCTTTGGAATACACCAATTATAAGTACTACATGACAATCAAATGCTAGTCTTAAAAATTAATTGAATGGTTCTGTTTTACTGAAATACTTAATAGGGTTAGTCTTTCATTGAGTATAAAACAATAATAAAATGTAAGAACACGGACTCATGTATAACAGTACAGCTTCACAACAAGTGCCCTCATTTTCAGTAGAATGGTTTATTACTACTAACAGCAAGGGGCAAAAGGCAGAGAGGAGATTAATGATGGAAACTAGACCACAGCTTAAAGATTTTAAAATAAACATTTATAACGTCTTCTTTCAGTTTTTATTCTCATCCATTTTTTCATTAAGGCCATTCCAACTACGAGAATCACATAAAAGAAGGCAAGTCAAATCACTAATGCTGTGAAAAAAAAAATAACAGGTGCCATAGTGTAACTGGAGATAGCCTGTTTTGTAAGTGACCAAAGGAATTACTTATCTGCTTTGCAAGGAAGAACTTGCTTCCAAACTGTTCTGTCATGAATATGAACAGGCATCATTGTCATCTTCTTCCAACCTGCTTAGTGGCTAGTTCTCCTGTCACTTATACCACCATTATGCTTTTGTGAGGTTGAATGGGAATTTAATATCAGTGTTGGTTTTTGTTGTTTTCAATGAGAAACTCAGCTTTGAAGTATAGTTCCTAAAGTCTTGAAACTCATGAAAACCCCCAGTTTAATCTTATTATTACATCATAAGGGTAAATTCTCCCAATTTGGAGTCCACGCTGCTCTTCCCAATCCTATTCTCAAAAAGCCAATGGTCTGAATACCATTCCATCCCAAGCAGTGAAATACTGTTGCAGTCACAGCATAAACAATGCAAGACAGTTTATGGGCATATTCCTAAAATGTCAGTACATATTTTAAAACAGTACTTGACACAAACTTTTGTCACTAGATATTTAGTCACCCTGAATCAGAAAAACCACACTTCATTTCCAAGAACTGTGTTTTAGAAAGCCTCTTTGAAACTTATATGCTTCATCTTGATTTTTTAGAGCTAAATTACCAAACTTGTTTATGCCTGGCTAGATGCCAACAAGGGAGTGGGGGGAATCACCTAATGACTAAAATAGAAAAAAAGCCCCACTTTTGTCAGGCCAAAAAAAAAAGCCAAAATGAAAACCAAACATTATACCAGCCTCAGTGCTTCACTATTCCCAACCCTTATGTTGAATCTATTTTACTTAGTTTCTGTTTCCAGATACTGATTAACCAAATTTAAATATCTGTCTCTCTCACCCACATTCTGTAGCAAGCTATCATAACAAGTATAAAAGCCTCAGTATGTGAATCACCCCTTTTAAATTAAACCACCATGCAAATGCTACTGTTGCTATTTTTAGCATGTTTTCACCAGTGAAACAAATCCTATAACAGGTGAATCACACAACTACAGTCTGTTCAGCTTCCGAGAGCATATGCAGAATGCAAACTGACTGGCACTAACTTAACTTCACATTTTCCTTCTATTCTCCTCACATCTGTGTATTATTGTAACATCCTTTGCACAAGTGGTAGAAGACACTCTTTGTGACAACATAACTACTTACTTTGGTGCCAATTCAGTAAGGTATTTAAGCATATGCGTAAATCAATGGGACTTAAGGATGTGCTTAAGTGTTTTGTTGAATAGAAATGGTGCACTGAATAGGCTGTACAGGTTAACTAATGTTAGATAGGTCAGTGTCAAGCAACATTTAAATGTTTCCAGTAACTGCTTTCAGTTGATCCTTCTTTTTTGTTTAAATGGGAAAACAACAGGCATGTTTTTCAGCTAGGAGGTGAGAGGGGCTGTTCTGTATCTCCCTGACCCCCAAGAGAGCCTATCAGTAAACCAGTGCGTGTACATAAAGCAGTCCTGGTTTAAAAGCCACAGGATGGAGTGATAATTGATAATCAAGGTCTCAGAGAATTTCATTAAAAAAAAAATTTTAAATGGAGAAAAATACTTAATATTTTCACCACAATGAAAAGTATTCAGGTTTTCATTTATTCTTTTCCAGGTGGGTCCAGATAAAGGGTTACCATATTTCCAGCTCCAAAAAAGAAGATACCTGTGCAGAGGGGGAGGTGGCACCTGCCCTCTCACCACCCCCTATGCCAGCCACTTGTGCATGTGTGCACAGATGCATTTGGTCCCCGCTCCCCCAATTGCCCTAGGCAGCTCCTTGCTGGCTGGAAGGCTGCCACCCTCCAAGGGAAAACCTGCGGTGTCCTCCTTTAAAGAGGAAAATCCACATTTTTCCCCACAGCAAATGGAAAACCCAGATCCCTGGTAAACATGCATGCCTATCACAGGGAGAGAAAAAACAGGGAGATTTCTGGGGCCAAAGGGAACCCCAGGGCCAGGAGCGGGGGGTGGAACCGAGAAAAAGGGAAAATTTACTCACCAGGGGAGCTGAGGAGGAGCAAGGACAGTGGGGAAAGCCCATGCGGGGCGCTGATCATGCCTTATGGCACCTGCAGCCAGTGGATGACGTCATTCGCAACCACCGGTTGGAGGTAAAAGGGCTGGCGGCGAGACAGAGAGGGGGCGCGTATATGCCAAGAGGAAGCCTCGCTGGTTTTAGCTGGGGGCATGAGATGCCAGGAGCAACTGCACGCGTAGACCACGAGGGAGCAGCGGAGCCCAGCAGCGAGCCAGCGTCTCGAGCAAAGATTATACCTGCAGACAAGCCAGAAGGTGAAGCAAAAGGAGACCCCAGGATGTGGGGAGGTCAACCGACCTGGGAAGACCCAGAGGGAGGACTGCTGCTGTGGCAAGGCCCAGAGAGAGGGTTGCAGTTTGAGAAGATCCAGAGAGAGGGCTATGGGGCGGAGAAAACTCAGAGAGAGGGCAGCATCTAGGTGGAGACCCAGAGAGAAGGCAACAGTTCTGTAGAGACCCAGAGAGAGGGCTGCTGCCCCCAAGGGATCCAGAGAGAGGGTCCCACCAGGAGGATACTGAAGGAGTAATGTTCAACCAGGATAGGTGGAGTGGGGGCCTAGAGCTGGACCCCATGGAGGTAGCTCAGTCGATAAGTAGAGGTGTAGAGGGGGTAGCCGTGTTCCCTGAGGAAGCCCAACAGGGGCAAGGTTATGCCTCTTGTGATATTTATTAAGTTTCTAAGTTGAATTGTGAAGGGTGTTCCATTTGTTTTCCCCATTTTAGAAGGGGCTGAGGTGGTATATAGATAGGCCAAGGGAGTGAGGCAGGCATGTTGTTAAGAATTTAAGGACGCATACAGTCCGTCAAGGAAGCAACCAGAATTTGCTGGGCTGGGAAAAGGGCAAAGTGTAGGGAAGGCAGAGCCTCACAGACGATATCAACGAAGCGAGCGACCATGTCGTATGGAGCCCCAACCACTGGAAGACTCAAAGTCGTGGCAGGCGAGAAGGGGCAACCTCTGACACATGTGAAGACCTCCTGTAAGGACACCTGCAATGGCAAGGTGAGTACTGGCAAGCACTCAGAGCAAGGAAGCCCGAGGTAAGATGTACAAGGCCCGGTGAGTACAATGCCACTAGGGCAAGGCAGCAGTTCTAAACAAAATCTTGGATGTTTGTTCATATTTCAAAGAACTGGCCAGACAACAACTGGAGGACACAAAAAGAGTACATATTCGGGAAAACCCTGACATATGGTAACCCCTTCCCAGATACTAGAATTCAAGAAATCCTGGATGTGACTTTTCTGCTCTCCCCAGCTAAGAACTTTTCCATTTCTCCAACTGAAGTCCGGATGACACTATGAGGGGACTCGTTCAGTGTACAGATAAGCAAATAAGCAGTATGCAAAAGGACCTCATTCAGAACTCAGGTCTCTCAAGGCCTAGGTCTGTCAGAGACTTCAGCTGAAGTGGAACAGGTATATTTTGAAGGCAAAATTAGGTCAATAATAAGAGTTCACATCATCAGAAATTCCAAAGCACACCAGAGGTTAATATGGTTACACATCTTACCATACAACTGTGCATCAATTATGCTGCTTACTGTTTAATTGCTGCTTCAGTCATCCTGTTTATGCATCCCTACAGGTTGAATGATAATCTGCTGTACTTTTCTTTGCAATGTTTGCTTATGGTAACTAAGATGATCTGTCCTCCAACTTTTGGTTCTAGAGTAAGTTGGCCCTGCTATCCCTAAGCAAAATGACAACAGTCACTCAAGAACAACAATGGATGATGGCAAAATTAAATGGAAGTTGTTTGATATTTAATAAAACATTATACTGTATAGAAGTTACATTAGAATAATAGGATAGGTCAATAGAACCTGACAAAAGGTGTGTCAAGGGGGGCGTCCTCCAGGAGGGCCGTGCTCTCCTTAAGGCCCCTTCCCCCATCCAAGCCGGTCCAAGGGCACCCTCCAATTCTTGCCCGCCACATCTTCGATGTTTATGTAAGTTTGGGAGGCTGCCTTACTCCCTCTTGGACACGGTTCATTAGGACCTCTGTCCCTGTGATTTCCCGGACTCTCCGTGGGTCCCACTGTATGATGGGTGCTTCCCAGGCACCCTAGCCTCACGGGCTATGCGTGGCTCCAACCACCCCTTATACCACGCCCCAAGCCTCACAGTTGAACTAGACGTTGTTTGGTCTCTCAGTCTATTCTCACGCCCCTCTCTCTGGACCTTCTCTGTACTGCTGCCCTCTCCTGGGTCTCTCCGTGCCCACTCTGGTCTGTCTCAAGATTACCACTCCTCTCTTGGGGCTCTCTCTCTAATTCCGCCCCTTTCCTGGGGCTCTCTGTGCTGACACTAACCCTTCTCTATAATGCTACCCCTTTCCTGGTGTTCTCGGGGACCACCCTGGTCCTTCTCTGTACTGCCACCCACTCTGTGGCCTTCTGTGCCCACTCTGGGACTTCTTGGTCAAGCCGCCTGTCTCTAGGGCTCACCGCACTGCTACCCCCATTCTCCATGGCTCACCACAATACTACCCCCTCTCTCTGGGGTTTACTGCAATGCCATGCCCATCTCTGAGGTTTACCGCAGTACTATGCCCTTCCTCAGGGGCTTGCCATGCCTGCACTGGGGCGTCTCAGTAGTGCCCCCTGTCTGGGGCTCGCCACACCTGCACTGAGGCTTCTCAGAAGTGCCCCCTCTCTGGGGCTGGGGTCTATGCACTCCATACACCACGCCCTTACTGGCGCTGGGGCCCCACGCCACTGTGGGTCCCTCTGAATATGCTGCACCCTCACTGGGGCTGGGGCCCCCACACTACTGTGGGTCCCTATGAGGCATCCTCCAACCCCTAATAGCCTCACCCAAACCACCGATGTAATACATAACAACAACACAAAACACAAGCCCCTAGGCTACAACTCAACCATAAGCCGCCTGGCTATAACAACGTTGCTTGGACCTCTTAGAGCTGCCATCCTTTACTCTGCTTGAGGAGTACCTGCGGGTCTCACATCTTAGCTTCAGGAGCTCCTCTCTGTCCGGCTGCTGGCAGGGAACTGTTAGCCTGGCCTCAGCCCCTGGGCTTTATGAGGGCCAAGCCCTGCCCCTTCCAGTCAGCTGACCTGGTTGCCCTGGGCAACCCACAGCTGTGCTCCTTATTCCCTGCCAGGGCTCTTTCCGTGGCAGTTTACCCTCTCTAGGAGCAGGGCACCAAGGTGCCCTGTGACAAGGTGCTTTGTGCTTCTTAATGTGGATGTTAAGAATGGCTCTATGTGCCGATCCCTTCCCTGCACTTCAACCTCAGGGACACTTTCATAATTGTAATGTTGTTTTCTGGTGCTGACTAGAGCACCTGAAATAGGCTTTAATGTTAGAGTTCTAAAGGAAGTACCCCTGCCACATTTCAAACAACTAGCTTGAAATAAAACCTGTTGGAAATAAATTATTCTGGAGAAAGTATGACTAAATCCCACCTCCAGGAAGTTAATGCTTGGCCCTGACTTTCAAGTGTTTATACTTGGAGTGGGAAGTTCACTCCATTCTGAGATACGCCTGTAGACATTACGTCTTGCAGACTGTTGGATGCAGCAGACGCTGCTGTCATAATGCTCTTCAAGGGTTCCTCCCATCTTTTACCCTAAATATGAACTTTTAATTCTCTCTTCTACCTACATTCTGTATTGACAAAGACAGCCCCCTGCCTAACCTTATAAATATTACTGAGTCATTGGCAGAACACAACGCAACAAACAGAGCAAAGAATTTTTTTGTATGTAACATTACATAATAACTACACTAAGGCTGAGCCTACTAAAATCAGGAATGCCTTTATAGTGATTATCTTATTCCTACTACATTAATGCTTATTACATTCCAGATACAATGCTTAATTCAGTGTTTTATGGTTTTATGATTCTTGATGCTGAAAATCCCAAATAATTTATTTTTTTAATACACACAAAAATAGTAATTCCTTCAAATTCCCAATATTTAAACCTCAAGCTTGCAAGCACATGAGGTACCTTACATTAGTGAAAATTCCTTACTGCATTCAGTGGTCTTTCCAAATCAAAATATGTTATTTTTGTGTCAGGTCTGTGAATCTTGCTCTGTTCCAATTCGTCCAATCTGTCCTTTTCATTTAGGTAGACTAGGCTTTTCCAAGATTTCATATCCACTTTTTCCCTTCACATTTTCCTATCTGGTGTATACTATAATGTTATTAAAATGGAACTTTTATTCAAGTGCTAACTTAGGTTGATTTATTTCCACTGCATATATCCAAGCTGGCCAGCTGAATCTGACCTTTTGAAAGGTATTTGGCAGAGATCTGTCATTTCTCAAGTTATTTTTTCCAATTTTTGTTAGCGTTATTTTTAACACTGGTACCGAATGATTTTTGTTATATCAAGAAAAGAGAATTTATTATAATCAAGCTGAAGTTCTTAATCTAAAGGAAAGGATCTCCTAAAATGTATTAGGCAAACTAAGTATATACTTTAAAACCATATTGGTTTCTGGTTAGTGGCCAAATTTCCACTAGTACGTGGTACTGTGAAAAAAGATCTGTTACAGAGCAGTTTTTCCTTGGTCAGGTAGGATTTTTTTTTTCTTAATTACAGAATTTTTCCAAAACTATGAGAGTAACTAGAAGGTTGATGGGCTTACTGTAGCTATTCCATGATGGTGGTCATACTGCTGAGCAACTCTAATAAGTTAGCACGTGCAGAAAGAGTTGCCAATTCCCAAAGATTTCTGTTAATCACTAATGGTTTTGCTGGTTCTGGCTGCTAGAGTAGAATCAGCAGAGTACTTCAAATACCTCCTTACAGTTGCTGCTAAATCAGCATTTCTTTTGAAGACTGGGCATGGCAGATTAGACACAGGAACAAAGAATATTATTCATGGAAAAAATTATTAGCCTTAAAGACAATTCCTATGACACATGTCTGAGCACATGACCACCTATTACAGTTTATGCTTAAATTATGAACTGGATTGAAAAGCCACAACCTAATTTAATTAAGATCCCATGTACTCCCACTTGCTCTGTATGGTATTTACATAGTGTTTAGTGTAAAAAAAAAAAATCAAATCAAATTATACAGGTACAAACTAACAATAGATGAACCATTAAGATGTCCATTAAGATGAACATTAAGATTTTTGGTTCCAGGAAGCACTTAGAAATAGTGCTACTTAGCCAAAAACACTCAGGGCCTAAAAAGATGGCTGTCTAAGATTTCTTGTGTTCCCAGCATCTGATGAAAGCAAGTGGAGAAGTATACCAAAGCAAAATATCATGATTGTGTAAGTGCAATTAGCTAAACCTCAGGCTCTGTTCACATTGGGGATGAAAGTTTGACTCGGTTGTTTTTCTCAGTTGTGTGAAGGTTGTGCAAAGTGGAACTGTTTCACAATTCTAACAGCAAAAGTACATGGTGCGATTAGGATGCTCTTTGCCTCCCTCTCTCCCCCCCACATCAAAAATATAAACAAGTATGTATTCTATTAAAGAATAATATAATGATCAATTAGTATCTGCTTAACCTTTATGCTATGCTTTGGAAAGAGGTGTTGACTTGAAATACATTTTTAAGAGCAGCAGGAATATTTGGCCAAGATCCTCCATTGGAATAACTTGGCAAAACACAATAGTAACTTTACCAAATAACACCAGCTACAGATTTGGGTTTTTGTGTTACAGCTGCTTTTTCAAGGTTTCTAGATATTTGGCATATATAAACAACAAAGCTAAGCAATTCCAGATAGCTCAGGTTCACACAAAACCATTTAAACAGAACTGGTCAGTCTAGTTTACTTTCCAAGAGAAAGAAAACAAACCCAACAAGTCAGTCTACTGAGATGTACAAGTACGTGATCTGTATGTTGCTTTCTATTTTAGATGCAGAGGGAAACCGTAGATTGTATTCTTATCTGCCTCTCAAAGGGAACAATAGTCTTTCAGTCTTTTCAGTTGTCTCAGGTAATGTTAGAGTAGTACTATGTACATTGTGTTAAGCAGATGTTCTATAGAACATACAAGGGCAAATGCTTTACCTGCATTCTGGAATAGTTTGTTCCACACATAAATAAATGCTGGCAAAACACCACGAGTCACATACTAGAATGAATACAAAATCCAACTATTTTGCTTGCACATTCTATTGATAATGTAACTAGAGTCAATTTATTATCAGTCTCGCCAACTAAGAGAGATGATCGTAAGTTAAATTCTCTAGAGAAGAGACCACTTTCTTGCTTTTTGATTTTTGGAGACTAGTACAAGCTAACTGCGTGAGGCAACAGCTTTAAAAATTTTATTTGGTGAACAGAAAAAAATGAAAGTATATAGTTATTCTATTCGTAGATATTCTACACTATCTAAAAAGGAGCCTCTGTTCTGGAAAAGCTATTACCCACTTTCAGGATTTCATTTTTAAAACTTCGAAGGATGCTTGTTTTGTGAGATTTAGCAAAATTACTGTAACTCCTGATATCTTCCATGAGTTTAAAAAAAAAAAAGAGAGAGAAAATGATTAAGACAAATGACAGAAAACAAATCTGACCATATGGACAATATCCAACATGCTACAGAAATGGGAATTTGAGAGAACTGCATACTTCAGATTCATATAAATATAGGAGAACATAATTTGACGCCGGGATCCTGGTGACTGTTAATTGTATCAGTGAGATAAAAACAAACCAACAGCCCTGCAAACTTGCAATCCCCCTTATGTTGGCTAGGGACAGAAATTACACATAAACCAGGTGCATAAGTGATCAGAAACCAGTTCAAATCTGTAACACAATAGAAGTGCATGTAAATTGCTTTCAAAATGACTGAACCGGATAAACCTGGACAGATGTAGCATCAGATTTAACGGATTTAGCTTAAATCACTTAATTCAACTTTTGTCCCAGATCCCCTCTAGATTCAAGCTGTCTGCTCCAGCTGAGCAGAGAGGCATGCTCAAGGGCTCCTCCACCCCTAGCTTCTGGCCTGGGTCACTGCAGGCATGTGACTGCATTTCCAGGATCAAAATGTCTGTTCAATATCAGTTCAATCTATGCAACTTAGATTAACCTGCAAAGATTGAACTGATTCAGCCTTGGGCTTTTTGATTGTCTATACTTAGCTGTTAAAAAACAGACTCTCTTTTTCTACAGGAACTCAAAGTTATTCATCATAATTTCTCCCCAGAACAGGAAATCCCTACAAGACAGGTAATCCCTACAGCTATACTGCATGCAAAAGTGGGATTTCAGTCTTCTCACTTCACTAGGTGACGGCTGGACAAAAATAACCCAGTAAAATGTGGCTGAAAATCTTCAGAAAAAAAACACAGAGATTTTAGAAGAAAGGAAACACTGTAAAAACCATTTCAGGCAGTTCTAAGAAAGTTCAACATGATATCAAAATAGGCTCAGAGCCCAAAGTTCTCAGCAGGATGCCTACATCATTTCAGTTGCAGGTTGAAGGAAATTCATTCTACATATCCTCTAGGCCAGGGTTCCCAAAGTTTTTATGCTGTGGCCCGGCAAAATCTGGCCTGGAAGTGGCCACGGCCTAGCAAACTGCAGCCCAGCAGTCACAGTCGACCACAGCCCAGAATTTCCAGTGAAAGACGGGTAAGAATACCCCTTCCCCCGAGTCGGGGCATGGGGGAGGGGGAAACTGCACTGCCACAGGCCCTGCAGAAGGAACTGCAGCCTCTCTGCCCGGCTCTGGGGAGGCCATGGTTTGCCGGTCTGTGGCCACTTCTGGTACAGCAGCTGGCCATGCTGTGGACTGGCAGCCAATGAGCTGCAGCCTGGTACTGGGCCACAGTCTGGGGATTGAGAATCCCTGCTCTAGGAAATAGTCAAAGTTTGGAGGTTGCCTGAATGATTTCAGACATTATCGATACTCAAGAAGGAAATTCAGTCATTGTCTGATGTCACCCAACTGCTTTCTGTAATCTCTTTGTTCGGCATAATTGTTATTCTAAGGAACATTTATACACTATATTATTTGTTGAGACCGCAGGTCACAGACAGGGTATATAAATGAAGGAGTACTAGAAGTTCATAAATTTATTTGCATACTAAGTTTCCTTTAGATTCACTTAACACAAGGGATGGATATTTAAGTCTGTGCACTACTCTAATTGTGTGTGTATATGAAAGTTAGTGAACATAGATGTTTACTTCCATATCCTCATATTTCCCTGGGTTAAAAGGACTGGGGAAGGCAGAGAGAGTGAAACCATGTCATTGCTTTTTCAAGGACATACTACTGATGCTCTGCATTTTAGGATCTGAAGCTGTTTCAATTCGGTTTAGGCTAAATAACATTTTCCATCCCAGGGTACTTCAAACTAAACAAATCTCTCTGTATGAAAAGCAGGCTGAAGAGTTTGCTGGAACTAAACTAAAAATAAAATTCAGCCCCAAAGTAACACCAAGTGAAGAAGATTCCAACACCAGTTATTTGCTTACAGAAAATTCTCAAGTCACTGAAAACAAGCAATGATAGCATCACAACGGAAAGTACATTTCAACTGGATGCCTAAGGATCATGCCACAAATACATTATTTTTTTCACCATGTGTAAGTTAGTGGTTTATACTTGTATAGTTTTAGAGGCCTCTTAAATTTTTAACTGAAGTTATTAATTAATATAGTGCACTATGTTTACTTCCCTCCCCCAGTAATTTTCTGATGTAACCATTTCACAAAATGTTTGTCTACTGCAGTGGTTCCCAACCCTTTCTTGCTGTGACCCGCTGCTGGGAGTGAAATGTGGCGGTGGCAGCAGCAGCAGCCCAGTGGCAGGGCTCATCCCAGCATGCAGTGTGGCTCATCCTTTATGTACGCTGGCGTTGCCCCCGTGACCTTCATTTGGGTCATGACCCAAGGTTGGGAGCCACTGGTCTACTGAGATGATAAACTAGGAGGTAGTTTTTATAGCCCCATGCAAAAGGCTTACACTTGGGCATGACCTCTTCCTTGGTTGGATTCTGGTTTTAGGCAAGAAATGGGAATACTTTTCCCCATAGGGGACGTGTAAGGGAGGCACAGGGGGAGTGGGGCTTATGTCAGAGTCAAGAGTCACCTAAGTAGAGGAGGATGTATAGACATCAGGGGAATGATTTATGCATAAAGAAGCAGGCCAGATCTTCAAAGACTAACTTCATTCTGACACCTGCCTCTGTGATTCTGGCTGCCTCTACATATTAAATAAGACAACAGAGCAAGTGAAATTGTTTTCCTCTTCTCTCCCACTCCCCGACCCCACCATGAAAAATAAAAAGCTAAATATGTTGAAAACATGGAAGCAATGGTATGGAAGCAATGCATTTTACCCTGAAAGACTGGTTATAGGAATCGCTACACAATTTATGCCCAGCTACCAAAATTGATTAATGGCTCATAAATAACTTTCCCACAGCTATTGCAATGCCTGTGTTGTTTTTACTAATTACAGTAAAATATTCAAAGTAATATTTAAAATATATATATGTAAAGAAAATGTTCAGAACTGCCTTATTATGGTAGAGCCTCTGCTAAGGAAAACATTTTTTAAGGTGTTGACTTGATGAATGGTGTTCATTTTGTGGTCCATATCTGTAGTTTGGGAACCACTATCATATTGCTGAAGATGATACAGTGAAAGTTACATGCATTTCTGACCAGCCTACTTGATGTTGATTCTTAAGTAATATCATGATCCTGATTTTCAGTAGTCTTGAGCATACATAATTCCAAAATGCAGTGAGTCAATAGGAGCTGCAGGAACTTACCAGCTGTGAAAACATAATTTAGCTGCTTTGAAAATACTAATGAAAAACTAGCTACATTTCTCAATGAATTCTTTCCTTCTCTTGCTATATAAAAGAAACAATGGGCAATAGGCAGCATGTCTTAACCAGTGCTCAAACATCTGCATGAACACAAAAGTGCAAGAGGGAGGAGGAGGAAGTGGAGAATAAGGTAGAGGAAAAGATGGAAATGGGGGAGGTTAGAAGGCTATTTATATTGTTACAATATCTTTAAAATAATGTTCCACCCTGTTGAGATAGATGTGACCGACTGAAACATGAGCACACTTTAACTACCATATAGGATCAGATCTGAGGTCCATTTCAATTTAGTAACCTGTTTCCAACATTGTTGAATAATAATAGGCATGAACACGCTAAGCATCTGGTGCTGAACAATCTTAATGAGGACTCATTAAAATCCACTCTGCAACTTCCTTTTTCTTAAAGTAATACTAAATAAAAGAGAATCTATCTATCTAAAAGATATGTACAGCATTCTAGATCAAGATGATACTTTCTTTTGTAAAAGATCCACCCAGGAATGAAACCTGACATAATTTATAATATCTCAGCCCACATTATCTTAGTTTTCAAAAATGCACTTGGACATATGTATAACTGTGCAAACCTCCCACCTCCCCTTAATATTCATTTTTTATTAGCCTTTGAACTAGGCTACCAGTATGCTGCCAATGCCAAAATCTAAAAATGCATGGAAAAGGCCAGTATGACATATGCATATCCCAATGGGGTGAAATATTACAGGCCACACAGTCCTCCTACTCCAAAGTAAGAAGAACCATGGCAGGATAACAATTCAGAAAGCATTTCCTTGATGAGTCTTTTATGGGCTCAGAAAGAGGCAAGAACCTTGTTAGCATTCGCTTCCAATGCTAATGAATGTCAGGTTCTCCCTGGTCCCTGACTAACACTGGTCAAAAAGTTTCTATCAACACTTTATTTTCTATAGAAATTTGGAGTTTCAACAAAACAAAAATGTTGATTAAAATTACTTATTTCCCCTGTAAGATGTCAACTTCTTGCATTAAAAAAATGTCACACCACCAAAAGTGAGCAGTTCTTGTTTCCAGACTAAAAGCAAACATTTCCACCTAACCCCAATGTATGCTGATTTGGAAACGTCACTGCAGTACCCCATGGGCAGTTTAGTTTGGTTGCCCCATACCCTACTTCTTCTCATTGATTAGGGGAACCTGACTTAACTAGATCTCCCATGATTAGGGAGCTGCCAAAATTATGATGGAAGTGGGCTGCAGGGCAGCTCCTTGAATCTTGCAGGTTCCCCCCACGCACTCCTCCCACCAGCTGGTAGAGGGGCCCCACCACTTGCTCCTGATCAGCAGGGAGCTAAAACTGTGGTTTTAAATATGGCTCCATTTTTGCCTCCTGGCCAGTCAGCAACAAGCAGGAGGGCCACCAGGGCCCCTCAGGCAATTGGCAATGGTGGGAGGAGAATGAGGTGCACAGGAGAACCTGCAAGTTTAAAGGAGCTGCTGTGCAGCTCACTTCTGCTGTGATTTTGGTAGGTCCCTACACATGATGGAACATATCAAATATCCAAGAGGGGAGGCTGTAAGACATCATGGGAGATGAAGTCCTGCTAAGGAGCCAAGTCCATAAAGGAATCAAAATTTGGGGCTCATTATAGATTTTCTTCACTAGAAAGTCAGAAGTCTCCATGGAAATTCTGAAAAAAAAAAGTTTTGTTTTCAAACTTTTCTGAAGAACAATGCACATTTTCCAAACAGCTCTACTCCCGACAACTTTCCTCCCTTGCAGGGGACCTAGAGACTACTCCAGCTAAAAGCACAGCTTCCCTTAATGAGGACAGAAAGGGAATATAGCAATAGGAACAGTCAATAAGTTGTCAAAAAAAATCCACTTAGGTTGAAGGTGCATAGGAATTGCAAGGAGCTGATCTGCCCCATTTCTACTTCCTTTTCCCATGACATGTCTTTGGCTCATTGGCCTTTGTACTTGCTGGTTTGAATCTCACTTGTGATGTTCACTGTGATATTACTTATAGTAATAATAATAACAACAACAAAATTACTTATATTGTGATATTACTGCCTAGATGGCACCAAACTTAATGAGGAACATGGCAAACTTTCCTGACAATAATAAGAACTAGCACATTGCTTTTTTACATATGTATTTAAAGTACCGTGGGATTACCATGCACAAAACTTTGCAATGCATAACCAAGTTGTACCATTTAAAGTTACATGAGTTTTATGAGGTAGGGTATGTGGGCAAGAAATTAATTCAGATACATACACATATATTTGTGAAAGCTATACTAATTGAAGTAGCTTTTAGTATCGTATACCTCAATAAAAGCAGTCCAAAAAATAAAAACATCTAGCCCAGTGGTGCCCAACCTTTTTGCACTGTAGGCTGGATGGGCAGTGCCCATTCTGTCTACAGGATGAATCTAGCTGGTGGTCCCAATCTGGCACCTGAAGTGGTCATGGCAGGCACAATCCAGCCATGCAGAAAAGTGTGGGGGCAGACTGGCACCAACATGGCCCTTCAAGGAGCTTAAAGGAAGCGAGTGCGACTTGGCTTTAACCTGGCCTCACATGGGGAGGAGGGGGAGGCAGACCCCACACCCAGGCCCCATGGGGGAAAGGGGTGTGCACAGGGCTTAGGGAATTTGGCAGCAGGGGAGGGTAGCCATATTAATGGCAACTGCTCCCCCGCCACCAAATTTCTGGACCAGTGTGGATACCCACAGGCCAGGTCAGATGGTTCCACAGGCTGCATTTGGTCTGCAGGCTGAAGGTTGAGCACCACTCTTCTAGCCCGTTAGGGCTAGGGACATTCAAAAAGCCTGAGCCTAAATTGATTCAATCTTCTCAGGTTAGTCTAGCCTGGAGAGAGTGAACTGGTTTGCAAGTGGATAGACATATGGCACACGTCTGCAGTGTCTCAAGCCAGAAGTCTGGGGGCACTAGAACAGCCCTCCCTTCCACAGGGAAGTTGAGCAGAGGAGGGCATGGCCAGGTCCCAGCAGGCCCACCCCAGTGGCTCCCTGACAGCTGGGAGCCATCTGGGCACACAGGGCTGCCTTTCCCTAGAGGGGAACTCTTCCCCCTCTTCCCTCTCCCATACCACTGTGGGCCCAGGAGGGGGGCCCTGTTTGGTGCTGAGGGGCTCTTCTCTCTCTTCCTCCCCTGCTGCCACCATGGGGTGGGGAGGTAGGCTCTATGAGGCTGCCTTGCCCCAGAGGGGGACTCTTCCCCCTGTTTCTCACCCATTGCTATAGGGTGGGAAGGGGATAGAGGCAGCCATCACCACACCTGGGGTGAGGAGCACAGCCCCATGCTCCCTGGTTGCTTCCATTCCCCAGGATCTGCACTGCGTACCTGCAGCTCCGCACTCACAGAGGGGAAGGTTCACACTGGACTTCTCCTGAAAACAGGAGGAAGGGTTTCCTCTCCTCCCAGCAGAGTGTGAAGACTGCAGCTAGGAGTGGGGGGAGACAGCAGGCTCCGGGTCAGGCCTTCCCCCTGCTGTGAGTGCTAGAGCTACAGGCATGGGGAGCAAAGCCTCAGGGATAAGGTAGGCTCCGCTCCCTCTTCTGTGCAGTGCTGGCCAGAGCCGTACCTGCATCAGGCACAAGCAGTTTGACCTCCCACCTGCTGCTGTCAGGTAGTGGGGGCTGCACACCATGGGGGCAGTATGTGGGGGTTCCTACACCCTGCACCTTCACCCCACACACCCATACCCTGTCCCCCTGCCCCCGACCCTGACTCTGAGGCTGGGTAGCATTGCATGGAGCCCCTCACTCCCAGACCAGGGCAGCGAAGGGGGGTAAGGGGAGGAGGAGGAAGAGTCCCCATCCAGCACCTCAGAGTCCTCCTTCCCATCCTGTGGGACAACCAACCCAGCCTGGCCCTGTTAAGGTGAAGGGGGCAGGGAGAAGGGTTAATTCCTCCCTCCCTCCCTTCCCTGTAGCCTGGGTCTACCAGTTCCAGGGGCCACTGCTGGAGCCCCCTCCCCTCTGCTTCCCAGCAGACAGGCTGACCCTGGGTGCAGTGGGGGAAGAAGGGAAGAATTAACACCCTCCCTGCCCACTTTGCCTTAACAGGGCTGTGCTGGCTGATCCCTCCCCTAGGGCCGGTCCCTGCTCCTGCTAAAGAGCGGAGTGGAGGGGCCAATTCTGCTGTGGTGCAGAGAGCCGCGCTCACCCAAGAGAGCATGCCAGGACGCTGGGGGAGTCTGATTTAACTTAAACTAGCAAGGGGTCTGGGACAGGCATTGCATAAACTAGTTTGAGCCAAATCAATTAATCCTAATGCTGCATCCAACCAGGTTAATCTCAAACTGGTTTCAGCCATTTTGAAACTGGTTTATGTGAACTAAATGTCTGTTGTTACAGGTTTAAACCAGTTTCTGATCATTTAAACCGGTTTATGTGTAATGCCCATCTCTAGCCTGCTGGATAAACTGACTGACTGCATAGCTGCTATAATCAGGAGTGAGAAGTTTAAACAGGAAAGAAACACAAAGATTAACTGTATCTAGAGCAAAGACTGGCTAAATGACAGAAGATAAACAAGTAATATGCTTTCAAAGAAAGCAAGGGTTAGTTTAGGACAATGCACATAGAAGATTTAAAAAAAAGAGATACAGCTAGGGGAAATGGATATGTTGATTAAAGGAATGCTGTTGATGAAGGGAATGAACAGGAGATTCTCTTCTCATAACCCTCCACCTGGCCTAGCCCACACTGGTTATGGGGGCAAACGGACAACAAAAGTGGTAGTAACTTCAAACAAGTTGTCAGGCTTACTTGGCCACACCCAGGCAGCAGCAGGAGCTCCTCCACTGAAAACAACAACTTGATAGCTTTCCTCCCTGATGCTTTCCCCTACTTCTCCCCCACTTAGACATTGGTACCCTCTTGAGAAGTTTCACTCCTTTTTAGTAGCTCTCATAGCTTCCTGGACCAGTACTGTAACATCTCCTCCAAACTGTAACATCTCCTCCAAATGCACCAGGGAAGCTCCTGGGGTAGAGTCACATCTCTGGGAATGTGCCAGGAGCTGCTTCCCCTAACTGATTGCTAATGGAGCCCACACAATAAGAGAACTCAGGCAATCTTTTACTTAAAGGACTCAAACCCATCAGCTAGTAAGTACTTAATGGCCTACCCAGATAGGGTAAATAGCCTAAATTATCTCCAGCTTCAACAGATAATTCAAATAAAGTAAGATTAATGTTTAGCAAAACAGCACTTTACCAGACGTTTTCTTTTGAGTGCCAATAACAAAGTTCATCTGCTTTCATCTGAAACTTTGTTATTGCAGACACAGGCTCCCCTAGCACAATAAACTCATTTCCACTTGATTGCAAGCCTAGCTTCTCCCCACCCATATACTTCCTAACAGAGCAGTGATTTTCTCTCTCAGTTTAAACACACAATCCACAGCTAAAAATCAGGTAATGCTGGAACTTCAGAAAACAAAGCAACAAGAGGTGAGGAGACAGTTTCCTGGTTCACTGATATAACACTTGGGAGAGAGAGATGTATTTTTTTCTGACAGGCTATTTTTCTTTTAAGGGAAAAATAATAAGAAAAAAACATTGTTCCTACCCTTGCTCAGGTCCCTGGAACAGAGCCTCTAGGAAGGTGGGACGTCACTTCTCCTCAGTTGTACTCTCTGGCCAGGTTTGCACAAACATACACGGAACTCCACTTAATCAGCACAGCTGGCGTTTCACTCCTTCCTTCTCAGCCCTGCTCCCAGCACACCCACTGCTCTCCCAGGCTTGATGACTTCACTCTCCCACCTTGTGTCAATCCAAGCACAGGCCGAGTGGGGAAGGAGGGAGGAAGGGAGCTCCTTCCCTTTCAGATTCCTGCCAAGTGAACAAATGAAATTAATTACAATTTGAGCCCTGGTTGATACGGATTATTTCTGTCAGCCTTCAGAAACCACCAAAAAGGGGATCTGGCAGTGACTAGCTGCATGCAAGAGAAGCTCCTCCTCTGGAGAGGCAGGGGGAGGGTGTTGCAAAGGTAGAGTGACTGTACACATGGACTTCCTGCTGGCATTAATACAAAACTAGGGGTGTTGAAATAATATTTGTAGCTCTGTTGTGTACAAACACAGGCACATGTACAGACCTGAGCATGCGACAGCTAAAATACAGCTTTTTAAAAACTTAAATTCCTTCTTTAAACAAAGGCAGATAAGGTTTGTTAGGTAAATTTGATCTCTTTTGTTAGACCAATTCAAATAGTTGGAAAAATTCTTTTTTGCAAGCTTTTGGGTATAAATACTCTTTGTCAGGCTGAGGAAGCATCTGCAGTTGGTGTGTGCATTTCTTTAAACAAATACAGTAATTCCCATGGCCCTCACATTAAAATCTTATTAAAATATACTGGGTAATTCTCCTCTGCAGAGTGAATACAAGACTTTCATTCATGTCAAAGCTTCTGCTGATAAAGCAGCCATGTGCTACAGTTACATTCGAGGAGACCTTTTCATGTCAGTTTTTTGTTAACTTTCAACATTTCTGAAATATTACCCTCAGTCCAATGTTATGTGCGCGCATATGCTTATTGCCAACTGACAGTGACCCCTTGGGGAAGTTAAATAATATATATAATAGCAACTGCTTCAAATATGCAAGGAAGGTAAGTTACAGCTGCCATTAGAACCACAACCAAAATAAGCTAAGGAAACTTAAAAGTAAAGTTTTCAGCCACAATATTGTATTACCCTGGATTCATATTACACACTACCAAGCCATTTCCAGTTCCTTCTTGCCCTCCTTCTTTCATATAAAAAAATAAAAATTATAATAAACTCTTTGACTCCTCACTGAGCACTTAGTTTCATAGTTGGTAGAGTCAGAAGGGACCTGAGCAGATCATCAAGTCCAACCTCCTGATGTCCAGTCTGAATCTTCCCTCTGCCAGCTTGTGACCATTATTTCTAGTCACTCGTGGTCATGCTCGGGGGAACAGAGACTCCCCCAATGCCTGCTGGTCCCCTCTGACTAATTTGTAACAGGTCACTAGATCCCCCTTCAGCCTTCTCTTGTGGAGGCTGAACAGGTTCAGGTCCCCTAGCTTCTCCTCGTACGGCCTGTCCTGCTGGTCCCTGATCATGCGGGTGGCCCTCCTCTGAACCCTCTCAATGCTGTCCACATCCCTCCTGAAGTGCAGTGCCCAGAACTGGACGCAGTACTCCAACTGTAGCCTGACCAGTGCCGCATAGAGGGGAAGGATCACCTCCTCGGACCTGCTTGAGATGCATCTGTGGATGGATCTCAAGCATGCACAAACTTCTCCCTCCAAATGAGCTGCACTGCAAGTATTGGACCACATGAAATTCTGAAAACACTGGAGATCCAGATGAGGCCCAGCTAATAGATGGCACTATTTTACCATGAAGAAACAGCAACATTGCCAATGTAGCACCAAGAGAGATGTGGAAGGGCAGTGATGGGCAGCTGATTTGCAAAAACAGAACTTGAGTGGAATTCAGCACTAGTTTTTGGCTCTCAAAGAGATCCCAACCATCTCAGATATTTCACCCCACCTAAATCTTTGACTTGGTTTCAAGAGAAACTTCCTTCCCTCCCATCGAGAGCCTGGCAACTTGAGCCAGATCTTAAACTCTTGCCTAGTAGAAAGGCCCCAGCCACAAGTCTTCCCTAGGCTACCAAGTTGAGTGACACACCATTTCCTTCTGACAGTACCTACCTTCACTCTCAAAATTATGCATGCACCCAGCAAATATAGCATGCACGGAACCTCTTAAATCAGTGATCCCAGACAACAGTCAACTCATTCTCACCTACCACACTATCCCACACCCTGTAACTCACCATCACTAGCCTGACAGCTAGGTTTTGAGCCACTGCTTGAGAAAAGATGTATTGGTCAAATGCGTGTATGTAAAAGTTTTAAAATTATTTGCAAAATATTTCTAGACAAGCAAATTAGCTCAGTAAGTTCACATAAATTGTCACATAGACAATAAATTTGGTCTCAGGAAGCAAGAGACACAAGTCATCCACTACATCTTGACAGAGGGCTGTTTTGTGGCCAATCTAACCATTGGCCTGCCCATGTGTCTAGGGCAGCCCACTCACCTGCCCCACCTTTGATGTAACCTAAATAGATGCTTATAAGACAGGAGCTGCCCATTTAATGCCCAGTGCCAAGAGCATAATACACATCTCTGTATTACCCCTACACACTATCCCATGTTTCACAGATGGCATTACTATGTGGCTGTTGCCCCACACTGGGCCCCATTACATTCCAGTCTGTCATGTTGGACCCCAACCTGGGTCCCTCCTAATCAGGTGGCCTAATCTCCACCATCTTGCAGGACTGCAAACTCCCTAGAACCCTTTCCATCTCAGCAGTGGCCCCCTCTGGGACCTCTGGCCACACAGGCCCTGGCTTCACCTCTAGGCCAGTTGGAACTCCAGGCCCCTGGCTCTGGGCATCCCTCGTGGCCCTTTGACTGTTCTGGTCCTGGCCCCAGCATTGACCAATCAAGGGTTTCCTGGCTAGGTTCCTGAGCAGTTAGCCCTCTCCCTCGTACAGTTCCGTCCTCTTGGGTCCCTCCAAACACAGTTTACTCGTCTTTAAGGCCAGCCTATGTACAGTCCTTCATCCCTGTCCATGCAGACCCTACTCTATACAGCCTACTCACGCATGCCCCCTCACCAGGGCTACACCCGTTGGGCCTCAGGCCCCTGATGCCATGTCTGGACCCCTCATCTGTCCCTTCTACAGGGTAACCCACCAGGTCATGGGGGCTGAGCCCCATCCTCCCCTTTCACTGGGGAAAGCACAGATGTGGCGTTTCCTAGTGATCATCCTGCCACAGGCAGTCCCACCACAGGCTGTATTTTTAGGTCATTCCCCAGGACCAGGAACCTCTTCCACTCCCATACTTCCTATCCTTGACCTCCAGGGATTCTGGGAGCAGCAGATCCAGCTGATGATGTTATCACCTTAACTCCCTGCAGTAACTGCCTGCTTAGGTCTGAGGACCTGGGTTTATACTGAGGCTGCTTAGCCTCATCCTCCAATCAAAGATTCTTCTTGCAGTCATGTGACTGCCTCCTTAAGCCTCACCACACCTGCCAGCTGCTCCACAGCCTGCTCAAACATCTTAAAGTGGCTGGCACCAAAGGTGCCCTTCGACACAGTTGGATGATGGAGTGATCCCACATAGCAGCCCCCATTGAGACCACCAGTTTTGGGAATGATGTCTACCACTGGGACCGACAGGCATATGCAGAACCAGCTTCTAATACAGGTATACATTAAAAAATAACACCCATAGCAGTAGACTTAGGAATGCCCTCTGGATTGCCTTGGGTGGATCAAAGTAGAAACTGAAGTTTCTCTTCAACTGCACTTTTTACAGTATTTATTTATTTTTTCTTGGCACTTTTTTTTAACAAGTCTTG
Organism: Caiman crocodilus; assembly: GCA_030014935.1. NCBI lineage: Eukaryota > Metazoa > Chordata > Crocodylia > Alligatoridae > Caiman > Caiman crocodilus. The sequence goes on along the minus strand of JAGPOW010001918.1, from coordinate 42,542,995 downwards.
CAATTTTTCCTGTTTATCTGAGGTATTGTTGGAGTCTGTCTCATGAATTTTTAAATGTGCAGGGTTGGCACTATGGCACAACATCTAACACTACATACAGAGGGAGTTATACTGGACTAGAACAAATCAAACAAAAGAAAAACACCAGTAGTGGAGTTTTCAAAACAGAAGAACCTAAACTTTCCTCTACCAGGAGCTTTCCTTTTACAGCTCATCTCCACAGGGGTCACTTTGTAGAATTCTTAAAGTCAGGGCTTTCACTTCTCCCTCTCCTTAGAAGTCTGCAGCAACCCCTGTGAGAAAGGGCGGTACTAAGTCCTTTTCAAAATGAGCAAAAAAACCCAAATATCTTTCCTACCACTCCTCAGCTCATCAAGTTCTGTTGGTCTCACTGACAAAGTAGGGTGTATGCCAGCCCATTTTCCCTGCATCCTTGCTTTGTCTAAGACAGCTAATCTTCAAGGATCTATATTCCTCATTAGTGAGGGACTACAAATAGAGTTCCAGCCTATCCATGCAATTCTGCACCTTGAGCTATAAAAATATGACCAAAAATATCAAACATAAATGGCTTCTTCCAGAGTTTCTTAAAGACTTTGTTCCCTGTTTTATAGCTGTGCTGTCAAAGGAAAGCCTCAAAAGCTTATTTTAGCTTTATTAAATATCAAGTACAAATCTAAAAAATCTAAAACCAGGCACTTACATTAGAAAAAATAAATTAATCAATCTATTACAAACTGACAGTGGCTGAGGGGAACAATGGGGACAATGTGAAAACTAGATGGTATCAATCAATCTGCTCACTAGATTTTGAACATGGTATTCTCCATTCTCTTCAATGCCAAAAATGCTAGCAATAAGGCTAAATTTGAACTGTGCATGCGTTTAGGGACTGTCTGTGATGGCACTTACCAAATGACCTTCTCAGTGTTTGTAAACTAAATTACTCATTACTGACACACATTTTCTCTTCTATACCCCAGTGTAAATTGGGACCATCAATGGAGCTACAGAAGTCAAATGACAAGCCAGAAGAATAGTCTGATGAATAAAACACTAGGGACCCTAGAGATCTGGGTTTGGTTCTCACGTTGAGGGTGTTTGAGGAAGCCACTTTATCTCTACCTCAGTTCTTCATTGATAAAATGAGGAAAATACTTCCTGTCCTCTTATCCTTTCTAGTTAAGGCTGTAGGCTCTCAGGGACCCACTATCCCCACATGAGCAGTGCCAAATACAGCAGTCTCTAATCTTGCCTGGAGCCTGTTGGCACTATAATGATACAAATAATAAATATTAAATTGCTGTAAAGGAGACGAGAACTACACACAGTAAGTTTCTTACCCTTCAGGCAATGAAGCAAACCTTTGGAATGTGACTCAGTACAGTGGTGTTTTTCAGACTATAGACAGCTTGTCTGTTTGTCCCATCTTTCATACTGTACCTAGGCATCATTTTATTTAGCATTCAGCAAATCCTGATTTAATCTTATCTGTCTCTCACCATTTCCAAGTTTCTTTTGTATCCTTCTCTTATCTAATGCCAGGTTTTTTTCTTCCTCTTTCTTTTTCCTTCCTCTTTTTGCTCTCATCTCATACTGTCCTCTTGGAATGTTAACCAGGGTGGTTTTATTGAAGGAATATTTAGTGAAAGAGATGGGTCTTGCTTCTTTATCTAAAGGAGTGAAGAAATCTTGTGTCTTCTTTGGTGAGAAAGGGGAGAATCCTGGCAGGTATGTCTGAATGCCATACGTGATAATCTGAATGTATTTCCATGGTCTGGGCCTAGCTAAGCTCCTATTGGGGTAGAGGAGGAAGGGGAGGTGTGCAGCTGTGCCAGCTGCAGGTGCAGCTGTCTTCCCGCCACATGGGGATCAGGACCTGTCCTGATCCCCACATAGTCAGGAGAGCTGTCCCAGCAGCTGGGATTGCTGCATCTCATCTACATGGAGATCAAGTTGCGACTTGATCCTCATGTGTCTGGGAGAGCTGTTCCTGCTTGCCGGGGATGTTGGCTACCAGCTCCATGGGAATTGGGACCCTTCTGATTCTCATGACTCCCCAGACATGGATGGCTCTCCTGGCCATGTGGGGATCAGGATCAGGAGTGGTGCCCCTTGCCAGCCCCAGAGCAGGCACCTGTGGGAGCCTGGAGCTCCCTCTGGTTGCTGCAGGGGAGCAGAGCAGGGCAGAAGCAGTCCTGGACTGGGCTGCTCCTGTCAGGTGCAATTTGCTCCTCACAGGGGTGCTCATGTAGACATGTATCCCACAGTGCTTTAATGAGCCTGAATTTTCTGCAAAGAAAATGCCTAGAGGCCTGTAAAGAAAATTCAGGCGTATTAATTGTATGTGTAGATGCACCCAATGTATATAAATAGTCAAGAGTTCCTAGCTACAAAAATGCACTATTGATGATGCAGGCATTGATGTCACGTTATTCTTCATGTATTTATAGTTTGAGCATACTTAAGAGTTGTAAATTTCTTTGATATAAAGAACTAAATTAGGCCATGACTGACAGGAAGCCAGGGAAATAACTACTCACTCTTAGTTGAACTCATAAGACTTGCATTAGTTATCACTTCTGTAACTGTGGTGATCTGCAATTCTGACTCAGTTTTTACTCAATCTCTGCTCAAGACAAACTCCCACTGATAACAACAAAGAACAAGACCATTATGTGAGTGCCTAGTACCCAGTAAACGTACAGAGAACTAGCTAACAATGCTGAAGCTGGCCTAGTCTTGTTTACCTCTAGACCAAGGGTAGGCAAATATGGCCTCTAGGCCTGATCTGGCCTACTACTTGATTGGATCTAACCTGCAGCTGCTCCCACAGTGCTTTGCATGACTGTTGAGCCCTGTCTGCTCCTGCCCAAGGCAACCCACACCATACTCCTGTCCTCACCTGCCCCATACCCACTAACAGCACTGCTCCAACTCTGGCCCTGGCCTCAACCCCAGCCAGAGCACATAGCCTCCTGACAGGGCTGCCTTTCACCCACTCAGCCACCCACAGGTAGCCGCCCCAGGTGGCTGACTGGGTGGAAGGCAAGTGGAAGCTGGAGCTGGAGTCCTGTGCACTGGAACAGGAGCTGTCCAGCTGCAGCCTCACCCCTGCCTGACTGCATATGTAGTGCCTGGTAGGGGTTTCCTTGGCTGTTGTTGCTTTCCCACACTACCTGCTGCACAGAGCAGTTCAGCAGGGGGAGGAAAAGGAAGAGGAGGAGCCGTTGGAGGTGGGGAAAGCTGAGCAGTACCCAGGCATTAGGGCAGGGGCAGGTGCAGGTGGGAGTGCTATGCAGGCTGCCTCAGGTGAGAGTGGGCAGGGCTTAGCCCCATGTGGAATACCACAGGGGCAATTGTGGGCCAGATGGGTGGGGAGGAGGGCAGACCGCACCTACACTGCACCATGGGTGAGCTCTGCTGCACTCATCCCCTCTCCCCTCCTTCCTCCCTCTCCCCCACTTCTGCTACCCTCAGCTGGCTCCTGGTACCTAGCACGCAGGCAGCCTCTCTCCATATGTGTGCACCCCCATACACACCTCCCCACCCTCCCCACACACAATATACAGGAGTAAGACTTTATTTTGAGGTGTTATGCAATTACTTCTATTTACCCTACTCAAAAAAACGTAAATCAGGACAAAATTATTTTTTGAAATAGAATTAAAATACATTAGAGTGGATGTTTGCTTTTTAGTATATGATTTTTTATTTGTAACTTGTTAAAGTGATATCTTCTGAAAGATTTTATGTGTGCAGACGTCAACAGATCACCAAAACTCTTTAAATGGCCCACCAGCCAAACTAATTGATCACCCCTGCACTAGACCTTTCACAGTCTTTCATGAACTGGTTATTACATTAGTGGAACTTTATCCTTCCATTCTACAATGGTCATCTGCTATTATAAGACCAGGTTCTTTAAACAGAGGATCAAGGAAGTTTTCTGCTACAGACAGTCTAGAATAATATGTTCAAATTTGAAATATACGGCCTGACACCTGAAAGCAAGTGTCCTTTCAAAGAATTTAGATGCATTCTGTATAAAAAAATACTAGCCACACTGAGATCCAGTGTGATCCATCCAGACTATGCAACTTCTAACATCTTGACCCAAAGCATCTTATATTCATTTAGTGCCTGCTAAACACAGATCTGGTATTAGAAAGTTACACTTGCTGAAATTAAATCTGGTTAACCCAAACACTCACCTGCCGGATGTCTCCTGTTTTAATTCAGTTAGCTAGTGTACTCTGTTTCACTTGCTCAGATACCGGTATGATAGGGAATGCATGAGGTTTGACATTTAATTAAATTACATAATGCAAACTTGTATATTTGCATCTCATCATAAACTTCAACACTTCCTGTCCAAAACAGTGTAAAGAGTAGAACATATAACTGCACCAAGTATGGCACCTGTGGCTGGGGATGCTGACCATGACTGAACCGTGTCAAGCAATGTTTGGGTGATATGATATGTCATCTGGGAAGCAGCAGTCTGGGGACTGGAAAGATGGGTGGGCATGCTGGAAAAGTTGGGAAGTGGGGGTTTGTTTGTTTTTCCAGTGAAGGGACAAGGACTGCAGGCAGCAAGGAGGGAAGCTGAGGGTTTCCCCTCCTGTTGCTACCACCAAATTCTCCCAACTGTTCCTTCATGGCTGGGATCTCGAATAGCAGCCAGCAGGTATCTGGCTCCCTGCTCAGGAGATGCTAAAATAACCCCAGGTGGCCAAAACACAGGGCATGAAGATCCCCATTGCCTCCCCACAGCTCCTTTGTTTGTGATCCCGTTGAAACGTAGAAATATGGAACATGAGGCTGATATTCCTATATGCATATCATGATATGTGTGCTCTCTAGACTGGATTGCCAAGCATCACCCAGATTCATCATGCAGAGCACTGTACAATCATATTTTACACACTAGTCCTTGCACCACAGACCTAATACTCTGGCAGATAATCCTGCAAATGTTTACAGGAACTTTGAAACTGGCCTTGCACCTGAGGGAAAGACAGCAGAAAGAATAATGAAGCAGAATGTTTGTGACTGGTAACATTCAACCAGAAAGACAACTTTCAAGCATGTTCAACATAGATACTGTCTACTGTTCCAGAATTTTGACATGCCGATTAACTATGCACATTACATTTAGGAGTGTTTCTTTCTCTGAGCTGTTTAGGGGACCAGCTGACCTCTCCATAACCTTGAGATTCAATCAAGCAATGATGTGAATTTTAAAGCACATCACATGCTACTTGCCCTGTGAAAGGAAGACCCAGATTGCTTATGAAACTGCAATTACTTCATGCTGTATCTAGGTTATATCCTTAATTCAAAAGAGCATAAATCCTATTGGCCACTGGCAAGAGATTAGAAACAGAGCTAAAAAGCCAATGTATCTAATTCTTTATGATAATGGGCCTGTGCAAAGTTCTTGTCCATTACTTACTTCCACTAAATATTGTGGGCTATATAAACAGCACATAAGAGTGCAAAGGACCTTCAGGACATATGTAATTACATTCTACGAATGCTACATAATTTCTTCAATCTGACATTTAAGGAGTGCCTTATCTTCCTAAATCATACACAGCAAGGAATTGGACTGTTTCTTTCAAAATAATGCTTTTGAAGTTAGACTGGAGATCAAGTTAGGACTTGATTTGCATGAAAACAGATTGTTACTAAATACTTACCTTAGCAGCTCCTAAATGCTCCCTTAGGATTCAGACCATATTGTCCTAGATACTGTAAAAATACTAAAGGCAAGATCCTGTACCAAAATGCTTTGTATTATGAGAAAATAATTAAGGACGAAGGGCATGTCTACACAAGATGCTTAAATCCACATTAGCATAGTTTGCTGCAAAGTAAGCATGCATGTCTACATGTGCACATGCTTACTTCACAGTAACTGTCCCTAATACTGAGTAAATTTGGTACCTGCAAATGCAAGTAGCAAATGTACTCAGGATTAGTAACAGCACCATAGTGCTTGTGTAGACACCTGGCCTGGAGCAAAATCTGTTCCCAGTTATCCATCAAAGGGCAGGAGAGACCTCCCTGCCCCCAGGGAGCTGCCACAGGAGCCTAGGCAATGACTATGTCCCTCTACCCTGGCAGCAGTGAGCTCTACGCTCCCTGCTCCCAAATCAAGATTGGGGAGCAAGGGCTTGGAAATCCTTATTTCCCAGCCCCTAATCTGCCATCATGACTGGGGAGTTGGGAGACCCTTATTTCCTAGCCTGAGCTCCACAGGTACAGGGCTCAGGCTAGGAGACCCTTATCAAGCCAATACTTGGAGATAAGGGTCTCCCAGCCTGAGCCTCGCAAGTCCTGTGGAGCTCAGGCTGCAAGATAAGAGTCTCCCAGCCTGAGTCCCATGGTCATGGGGTTCAGACTGTGAGATGAGTCCCCCAGCACTGGCCCCGCAACTGCGGAGCTCAGGCTGAAAGATAAGAGCCTCCCAGACCAAGTCCAAGACCATGGAGCACAAGCTGGGAGATAAGGATCTCTCAGAACCGGAGTTTGCACTGAGAGCTCCCTGCTGGTGAGGACCCGGAGCTTGTTCCCTGCCCAATTCCATGAGCAGAGTGGGGGAGGAGGGCGGGGGGTGGGGAAGGGGACTGTTGTAAAATGTTCCCCAGCCTATTCCTTTACCAGCTCCACACTGATGGAGGGGAACAAGCTCCCAGCCCCCACCCTTCATGCCCAGGTAGGGACAATACCACCCCCCCCAGTAGCAGGGAACTTTCCTGCTCTCTGATGATCATATCATGTTGTGGCAAGGGCCCATTGCAAAGCTGCAGGGAACTGGGTGCAAATCTGCTCCCATGTGTGTTGACACCTGCCCTAAAACCCTTGCTGCAGCTTATTTTACACCAGAGTAAATCTAAGCCAAAGTAAATGTATGTGTACATGCACCCAAAGGATTTTACAGATCCTCAGCGCTTCTGAAAATCAAGCCCTTGGTGCAAGCCCAGGAGCTCCTGAGAGGCTGCTTTTGGCAACTTTGGCTAAATGACTCACTCTAGCTTATAGCAAGCCAGAATAAGAGTGAGAAATAAGTATCAGCCCTTTTTGTCTAATGGCTTTGTAGGCATTCACTAGTTACATCTCTAAGCACCTGAAAAAATTGTAGTTTTACATAGAAACTGAATCACAGAGAGGTTAAGAGGCTCTTTCAGGGATGGGACCAGATTCTACCATTATTAATTATACTGAGTTACTTCACAGGTAGTCATTGGGGTTTCTTGCAAAGTAACCTATTAGTCTGAGTAAGAACGCCCAATGAGTCACTGGCAGAGTCAGAATGAGAATCTAGGCATCTTGCTGTTAAAATAATGCTCAAACCTTAAAGCATATTACATAAGAGGGATGAAATCCTCAGTTTATCTACAAGAGAGGCTTTCCATGGGGCTCTGCCAGCTTGTCTCATTTATGGACTGGTAGCAGGGGAATGGGTGGAGAAGGCCATCTTTCTTTGGTATAGAGGTTGCAGGCATGGTACAGTCTCTTTGGTCTGCAAACTTCTTGGCCTCCCTGCTGAGTGCTAGCCAGTGCAATGTGTCCAGATGAGTTTGTGACATGGGAGCTGATGCTGAACCACAACAAATGCTTCCTCAAATATCCATGATATAGGAATTCTAAAGCCTTCCTAAAGAGGGTTGGATTTAAACTGCTGATCTATAGGTGAAAAGGCTCCTAGATTTAGTAGTGCCCTGAGGCAGCCTGTCTCCAGAAAGTACATTTTTAAGAAAGAAAGTTGCTTTCTGGAAAGTTAGGGTCATAAATCACATCCTGACCTTCTGGATACAGGGATCTATTCTCTAGATACATGATCAAAATCTTGTACAACATTCTTTCAGTTTCCTTCAAGCAAACCCTATAATCAGGTGCTCAGACTTCTTATGGGCAGGCAGTGAAACCTATCTTTTTTGCAGGTGAGGCACAGGACTGGCTCTGCGTGGATTAATTTTATTTTTGTTGATTCTGTTTCTGTAACTGAGATGGCCCAAGGGAACTAACAGATTTGCTAATTTTTTTTACGTTACCATATTTCGTTGAATAAAAGATGACCTTGAATATAGGGCAACCACCCCAATAATTAGATTCTATATATGAAAAATGTATATATCACTTTTCATGTATAGAATAGAATTATTTGCCTTGAGTTTGTTCATCTCCCATTGACTGGCTAAGCAGCAGCCCTACAGAAAAGGACCTGGGGGTTACAGTGAACAATAAGCTGAATATGAGCAAACAGTGTGCCCTTGTTGCAAAGAAAGCTAAAGGCATATTGGGCTGCATTAGTAGGTGTGTTGCCAGCAGACCAAGGGAAGTGATTCTTCCCCTCTATTAGGCACTAATGATGCCACATCTGGAGTATTATGTCCAGTTTTGCCCCCCCCCCCCCAACTACAAAAAGGAGGTGGACAAATTGGAGGGAGTCTAGTGGAGGGCAACAACAATGGGTATGGGGCTGGGACACATGATTTACGAGGAGAGGTTTTTAAGACCTAACTAGACAAAGCCTTGGCTGGGATGATTTACTTGGGGCTGGTCCTGTTCTGAGCAGGGGGTTTAACTAAATGACCTCCTGAGGTCTATCCAACCCTAATTTTCTATGATTTCTATGACAGGCTGAGAGAGGGGATGACAGAGGGATCCTGGCTGCACTGCTTGCTGCCCCATTTGGTGAGGTTTGCCAGACAGTTAGCACTAGTTTCCATAATTGGAAATAGGAAAGAAAGGCATAGTTCAGCTGTGGGAGCAAAGAGGAAGTTGAAATGTATTCACTCTAGTGATTCACCATGACTTCAAAAAGTGTCAGTATTGAGGGTGACTGAGAGCAATAGGCACTGCCATGCACTTTATTCAGATAAGCTGCACTGACTTATTCTTGTGGTAGGTTTCCATTGGTATTTTTGCCCAGTATGGGTCATTTGTTTATGCAGTCATGCCCATTGTTGGCTACATTTAGTTATCTTCATAGCTGTTTTTCATTACTGAAATCATGCTGCTTTTGGCAGTCAATGTATTTTTCATGTATACAAGTATAAGATATGGGGCGTTTTCCCCCATGCTGACTGGGGGTGGGGGTGAGGGACCTTGCCTTGTAAATAAATACGATAACTTTGAGTAAATATGATATTTTTAAAATTCTCAAGGGCACCCAAAGCACTAGATGGATATTCTTTTATTACAGCTTGTGCATTTATAAATACGCAATAAAACACACTACGAAGACAGCTTACACTGGCCCAATAGTAACCAGCAAAACCAACATTAACATAACATCTAAATACAGCATTATGCAATATAAAAATCATTAATGGCTACAACCATTCTTCATGCTGATTCATCATCAAGTCCTGTATGTTCCATAGGAAATACAACATTAAAAGAACAGTAAGATTTTTTGGGGCTAGTCACCCAGGAGTAAGGAAATGCCAGAATTAGTCACCCTCACAGTTTCAATTTGTTCCCCAATGTATACACAGTTTTTAATTGCATGGTTATATACTATTTTATCCCACGTGATTCCATCTGCTTGAACTTGTAGTTTAGCTACACAGCACAGAGCTCTTTAAATTGATCTACAGGAGTAACTTATAATGGGGAAAAGGCTGTTTTTCTGGATGTAGACCTGTCTGTTCACAGGAACCATACAGACACTTTGCCAGTGTTATGCAATTGTTTTCTATTCAGCACTAGAATGTTGGCTAACAGGATCCTTATTTTCTTTTCCTGGCACTAGAACCAGAGCACAGCCCTGTGATTATACACAGGATAATCAACCAACTAGGCTATTCTGAAAGAAATGCAGCAAAATAGAGGAGCATTATCCTTAGGGCCTGGTTTAAATCATTGGCCCAGTTCATGGTGCCTTTTAACCTTGGAGTTTCCACCTCATCCCCTGCTTGGTCCTGATGGCTGGGAGGTGAAAACTATGGTTTTAAGTATGGCATAGTTTTTGCTTCCCATCCGGTCAGCAGCAAGAGGCAGAAGGAAAAACCCATGACATATTTAAAACCGTGGTTTTTACCTCCCAGCCATCAGGACTAAGCAGCAAGGCTAATAGGCTGTCTCCACTAATCAGTGGTGGAGGTGTACAGAGGGGGAACTCCAAGTTTAAAAGCATTGTCATGCTGCAAGCTGGGCCGGTGATTTAAACCAGGCCCTAATGATCAGATTTACAGATGTGGATTCTAATCCTAGCCCTTTAAGAAATAGCCTCTCAGCTGACTTACCTGAAAGACTTACCTGCAAGCCAGGTGAATGACAGATGCTTTTGTATAGAATGGAGTATACAGTCCAAATTAATATGGTTTGTGAAGTGCATGCAGACATTAACAATAGCCAATAGAACAGCTGGGTAGAATTAGTAGGTTCTTGGTTTATAACTCAGTGTACCTACCATTAAACTACAGACTATTTGGAAATGTTAGTACCATTTTTTTGTTACTCTTTTACTGTCTCTGTGATATTTACCATTTACACATTTGATAGGTCTTATTGTCACCTCTGTTAGTGTTATATAATATATAAGACAGTTGTTAGAGGGGGAGGTCAAAAACAATACGTGCTTTTGATTCCCTGCTAAATACAGCACCACTAAAATCCTGTTATCATAGTGTGTTATATTTGGTTGTTGATAACAGTGTTCTGTAATTGAAATCTCCTGCTGTCAATCATACACAAATCCTCATTATGCCATATAAATTACCTTTGTTGTTCATCAGAATGGCACAGTGGATTTGGTTGGCTCCTCTTACAAACTTTAATCCTGAGAATCCCATTTCATATCCACACATTGCTTCTGCCTGATGAGCTCTTTATTTCTATTGGTGATCAACAGGCTTCATGATACATACATATTCTCAGTCCATCTTTCAAAACAACCAGTCAGAAGTCAGGAACTACTGTATTTCTCGGTAAGCAGAAGAATACAGTATCTATTATGAATGGCACACATAAGATGAAGAGCAAAAGCAATTCCAAGTAATTATAATTAATTTTTAATTAGTAGTTAAAACTAGGTAAAAAAAAAAATCACCTCGTAGGTTCTATGGCTAGGAAAGAAAAATGGCAATTTATTTCAGGTATACCAGCACATTTATTTTCTTTAGGAAGTGTTACCAAGTATTTCCAAAAACAAATACGTGTACTTTAAAACTTAAAGCTAAACCAGTTAAATTATAATATTGTACTGAAGTTTTTTAAATGAAAGCTGTTTGATATAATACACACTTATGAGAAAAAGCCCCTTCTGTTAAATATTTTGCTATTACCTGATTTTTCCAGTATATTGTATATGATGCTTAGTACAGCTGTTTGCCTAAATATCCACTCATCATTGCTAGATATTTACCATGTTGATGTTATTATGTAGAAAGCTAAGGATACTTGCATGCATAGGTATTCCACTAATATGAGCAGGCAAGATTTTTTGCTATTTGCTCCATGGAGACAGATGAAGCAGAAGCACTCTTTTCAGTGAGTGCTTAGATAAAGAGTGCACTATTGAAGGGGTTAGTAACAGTGAAACTACCAGGAAACATTGTTAATTTTTAAAAACAGAAAGACACAAAAAACTAGAAATGCAATAATTATTTCAGAGAAATGCAAACAGCAGCATGTGCCACTCCTCAGAATTCAAGTCAATTTCAAATATGTGCAAGGCCATAATAGTTCTTATGACTATTTCTTCTCCCTTCTCTCCTCTCATATACCTTTTCCTTGAATTCACACAGAACTCCAGGTTAAATATTCATAAACTGAGGACTGCAGTTGACTGCTGATTTTATATCTCATGGCTCTGGTATACAATGCGTTCTGACCATTGCGAGCTAAGGGGAGGTAGTCAAGTCACCTCTGTTGAGACTCTGTTGGGAGACAAAATTTTAAAAAGTAAAAAGAATTATGTGGGCAAAGAATGGGATTCATGGAGTTCAGAATGTGGATTATCAGCTCGAGAGTATGTTATAAGGGGGAGAAGAGGTGGAGAGACCATCAATTTGGAGATCAAAGAGACTGGAAGCCAGAACACACACATACATGCGCACACAAATACCGTGAAACTGCCAATGGAAACATGGATGCGTTTGACAGGAGAAGGCTCTTATTTGGTGGAAAATCCTGTTTGGAGACATGGCTTGTATGGTGGACACATCAAACATGTGGTATGGAAAAAAGAATCCATACTTTTTATACTCATTCAGTTGAAGTTCTCATTATGAAAATAAACTGTCATACCTGTTACCCAAATTGGTTCTAGTGTGCTGTCAGAGTTCAGTTAATAATAAACAAATTTCCCTCAAGCAAGAGCTGTATCCTGTATAATGTTTGCAGAATGAAGTGGAAATGCTTCATAGTAGCTGTACGAATGGTTCTTTGCAAGCTTTCAGGCACAAACACCCTTCTTCGGGCACAGGGATAACACAAGGATTACAACCTTGAAGAAGGGTGCTTTGCCTGAAAACTTGCAAAGAACAATTAGTCCAACAATTCAGTTGGTCTGATAAAAGATATTACATCTAGCCAAATAACCTTGTCTGCCTATGTCCTTAAACCAACAAGACTAAAATCAACAACCCTCATAGTAGTTGATAATTAGTGCTTTAGCTTAACACTTTCCAAGGGAGTGTAGAAAGTTGTTGGAATGTTGTAGCCATGATAGTCCAGAAAATACGCAAGAAACAGGGGATTTTTAGTGGTACCTTTTGTACACATCATCTGATAACAGACATCACACACAAAAACACAACCCCCCACAAAAAACCTCCAAACAACCCTTGCTTTTCTAAAAGAAAAGTCAGATTATTCTAACATTAACATTTATTTTTAAGGCCATAGAAATTAGTTCCTGTCTAGCCATGGAAAGCACATACTTTCTCTAGCATGTCAGAAAATACATGTAATTTTTTTTCCAGATAAATTGTTGCAAGTATAAGGAATGACCAGTATGCATGACTGACCTTATTTCTACCAAGGCTGACCTGATTTTTTTCCAAGAGTTATCATCTCCATCTAGTGGCCAACAGCTAAAATATAGTACTGTGGTATTTTATTTTTTTTTATGCTGTCCATACCTCTCACATGTATATATGCAAAATTTAGAAGCTAGAGGAAAACAAAGAAATGAGGTACCACATCTTTAATAGCATATGCAAAATTCCAAAGCTAAACATGATAACTATACCATTCTTTAAAGTAAAAGAGGAAATAAATTATAAAATCTAAGCTGAATGTAAGCTTAACAAAGCCTCTGTAAATGGCCTAATTTCTGATAAGTACCCTCCAGAGTCACTTATTGATATACCAAGATCTTAGTCCCTTACCCAAAACCCTTCTGCTCTTTAAAAGCACAAGAGTAGTCTGAGTGCCTTCAAGCACACAATTCTAGTGCACAACACTAGTCTCCAGCTTAAGCAAGCTGATGGAGCAGTTTTAACCATTTGGGATTGAGAAAACTGAAGGATATAGATTCATTTTATGTCCCACTGATGAAACTATAAATCAGCTGACACTCGCTTACATTTGCTTCTGTGCCAACAACTTTGGAGGAGTGCCTTCTCAGTGATAGGACCTTCCCAAGGGTTATTTCTCTGAGTTCCTAGTGACTTTTCAAGAATTACCTGAAACCTTATTTTTGTTGGAGTCATCCTTGACCCAACTTTTATGCTTTCTCTTGAGGGACTGAGGTTTTCCAGGATCCCCTCCCCTCCCATTTCCTCCTTGGTTTCCCAGCGTAAGGGCCAGAGGCTTTGAAGTGGCTCCTCAGATACGCTTCACAAACAAAATCTATATAAATTAAATCGCTTATTCCAGAGGCCAGATCTAAAGGCCAGATCGTTAGTCTACAAGAGAAGAAAGCAGATGGAAATGATGGTCTGAAAGCTTTTGGAGTTGGAACAGGCAATGATGCATGAACCATAAAGTGAAAATGATGATGACAAAAGATTATAAATAATTATAAAAAATTAAATTAATCTTCTGCAGCAAAGTGCAGGTTCGACTAGTATTATTTTAACAAAGCATGAGTCTCAAGGCTTGGTCAGAAAATAAAAGCCAAAATGAGTTAGTGTGTTAAGAATTTGGGCTAAGGTTAATGCAGGCAGGAAAGAGCCATCATATTTCTGAAGTAAGAGCACAGAACAAGCAAGAAAACCTACAGGCCATGCTCTATCAGCTCCTACAATAAACACTGTACAGCAGCTTATTAATCAGAAGTCCTAGACAGGAAATTCTTGCACAATTCTATGGCACCCATCCCATAACTTCCTTATTCAAATAGGAAAGTCATGTGCCTGTTACAGTGACAGGCAAAGGACCAGAAAATAGCCTGATGCTGCCACTACAAACGTACCATGACATAAAGGAGGTTCTGCCAAGGCCAAGTTCTAATTTTAATTTTAAAGCTTTGGCAAATCCAGCCTTTCTTTTAGGGTCTGGTCCAAGACATATTGAAAGCATATTGTCCATTTATTTCAAGACTGTTTGGATTGGGCTCGCTGAGACATTTTGAATATTGCAGAGATCAGGATGGTCTTGAGTTTCAAGAATAGCTCTGGCATTCCCTTCTAGGTTAGTACAAATAAATACAGATGAGATATATACTCAAAATTAGAGGTAATTTTGCATGCAGGCACAGTCCCTGCTAGCAGTAATGGGATGTGAGTGCACACTGACTAAAGGTTATACTCAGTTTAAGTTTCCTGTTGTCTTGCCTCACAACCTTCTGTGTCTGAGGGGAAATACTTCATACTAACTATGTAATGTGTAGAATACTCTGCTACCACCAGCACAACATTGTCCTGAATTACCATGAACAACAGTTTATTAGTTTTGGGAGTGAATTTACATAGGCTACTTGACAAGAGGAATAGTCACTGGGTGCAGACAGAAGTTACATTTGTTGGGGAAATGGTCCCTTGAAAGTGCTCTACAGCTATGCCCTGACAAAAGAGCATGGCTTCAAAGAGTGCTTTAAAAGTCCCCAGTCATGTGACAATCTGAACCCTCATGTAATGAGGGACCAGATGAAGGTGGTCCAAAGTGGACTGCCTTCACTAATGTCTGTCAGCACACACCAGGAGCAAGACTGGGCTGACAGCCCAGCCACAACCCCAGACCCAACCCCAATGCTGTGTTCAGAAATCAAGGGGAGGGAGGAGGGATTTCTGTTTGGGGTTCTCCCTGCCTGCTCTGGAGGGTAGGGCTGGTGGATTGGAGACCCGCTGAGGTTGAGGGGCTCCAGCCCGACAACTCCTCCCTCCAGCTCAGGCTGGGCAAACCCTAGACTGAGATCCATCCCTTCCCCTTCTCCCATTCTAAAGACAGCATCAGAGCTGGAAGGCATGGGGTGAGGCTGGGGGAGAGCAGATGTAGACACACAGCCAGCTCCAAGCTGGAGCTGGGTCACAGGGAATGCAGTAACAGTTTAACTCATATCGCTTCCTGTGAAGTACCATGAGTTATAGTGGGGAGCTGCAGGTCTGTCAGTGCCCACTGTTTCACAAGTAGGAATCCAGTGGTGCAAGCAGTTTGGATAGCCTTGTGCAGAAGGCTTTCCCCCCCCCCCAACCAAAACATTGAGATTTTAACATGGAATCACTTAGACAGAGAAACAAAAACATTAAAGAAAGTGTAAACAACAAAGCAAGCAACTAGGCAGCCCTAACAGCAGACTCAGCAGTGGAGAATTCCTTAATATACTGGTTGAAAGCTATACAAGAAACTCCATAACAAATCTTTCTTATACAGAATATGGTAATAAAAATTACTTTTAATAAGTGAGGAATGTACATGACTATGCCAGTTCATTATCAGTTCTGCAGCTTCATGAAGTGTCCAATCAAGCAGACACTTTAGGATTTAGAAAGAGTTTTACAAGAGGCTCGTTAGGGAGTTGGTAATGGAACACAGATTCTTTCTACTCTTAGCTCTGGATCCACCAAATACACATGCACCTTTAGACACATATATGTGTTTACTATATCATAATTTACAAAGTAGCACAACTGTAAGGATAGCATCCCTTTAAGAGGCTTGTATTAATGTAATCATGTTGGTTGGACAGAACTGACTGTGAGAAGCAGGACAGGAGCAAGGGTTCCAAGCAATCATATGCCAGAATAGCCTCTCAGTTATATCCTTCTCCTTTAGCTGATTGTTTAATGACATCTAACCTACTCCTGAAGGCTTGACTGTGGTTCCTCCAATGAACTCACAAACAACACTGAATCCCAAAGTCCCTAGTTCTGATGCATCACAAGTTGATAGAATTCTATAGCTGTTGGTGCCTGTGTATAAAACTGGAGTGTGGTTGGGACACTGCCTGGTCAAGGCTACATTCTCATTAGCTAGCTGGCTGGCCCTTTTGTTAGCATTATAGTGGGGCACTAGTTTCCACTGCAGGGTCTTCATAGTTATGAAAGAGGAAAATATGTATGTCCAGCATATACAATAGGCTATAGGATAAACTCTAAGACATATCCATCCCACCCACCTCCTCTAAAACAACATTTTTCCTACTATGGGTATAATATAAATGTCACTATTAACATTTATATTGTCATGTTTAAATAATTCTATAACAGGGATGCAGCTCCAGTCAGTTTGGAAGGCAAAATATTTTAAATCATTTAAGTTAGAACTGTATTTTGAACACCTCTCATATACAGTCTGAAAAATCTAGATAGAATCTCTTTAAATGAACAGTTCTCAGTTCTACATCTCTTCTGACAGTGAGCCTTTGGATTCAAGCATGAGTGAAGTGATATGCTTGAATTTAAACATTAAGTTTACTAGCAAGAATTTGGTTGATAGACAACATGATCAGAGTAGATTTCAAACTTTGTCCTTATGAGAGGACATTAGGACAGTCTGGTGAGTCTCACAGACATTCCTATGGATACTTCTGAAAAGGCAATCAACAGGACAAACATTTTCTCCCTTCAGGTCTCTTCTAAGAGAGTCAGGCAGTTCTCTCTGTGTTTTTTGCTGGAGGAAGGATCCAACTGTCTCCTTAAATAATAACATTGTACTGAAGCCACATTAGTAAGTAAAATATATAAAGCAATAAACATTAAAGGAAAACGTCAGTCTCCTTTAATGTGATAGTATAGAATTTCTATGCAGTGTTCTTTCATACCATTCAACATTTGAAGGCTCAGCATCATAGTTCAACATCACTGGGATTCAACGTGGACAAGTGCAGGGTAATGCATCTGGGGAGAAGCAACCCCCAGCACACATACTAGCTGGGAAGCTCCCCTCTTACTAATATGGTGGAGGAACGGGATCTTGGCATCATTGTTGACGCCAAGTTGAACATGAGCCGCCAATGTCAGACGGTGGTTGGGAAAGCCAACCAAACCCTAGTGTGCATCCAACGATGCATTTCGAGCTGGTCCAAGGCGGTGATCCTCCCCCTTTATGCGGTGTTGGTCAGGCCACAGATGGAGTACTGTGTCCAGTTCTGGGCGCCGCACTTCAAGAGGGATGTGG
>JAGPOW010001918.1:42495484-42520962 GCA_030014935.1 Caiman crocodilus | reverse complement strand
ATTCCACCCTGGGCCTTCCTTTTACTCCCTATATATCTAAAGAACAATTTTTTGTTATCCTTAACTTGGGATGCCATCCTCAGCTCCATGGTAGCTTTGACCTGTCTAACTGCCTCCCTACAAGCACGAGCAGAGGAGGTATACTCCTCTTTAGTAATCTCTCCCCATTTTTACTTTTTATATGCCACCCTTTTCATGTTATCTATCAACCAAATTCTTGCTAGAAAACCTAATGTTTAAATAATTCTATAACAGGGATGCAGCTCCAGTCAGTTTGGAAGGCAAAATATTTTGAATCGTTGAAGTTAGAACTTCATTTTGAATACCTCTCATATATGGGCTGAAAAGTCTAGATAGAATC
This sequence comes from Caiman crocodilus, assembly GCA_030014935.1. NCBI lineage: Eukaryota > Metazoa > Chordata > Crocodylia > Alligatoridae > Caiman > Caiman crocodilus. Next base: position 42,520,601 of record JAGPOW010001918.1, on the reverse strand, counting down.
TCTTTAAATGAACAGTTCTCAGTTTTACATCTCTTCTGGCAGTGAGCCTTTGGATTCAAGCATATCACTTTACTCAAGTACTCTCACATTTTCCTAATGGTGAAATTATAAACTGTCATGAGAGCTAAAAATAATAACACTATAAACTGAATATAACAGAAAGAAAAGTTATCTTATGTCTTCTCTAATGTCATTAATAATATTTTCCTTGTTTTGCCCAATGTTCCACGTTGAGCTGGACAAAATGTTCTAGTTGTCAAACCTATATCTTGTACAATTTTCTTAGTATATGTAGGCAGTACTTCTTTTTGAAATCAGGGCCCAATATATGACTACAAGTTCTTACTTAGTATAACATACACCATGGCTAAGCAAGAATAATTGGGAAGTAGCCTCTGACTTGGTGTCCAAGATGTGAGGTTCAAGAGATTTTCCTCTGTAGCTTGTATAATGCCACCCTGGGCCTTCCTTTTACTCCCTATATATCTAAAGGACAATTTTTTGTTATCCTTAACTTGGGATGCCATCCTCAGCTCCATGGTAGCTTTGGCCTATCTAACTGCCTGCCTACAAGCATTACACAATTGTTTCAGATTTTCTCTCTCTCACATTATAAGCACAAATTTGTAACTTCACATCTGCATTACTAGCGCTGAACTTCTTCTCCATTAACAACTGATTAATTGAAAATTTCCCTAAAGGGAAATTTCACCTTCCTGCTAGGAATGAAAAGGACTTTTTACAAGTTGTCTAGCAGGATGTGCCATAAGTACATAATCCAAACTCCCAGTGATTTAAATGGACTTTTGACTAGTCCAAATATCTGTCACAGCATGAACAGTTTAACAGCATGTTTCTCCACTCAGCCATGCTAATCTCAGCTAACTTTTGCCACCTTCTGGAGGAAGGGAATAAAAGAAAGATTCTGAATCATATTTTTGTTTTAGCAAAAAGAAAAAAGTAAATCTTATAAGTGATTAAATAATTGACTGAATTCAGGTTTCACCATTTATGACATGGGATAACTATTAAGCACAATCTACAAAAAGCATTTGTGACATTATATACACTTTCTTTTTTCATTGATAACTCTAAAAGTCAAATACACTGATCACATTATGCATACTTTTACCTGTCCCACCAGTTATAGCACTTTTCTGGCTCATGGATTACTTCATAGTCAGGGACTCCAGTTTGTCAGAGAAACTAGGGAAAAGACAAGGAAGTAGTAAAGATGGTAAATGGTAAGGTTGTAACCTAAGTAATGGAAGGGAAGGGAAAGGGATTGTGATGCGATGAAGGGCTAGAAAATGTGGGGAGAAAAGAACCCAGGGCTAAAAGAGGTAAGACTTTTTGAATGCTGCCCTGACAATTGACATTAATGGAAAAGGAGTTTATTTGTATCTGTTGATCAACTTCTTACCAGTTCATCAGTACTTGAGATGTACTGGATCAAGATATTCCTTCTCAATATATATTTGGCTCTGATCAGGCATAACTGAAATCAATATACATCTGGCTTTGGATTTCAAACAGTGAAGTCTATGGTCATATGCTACTCTAGTAAATCTGAAATAATTTCATTGTGTTAAGAAGGGCAAATCCTGATTTTCGCAGTATAGATATGTATAGCTCTATTACAGCAACGTTGTATTTCCCTTTAACTGAACTAAAGTCCACTTCATGGGAGCACTGTACTTTTCACTTCCTTCTGTTTTGTTTATAGCTTTATGGGAGGTTTTCCTTTCCCATTCCCCTTTCCAAGAGTAATAAGACAATAAGACATTGTTGCATTTTAAACATTCAGATTTCTGATCCTTGTCTTACAGTATAATGAAACCAGGAAACTGTGAAAAGTGTAGTGGAGCTTGAAGGAAAATGGCAAAAATTTAGGCTAACTTTTTATATAGAATATCAGAAAAGAAATCCCAAATTTATTCAGTCAATACTGCAGACCAGCTATTCATGCATGATAGACAATTCCAAATGATCATGTTTAAAATATGTAAATGATTTGCAAGTGCAGAGAAACAAAGTTTAAACAAGTATGTTTTTCTTTTCCCCATTCTTCCTGTAAGGGGGAGGGGTGATAGGCTCTTCAGGGTCTGTCTACTGGTGACCCCGCCCACCTGTTATGGGCCAACTGGCCACCTTCTTTCCTGCCATGCCTTGTTGGTAATTAGTTAATGATGTAATTAAGCAGGAGGCTTCCCATTCTTGCCCTGATGCCAGGGGGTGCTATCTGCAGCTCCATTCCTCCCTTACACTGTAGCCCAAGCCTCACAGATGGTATTTGTAAATTCCTCTTTCTGTTGGGGTTTAGGCCGCTGTGGGCCTACTCCTTTTTTTCTCTCTTTCTAGGCCTGACAGTCAACAAAAAACAACCCACTAATCAGGGTTTGACTCTCAGGCTCTAACTCTCATAAAAACCCCTCACTCAGGCTCCTGCCCCGCTGGGGTCTACTTACCTCAGAATACTGCGCCCTCTCTGGTACTGGGGTCCCCACACTGCAGTGGGCCCACAATGAGGCCTCCTCCTTCCCCAGATAGCCTCACTCAAACCACCAATGTTAACATTAAACAAGGGAGGCAACATGCCTGCTTACTTTAGACGATCATGAGGATGGCTCCAGGCATGGTGTTGTCTTCTGACAGAGACTACAGCTGCAACAACGTAGTCATTGGGAGTCCACCTCCCTGCTTCCCCTCTGGCTTTCTCTACTCACCATTTGTAGGGTCCTGGCCTTCCTCTTCTTGTCACCTGACCGGCTGGCAGGGCTTGAGCCTTAACCCCTACTTGACTGGCTGGCCACAACTGGAAGGTTCTGGACTTAAAGGGGCCACCCTTCCTCTTAGTACCAGGTTTAGAGTTCCCTGTTACAGTTCCTTAGTAAGGATTCTGATGCCTTTATGTTGAGCAGCATCTAACACTACAACAGCATCTAATTCCTATGAGCCACATGCAACCTACCTAGAAAATCCCAGATGCCCTCCATAACTCATTCATCAAGTCAAAAAAAAAAACCTGAAAAGCAAAAGAGCAGATACTGTATCCTCACTGCATGACTATTCATTAATTCGAATATGCACCTGGCTGAGCCATCCAGTTTCTTACAGGCAAACATGCTGCTAACTAACATCCAGTGCTAGAGATGTTTTTTAAAAGTACAAACGAAGAATGTGAAAAGCATAGAAAAGCTTGTGTTTCATCTAAGGCTAAAGAACCAATCTTGCAACTGAAATTACTTAATTTTGACTGGGATCTGGGATAATGCATGCAATGAGAAACCCAAAATACTGGCAGATCCAGAGTGAACCTTTGACAAAGCAGTTTGAATTTTCCAAGATTAAAGTCTTGAAGTCACTTAGTCCAGACTGAAGCTTATAGAGGGTAGGCAGCACTCTGACACTGTGGCCATCACACTGAATCCAAAATACTACAAGAAAAAGACCTGAGGCAAGAAGACATGTGAAATTCAGAGTCAAAGTCCACAAAAAATGGAAAACAAGGGGGCTGCAAACACAGTGGCAAACAAAATAATGACACAATAATGCTTGGTGTTTGAAAAAAGGTGCATGAGGTGCAATGAATTGAATATTTTTGTGAGAGTTTGCAAGCATCAAGAGTGTACTCAATGAAGAAAAAAAAGATGACAATAGAATCATCACAGCAGAAGAATTATTCAAAGGATCACTGGATAACATTGCAGCAGAAGAGGATTAGGCAATCAGCCTGAGCATGAATGGAACATTATTAATATGAAGTGTGGAAGCATGCACAAGGCAAATTGGTGTCAGAAACCATGGCATTAGTACTGGTAGGAAAGCCACAGGCAGTAGCAGATGAATGGGAGGAATTTAGGACTTCTAGTGGTGAGCTTATACTCACTGAGTGTGTCTGCATGAGATGCTTTACTGTGCATTAGACTTTAATGTGCAGTGAAGTGTCACCGTCTACAAGTGCACACCAATTACTATGCATCGCAGTGTATCAGTCTAATGTGCCATTTTCTAGTACTTGTAGATACAGTAGTAGAAAAATGGTGTATTCATGCACCGTACTGTGTGTGCAAATGCTGACCAGGAACAACTTGCTCCTGGTCAGACTAGGCAGCAGAGGACCGCAGGGAGCAAGGAGAACTGTCCTGGCTGGGCAGGATGCTGCATGCCAGCAACATGAAGATCGGGATTGGTTCCAATCTCCACATGCCTAAGAGAGTTGTCTCAGCTGCTGGGCATATATATATATATATATATATATATATGTGTGTGTGTGTGTGTACACACATACATACATAGGGATCCACAAGCTCCCACCACTTCATGAAAATTATGCTATGCCTACCAATGATGGAAAAAAATGGTTACAATCAACAGTGGTATTGCAGAAAGTATTCCTACAGTCATGAGTTTATTACCCAAGATGGACATGAACTACAAAAAAATTAATAGGCAACATACTCTCCAGCTCATAGAAGGCAGAGAGATAAAAGCCACTAATTTTGCCTATGCATCAGAGAAAGCAATAATCACGGAAACCACTGAGCCCAAGGACATAACACAACAGAACTAACAGACTTACTTCCAGACAGGTCTGAGTGGTGAGCTCTCCAGAGTGATTCATAGTTCCATGTGACACCATACAGCACTTGAAAGACTAATTAAACATTATTAGTTAATAGGTTCTGTATATATATTTGAAACTTCATTATGTTAAGGCTTTTTGTTAAATGCTGGTTTTGTAAAGTTTGGCTGGATAAGGAAGATGTGGCTTATTGTGTTTGTCATGTGTTACCTTTTAATAGAATGAATGAGAGGAGAATGACACCTTCTGCTACCTGTTCAGTTTATGTCTCCTATTGCTGCATGTCCCTTGTTGCTTCATGGACAATGAGGAATGGTACTGTGGAAGTAACTGGATCCTTTTTTCCAGGCAGGAGAAACAAGGCCTTCCTAGATAGATCATGGGGTTACAAATCAGCTCAGCAGATTCCTTTGAGATCCTCAAGGCAAATTTTCTGACAAAAGCAGCAAAATATGATTGTTGTTAGATTCACACTCTTCTCCACCTTATTTCTCACCTGTACTACTTTTCCCTCTCCTTCTCCTCTTCTCTTTTTCTTTCTTGCAGCCCTCTCCTTCCCCCATTCCCATTTCCGGTGTCTTGGATCCTTTAATTTAGCACTTTCTCTCTCTGCCCATATCCTGTTCTTTCCTCTTGATGGAGTTTTTCTCTCTCATCCCCAAGCACTCAGTTCTTTCACAGTGTATTAAGTCTAACACTGGTCCATGCATCCTGACAATGTATCTGGTTTTAATTCTTTCACTAAATTTACCTAGACATTTCAGAGAGCAGTGTACTTTTAAACCAAGGCCTTTTCAAAGTCTTCATAATCCAGCTTGATCCCATGTATTTAATACAAGAGCCATATGTTTTTGTGAACAGTATATTGCTTTGTATATGTGGAAACTTACCTAACAGATGGATATTTGGATATCAATTCCCTTTTGCTTTCTAAACTGTCCCTTCATTTTATATTACCTAATAATAATGTAGACACTTTAAAAATACATAGATAAACTTTCATTTGAGGTTCTCAAAAAGCTTTGTAAGCTTTAATTAGGCCACATAGCACCTTAGTGAGGGGCTAAGCATTCAGACTCTATTTTACAAAAGTTAAAATGAAGTACATACAGGTCAAGTGACTGCAATTAATTAAATTAAATAGGGAGTTGATGATAAGGCCAAATGCCTCCCTTCAGCAAATTAGACCATGCTTCTCATTAGAAACTTGAGGTTCCATTATAATCCCATCTATCACAGGTTCACAACTGATCCTGTGGAACATCCAGTCACCTTTTCTGTATGCTAAATATCAGAATTCTTTATGATACCCCATTGATTTGCTTCTCAGTTCCTATTCCTACTCCTTGGTTTGTTCTTAGGCATTGATGTTTTCTGGGTTTTTTTTGACTGAACGCCAAGTTATTGTCCTAAGCAAAAGCCTGTTTGATTTGGTTTGATTGATTTAATGGCCACAAACCTATGATGTGAGCATCATCACCAACTCACCTAATGACTGTTTAAGCTCCTAAGGTCCTCTCACCAAGAATATTAGAAACTTATAGCTGCCTTTGGGTCACCTAAGTCCATATCCAGTGGTCTTTAGTCAAGCAGAATGCCTTAAACTCTTATTAACAGAAATGTTAGGGGAGCAGAGACTGTACATCTCTAGAGCTAAACTCTGATGATATATGTGGGGAGGGGAGGGGGAACGTAGGAAGGGGGTCAGTGGGGAGGCTTCAATAAGAATAATTTTTAGCAATTAAATTATTGAACAAAATGTTAATATCATTCTCAAGGTGTTGGTGTCCTTTGCATTTTCTTTGTATCAAATGTGCATGTCTCTAGGGGAAAGTGGACAGAGACTTGCACTGATTTAAATGGAGGAGGAAAGGTTCTCACACTGATTCAATTAGAGTAGTATATGTTGTAATATAGCTTCAAGGGATAACTGAAACTTTTGGAAAGTGTTTCTTTTTTTTCCTTTGGCTGCTGCCACATGGAGTTCATTTCACTTTTTGACTATAATGTAAGTGATATAGAAAAATAGTTCTCACATTGTGTCAGATCCACTGGTGCAGAATGCATAGACACCCTCCTTCCATTAGCCATAGAATACAATCATTTGTAAAGCACTTCACCACACTGGGTTTCCAGTAGATGGATCTTATCTGTTTCTGAACTATTCCATTCAATTGTCTGGGTGAAATTAATTAAGGTACAGACAGTGCAAACAATAATATCGTCACAATTAGTCTTTTACATAGTTTCAGAACATAGACTGTAGCATAAAGAAAAAGTGATAGGTGAATGTATATATAAAAGTCCAGATCTTCAGGTGGTGCAGCAAAGTTTCATTGACTTTAATGCAGCTATGCTGATTTGAGAATCAGGTCCATTGTGTTTTATTTGCTTTAATATTAAGAACAGCAGATAGTATTCTGAAAACAACTATAGAACTATTTTAATTTTAAGGTCTTTTTGGTAGTGATTGGGTCATACCCTGTGTCTCAATGGAGCTTCAATCTTGATTGGAGTCTCAAAGTATTGCTGTGATAAAAATAAATTACAATAATAGCTAAAAGTCAGCAAATATACTTTCTAGAAACCAAGTTTTCAAAAGAGGTCTTCAATTCTGGATTCCCAAGCTGAGACATTTCAAATCTAGCTTTCAAAAGTTTTAAGGATCCAAATTTCCCATTGGAACTGTGGGTGCTCATCATTTCTGAAAATTAAGCAATGCATAGCTCAAGTTTGGCATCCAAAACACAAAAGGTCCAAAGCTAATGGGCTGTTTAAAACAGGTGTACATTCTTTTTTAGGCTAGCATGAAGTCTTATGATAATGAAATCCTTTTTTTGCACAAAATAGTGTCTCTCTAGTTGGAATTGCACTTTTTAAGTTTCAGGGCATTAAAAGTAAAATCTACTTCACTGTGAACTTTGAGCAGTTGACCTACATGAAAAAGAAGTGACTGGGCTTTAGCTAATACAATAATACAGCTATTTAATTTCCTAAATGGCAGAAAAGTTAAGCCACTTACCCTAAACCAGGATGTAGGGCTGCAGTCTGTGAATTACAGTAATAGCTGCAAGCCTATTGTCGGCACGTCCACACGCGCAACTAATGTGACTGAATATATTCCAACTCAATATGAGCCAGAGTAAACTAATCGGACATCACCATTTCCACGTGTTTAAGTGCAGTAATTTACTGAACTGCCAGATACTACTTGTATCTGATGGGACTAACCAGTGGTGTAGTTGCGCTCTGTGGTGCTTAAATGGGATGTTGAAACTATCACTTCTACAAAGATGTGGATCTTGTAACTCTTTCCTAAGGTTGTTCCATGCCTATTCCCATAATAACTCTCTGAACTAGCCTGTGTGAAGTTAATTTCAAGTCTCCTTCTCCATCATTCAGAAAATGCACAACCACTACACATTCTCAGAGCACAACACAACTGGGGTAAAGGTCTTTTCCTGGTCCTCACACCGTGGATAAATTTCAGTTCCCTCTATCCAGGCCCAAAACACCAAAACAAACAAAAACAAGCTAAAAAAGCAGGACCTGTATCTTATTTTACTCTAAGTAGCTTTATTGTATCTTGAATTTCATTAGAACCCATTGCACTGGCAGATTTAAATGCACTTTAATACTTTATCAATATTTTATAAGTGGGCAGTTCTTTTTTAAGGAAGTGTGGATATGTTATGGGAACTTTAGAACTCATACATAACCAAATTTAAGAGAAATGCTAGCATACTGTGAGCTATTAACTGTGGCTATTCTGTGGGTTGTTGCATGAATTTCTGCTGTAAACCTGCACTGAATTAACGTTCCTATACACATGCAGGGAAGTCTGCTTCAACATGCTGGAAATCCAGCCTGTCAGAGCAGACTCAATTGAGGCTATGAATTACAGCAATAGATTAATCGAGTCAGCTGGACAGTGGAAATTACCACACTCTGGCAGACTCTAGCGTGACATGTATCAGCCCCACACTGAAAAATGGTGGCAGGGAGCTTTGAACTAAAACTTGTTCGACGAGCTTTAGTTCAAAGCACTCCACGCCATTTTTCAGTGTGGGGATGCTGATATACATGCTGTTCAGGTGCTTTTAATTAGTGTGGCTTACTAATTAAAGCACTCTCCACACACTTCCTGGAGCATGTGTAAGAATGTCCTTAATGTTTGCAGATCCATGTATGCAAGTAATGTTCTAAATGAGACACCTTCAGTCTTCCTAAACTCTTATGTAATCCTCTTATGGGGGTTACATTGACTTGCTTTAAGAAACCCAAAACCAAGACTTACCATTATACAGAAAATTGTATACCTTAGCATATAGATACAAAAGCCATTTTTAGAAACTGAAAAATACTTATGTACTTAAGAGAACTCAGTGAAACTCTCTACAACTTGCATGTCTTTAATGGAAGATTTATCCACTGAATATTTCTCACATTCTTTTCAATCTCTCCTGGGTCAAATACTGCCTACTTTGCACATTTTTCAACTTTGACCTGCATCAGATTCCAATCCGGCCAACTTGCCAGCCTGTCTAGGTCTGCCTGTATCTGTAGCCTATCTTCAAGCATGGCCACACTTCCCCATAACTTGGTGTCAACTGTGAACTTGGCCAGGGAGCTCTTTACCCCCATATCCAAATTGTTAATAAGGATGTTGAAAAGTACTGGACTGAGGACTGACCCCTGCAAGACACCACTGCCCACTACTCACCAGAATGACACAAATCTGTTCCCTACAACTCTCTGGGTCAGGGATGACACATAAGGGGTGCATATGGGTGCACGTGCATCTCCTGAGTGTGGTGGTGCACCCCCTACAACAAGGTGCTGCCAACATTGTTAGCGGTGCTTGCGAGTGGTTGCCGCTCAACACTCTACTGCTGATGCTGCTGTTGGCATCGGTGGATGGTCCTCAATCACTGCTGGCCACTGCTGATGCTGCCGGCGGTGGTCACCAATCCTTGGTTGGGGCTCCCCACACCGCCCCCTGTCCCTGCCAACAGTACCATTGGCGTCTGCAGGAGCCCCTTCACTTACTGCCACCATGCTCCCCCCACTCCCACTGCTGCTACTGTGCTCCTGTCACCATTGTGCCCCACCCCAGCCACCAGGGGCATGCGTTGTTCATGCTCTAGGTCCTACCCTGCAGCCGGTTTCTCACCCACCTATTTTGGAGTTAAGCCCACAATCCTCCAATTTTCTCATGAGGACATTGTGAGATACTAGATCACACACCTTTTGGAAGCCAAGGTATGCAATGTCAACCTGCTCTCTCATGTCCAGGTGGTGAGTTACCTGGTCATAGAAAGAGATGAGGTTGGTAAGGCAAGACCTGCCCATGATGAGCCATGCTGGGTGTCATTCAGAATCTCACCTTCTGCAGGCTTATCGCAGATCGACTCCTTGATGAACTTTTGTAGGATTTTTCCTAGGATGGAAGTTAGGCTGACTGGTCTATAGTTAGCTGGGTCTTCCCTCCTGTCCTTCTTGTGTTTGGGCACAATATTGGAGCTCTTCCAGTCCTCAGGGACTTCTCCAGAGTGCCATGAATTGTGAAAGAGTTTTGCCAGGGATTCCACAATGACTTTGGCTCCTTCAGCACTCTCGGATGAAGATCATCCTGTCCTGCTGACTTGTATACATCTAATGTTTTTAATTGGCCATACACCAATTCTATGACAATAGTAGGAAGACAATTATTCCTACCATGCTCATCCTGTACGCTATCTGGTGTAGTTTTCCCCTTGATCCGGTGCAAGACTGAGGCAAAGTAGTCATTCAGGTGTTCCGCTTTCTCCTGGGTACTGGTACCCAGGTGTCCTGAGTTGTTGAGCAATGGCCCCACACTCCCATTTGTTTTCCTCCTGTTCCCTATGTACTTAAAGAAGGACTTCTTGTTGTCCTTGAATTCCATTGCTAATCTAAGTTTGGTTGCCGCTTTAGCTTGTCTTATTCATTCCCTGCAAATGTGAGCCATCGTGGAATGATCCTCCTTGGACTTCTATAAACAGAACTATCAAAAGGAATCAATGGGAGCAGTTATGTCTGACTTCTTATAAAGATTCCATAATGTATGAATTTAATTTGTTAAAATACAGACCTAAATATCATATTGAGAGAAAAGAGAAGGGTTTAGGATGAACTTGTTACATATCAGACTTTTTCAAAAATATTCTGCTGATAGAATAAAGATACAAGCAAATAATACAGCAAAGACACAAGGCATATTCTTAAGTATGCCATATAATAATATATAGAGAAATACCAAGAGTAGGAAGTATTAGCAAAGGGAAAAGAAGAATGCATGAAACAACTGAAGTTAAGAATAAGAAAAACTATGACAAGAATGTGCAGTTCTACATGCCCAGAAATCCTGACATTTCAAGAGGCAATTTGAGACCTCAGATAATCTAGAAAAAAATCTCTATCATGATATCCATCAATATTTTCATGTAATCAGACGACCTTGTAAGAATCCACGGCCATGTCCATAATGGGAACAAACCACTTGTTGCCTGTTGGAAGATGAGCATGCAATCTCTAAAGTACAATATGTTCACAGGTATTAGATATGTATGTATTCCCTTTTGCAAGAGGTAGGAGGAGGTAGGACCTAACTTAAGTTGGGTGTTCTGCCAGCATATTTATGTTGTGTGTGAGGGGCAAAAAATTATACCCCTTAGGTATGGATGGCTATGCCAGAAAATCCCACAGTATAGACTCAGCTATGCTGGCCAAAGATGTCGTCAACTTAGTTGATCTTGTCTGGGAAGGTTATTTAGCTGTGTGAGCAGAAAATCTCCTGCTGCCATGCATTGTGCCTCCTCTTGGGGGTGCTACCACTGTAGCTATAGTGGCAGAGGCACTGTAATACATGCATATCTATAGACCTGATCACATTTGTGCAAAAAAGAACCAGTGGAGGATGAGTGCATAACTTGTGAATTCTGAAGCCAATATGTTTAGGATTTGTTCTAAACTCATCTAAAAATAAATCAAAGAAAGATTTAAAATGTGGGCCTCGCTCAAAGTGGTACTGTACACCACCAGGACTAACACTACAAATCCATTAAGAAAACAAGGACCATACATTGCTGAACCAGAGGAAACTGTAAATCTTGTGGATAACTGAATACCACCACTAATTCATAAAAACATACAGGAAACTATAAAGTACAGACATTTAATAAAGCCTTTCTTAATCACTGGATGTATTGATATTCTCTTTCAATTCACTGTACCTTAAAATGTGGGGTTATACTAACAGATATGAAATATGAAAATCTTTGTGCTTCTTAAAACAGACCATTTGGATCAAATTCAACAGCCTCACTTCAGGTAAATGACAGAAGAATTTGGCCTGTTGGCTTAAAGATGTGTATGTAACCACAACCTGTTCATCCCTTCCCTGAATCTTCTCTCCAATCCCACCCCTTCCTTTTGGGTAGTTCAGAGGAGCTCAGAAAGATAAAGAAATAAGGACTTTACACATCAGGCCAACTGTAACTACTTAGTATGTGTTTCTGCTTTAGACTCCAAAATGTGTAATGTGGAACATCAGAAAGACACATTGGTGAACTCTCTCCTTATAATGGGAAACACTTGAGGGTTCTACCAAATCTGTCACTTTTAAAATGAAAACATGAGAAAAGGCTAAGATAAAACAAAACAAAACAAAATGTTGGAATAATGCACTTTGATTCAGATACTGAAAATTGTTCCTCAAGGAATGGAAAAGCTGATGGAAAAAAATAAAATGAAATCTTATGGTGCTTGTAGCAGCTCAAGCAGACATTCTTCCTTATAATCCCCTTACTCCCCTCCCATTAAAAAAAAACAACAAAAAAAACCTTTTTGTGATGGCTTGTAGAAACTTGGGACCTTAGGATGTTTAAACAAGTGGTTCCCATTTCTATTTCAGGGTAACTTGTGACTGTCCCAGACAGCACTTCACTCATCTGGGCTGAACTGAACAGTAGTTTATCAAAAAGGCAAACAAAGAGGCCTACCAAACAAGATTACAGATTTGATGGAACAGTAAAAAGAAGAGAGAATGTTTTTTGTGGGACTTCAGTCATAAAACAGAAGGGAAGATACTTATATAAGAAAACAAATATTCAATTGTACTGTTTTAAAGAGGTCTTTATACATTAATCTGGTACTTGTAATAATTTTCCTGTTTCTATTCCATTTTGCTAAGCTTCTGAAAGGTTCATTGGGAGATAAGAGGGGGAACAGAAAGAGGCTGGGAGGCAATGTTTAAACAATTTATTTTCTAGTTATTTTCTATATACTCTTTGCATTTACAAGTGCCTTTGCCCTCACAACCCTGTTTCTGCTACTGCTGGATTTAGAGTGATCTTATCTCGCATTTGTGACATTAGATTATTGCCATAGTAATATGTAATAACATAAATTAAAGTGCCAGTGACATGTATCTCCTATTGATGTAAATGGGAATTCAAGGTGCTGGTCCCAGTTAGTATATGGCTATCATATAAATATGGGGGCTAGAAGCAAGTTTGTTTTTAAACACATCGCTCTTAGCAAATATGGAAAACAAAGATAATAGTAAAAAAATCAAAGATGATTAGAGATGACTGAATAATTTGCTACAGAATTTACTTTAAAATTCGCCCAAATTTACTTTGAAATTTACAACTTTTTTCTCTGTAAATTGTGTTGATTCTAATCTTTGTTGATTCTAAATATGTTTAGAATCATAAAAAATTAATATATATACACACATGCACCTACACACACACACACACACACACACACACACACACACACACACACACGCATACATATAGGAAATAATGAATAAAATAAATCTAGTAACTATATGTATGTGTGTGTGTATATGTATCTATATATCTATATATATGTATATAAATGTATATATGTATACATACATATAGTTACTAAGAGCTTATATGTCTAATTTCTACACCTGGCTGTTTTACAAACTATTTACTGTTAGCAGTCTTCATTGATTGCCAAGATTTCTGTTCTACCTGAATGGATGACTTAATTGTTAAAAATAAGAAAATGTTTACAAGGAATTAATGAAGAATTATTTTCAGGAAAATTAATACTAGAGTTCATGAAACTCTTGGAATTCACAATCATTTTCATGAATAAACCAATAGTTATTCTCATACTCATGGTAAACCACAAGTAACTTCACACCACAGATAACACCAGGAAAAAAATTATCATGTTTATTCTTCAAGCATATTTATGTATCACCTTTTGTATTGCTTGACTTAATCTATGGTAATTTGTAATTTAAAGGTATATAGCTGACTTAAAAAAAAATTAAACTTCTGCCTGAATTTATTTACTTATTGTTGTTACCAGAAATATCTAAGGGAGATTATTTCCTTTTGTTTTTTCAGTTTATTAATTTAGGACATTTGACAGCATCTTGCATTCAGCTTCCCAGTGTTCCCTGTTTATGCAGAAATAGGAGCAAAAGAGTATGATAAACACAGGAAAATGTGCCTGTATATTCAGATATTGGGAGGAGAATTCAGTGGTCATTGTAGTACCTGGAAATAAGTCAAAGTATCTTTCATCTCACTGGATTGACAGTGTGCTTTTCATGCCTATTATCTTTGAAAATTCTCTTCTGTAATAGGGCTTCCTGCTTGACAGCTCAAAATTAAGGAGACAATTTTGTTGTGATCTTCCAAGAACTAATTTTTAGCTGGTTTAGACTTTTTCCTGCCCCTGACAAACCAGTTAATATCTACTGTCATTAACTAATCCCCACATGATAGAATGGTGGCTTGCTCAGTATTTGTGACTTAACTTGCATGACAGCATTAACACCGAACTCCTTTAATATAATTGTTACTTTACAAAAAGAAATATTTAGTTTAAATGAGAAATAAAGGATTCCTTTTTAATTCCATTGCTCTATTAGCATTTGATTATGAAATGAAATACCTCTCTTTTAGACAGGCTATATATCCAACTGAATCACTGAAGATAGCTAAGAAATACAGATCAGGGACGATTTAATATAAGTCTCATTGACCTGACCCAAAACCCACTAGAACTAATAAAAGTCTGTCCATTATCTTCAGCAATTTTTGTACATAACAAAAGGTTTAAAAGTAAGCTGTAGGTTTTATAAATGGGCTCACTTTAATTTCTTGTAACAAATTTTGGCTGACTTTGTTACACTCTTCAAGAAACTTTACCCTTTCTAGAGCAGGTCCTATGTTAGAGGCAGGGAGTTATCTGTAGGCAACTGTAAAATTAACTTAAGTATAAAATCTGAAATAATAAGATTTCCTAAAAGAGAGCCTATGAACACCTTAAGCTGCACAGCCTAGAGGAAAATGTGAAGTGCTTACCTTTCGCTGTGCTTTCATGTTACATTCATCTTAACCCTTTCTCACCAGAGAATGTATGTTCTGAAAAATATATACATCAGACAATATTCATGGAGTGAACTTTTTGGAAGAATAACAAGGCCTGGCATCTAAAGGATGATGTTTATTAGGGGATTTTTCACTCCATCAGTCATGATTGCTGTTTGTCTGTGTGTGGCTGGAACTAGTGCTAGGTTTTATGAAAAGCCAAATTCTACTTCAGGCAGTATTCAGCTTATTTTGAACGAATTTCCTCCCAGCCCACCAAATCCTGCAGCTGCTTGTTTGGCTAATAAAACCCCATCTGGTTTCTAAAAATTCATCCAAGTAAACTATAAGTGAAAACTCATTGATTACCTCTGCCTTTCTGTCTCCAATTTGATAAATCATCTGCCTTCGTGGCTTTTAGAGTCATTTCTGTGTTGGTTTTATTCCTATTAAATTCTGTAAGACTTTTCAGAAGGCTGCCTCTGATGCTGAGACCAATATACTGTAAACAACCACAAGAAGCAGAGCTAATGTTTTCAATACAGCTCAAGGACTAAAATAACCTCATTGGATTAGGCCAGACTGAGGGATTGTTTTGATGATTGTTTCCCAGAATCTTTACTTAAATACATCCTCTCTCTTATTGCCCACCTCCTGTGTGTGCATGTGTGTTCACATACCCAGTGACAGTCTAGTATAGGAGAAAAGGGAGGAATGTGGCCGTGTTTTAAGTGTTGGTACTGGCCCCTTTTCCTATCTGTCCCCCATAGTTAGAAGGATGAATGCTTGGCTATTACCCCTCTACCAGTCTATTACCAGTCTACTTAACAGTTGTATGACAGCAGTAAAAGCTCAAACCCAGAGCAGAACCTCATCATGCTGCATGAGGCAGGTAAACGGCTCAAGAGGCAGCCCTGCTTTGTTTTCGAAATAGCCAAGATGCAGGGAAGGAGGGAAGGGGGTACAAGCATCACCCCCCACCGGCAGATGAGAGAACAGCAAGGAGTTGTCCTTTGGAAACCTAAGAGTGTGCTTTCAGCTCTGAGCGCTGGAGAATCTGGCCCCAAGCTCTTGCAGGCTCTAACCCCAGGCCACACAGGAACTCTGTGGTCAAGCTGGGGATTGGCACCAGGGCTCATCTCAGACTCGAGGCCAGAGCCTGACATCATTGCAGAGCCAGCTGAAGCCAACAGGATTGGTCAGGGCACAGAAGCGAGCAGGACCAGGGCTTGAAAACCCAGGGTTTGCTTCTCACAACATCCCCCCGCCGGTGTTTGTACAGATCTGAGGTAACACAGACAAGATTTGGTTTCTCCCGCTCTGCTTAAACGGAGCTCTGCCTTTGTCTGCTTTCAGGTTTCCCCAGGAAAGGCGAATCCCCATTTCACAGACGGACGTAAGTGGAGGCTGTGGTGACCTAGTACACAAGGCGGGAGACAGCCCCCCCGGGTCGGGAGAAGGTTTTGGCGAGGAAGCGTCAGTGAGGGAGCGACCTGCCCCGGGCCCCGCCGCCCGCCCGGCAGCCCAGCAGCGCGTCCCGCACCCGCAGCCCCGCCCGGGCGGCTTCCCCTGGCCAGCGCGCTGCACCCGCAGCTCCCGGTGAAGACAGCGAGCCGCGGCGGGTGAAGCGGGGTGCGGGGAAGGAGCAGCGCAGGGCGCGGGGGCACCCGTCCCGCGGCCGGGTTGACAGTCCCAAAGAAATCCGCAGACTAGGGGAGACGGCGGGAGCTCGTCCCACCGCCGCACAACTTCCCGGGAGGCGCTTGTCCGCCCTGCTCCGTCCCCCCCTCTCTCTCGCAGGGCACAATTTTTCACGTAACAAATAGACTTTTTATTTTAGAGACAAAAATATCGTTTTCGGCTGGAACAATGGCCGGATCTCACTGAATGAAGGCTTTGCATATTTTCCTGTTTTAATTGGTTGTATAATAAACACAACTGACCCCACACTCGCTTTGCAATGAGTTCAGGGTGAAACTCAGACCCTGGGACTGGAAATGACTTCTTCACCGCTTCAAACGTGGACAAGAATGCCAGGAATCGGCGGGCTGAACCCGCGGCGCGCCCGAGCCGGCACCTGCACGCGCCCCGCACCCGAGCGCACGCACGCTCCGGCGCGGCGGGGAAGGAGCGGGGCAAAGGTGTGCGGAAGGGCTTGGCTCGGCAACTACGGACCGTAAGAGAGTGCACTTCTCAGCCCGAGCTCCCGCCCTCCTTGCAGCACGCGGGACAGGGTTGTCACCGACCCCGCACCGCACACTCGCGAACTGTGCGTACAACAGGCACGCGCGCGTCAGAGAGCGGAAGGTTCCGGGCAGGGGCCAGTACTGATGTGCAGGGATCCTGGCTTTCTCTGATTTAAAAAAATCTCCAATTTTCGGTGAAAAAAGTAGCCCCAAAGCCACATTTTTCCATGATTAAAATGAAACATTACTAGATAGATAAGGCATTACTATATATATATCTATAGATATATCTATCTAGTATTTATAGTGTGTGTGCATCTATCTAATAATATTTCATTTTAATCATAGAAAAATACATATACACTCATATACACACACACATATATATACCCACACACACATACACATAGATAAGTGTACACTATATCTATGTGTACACTATATATATAGTTATGCCTTATCTATCTATCTATCTAGTAATGTTTCATTTTAAGCACGGAAAAATCTGGACACACACACAGACATAGCTAGCTAGAAGATAGGGGCATTACTCTCATTTATGTATATATCAAGTATCTCTGCTGCAATCTGTCCGAAATCTTCTCTTAGCATATATGTATATTCTTCTCTTAGCATACGATGTATATATATCATATACAGACACACACACATATATACATATATATCAATAGATAGATAACGGCATTACCATATATATCGATAGCTAGATAAGACATTACTATACATATAGTGTATAATATATAGCGTATGTGTATAGTAATGTCTTATCTATCTAGTAATGTTTCATTTTAATTATAGAAAAATGTGGATGCATGTTAATGTATATATACACACACACAGATAGATAGATAGATAGATAGATAGATAGATAGATAGATAGATAGATAAGGCATTAATATATATATAAAATGTATACATATATAGTGTGCGTGCATATCTATCTATCTAGCAATGTTTCATTTTGAGCACGGGAAAATGTGGACATACACACAGAGACATCGCTAGATAGATAGGTAGATTTTAGTGGTGTTTCGTTTAAATCACGGGAAAATGTGGATTTGGGGTTACTTTTTTTTAACCGAAATTTGTGGATTTTTTTAAATTCTGAGAAAACCAGGATCCCTGCTGATGTAAAGGGCGCTAGACCGCGGCGAGGTCCGCCTGTGCAGGCGCGGGGATTCACACATACAAATGCAGCGCGTGAAGCAGCCGGGGGTAGATGCTAAGAGAAGATTTCGGACAGATTGCAGCAGGGATGAAATCCTGCAGCCTCACTGAAGCAAAGCGCCTCTTTGTTTTAATGGCAGTTTGCCTCGTCTGGGAGGGCGAAATTTCATCTCAAGTGTCACTGTGAGTCGAAAGCATGTTTTACGTGTAAGAAAAGTCCCGCTACTGCACGGCGCGCTGAAGCGCTGGGAAAATAAATCCTGTTTTTTTCTCCACGTGGATATGTGGGTTACCGGCTCACTTGTGTTTTAGAAAAACACCAGGCGAGCTGCTTGCATATTTGCACAGATAGAAAAGCTGACTTCACTTCTTAAGTATCAGCTCCTTGTAGGAAAATAATGTCTCTGTTGGAATATACTCAGCTCGTTCCAACATTATGCAGTCCTGGCGCTGCGCTGGGCTGAACCCCCCGTCCCGATATGTCAGCGATTCTGTGGTTGAACGAGTGCTATCGCAGCCACATGAGCCGCTCCGAGCTCGGACCAGCAACAGGTCAGGACTTCCAACGCTGCCCAAAGGGGCCCGACCCTGCCGCGCTAACACACGCAGCCCTTGAATCATACAAGCAGCTCTGACTGCCTCAAAGCACCCGGGACCGAAGGTCATGCTAAACGTGCTATCCGGGCGTGCGAAAGAAACGCTGCGAGGACCGAACCGGGTAAAAGAGAAGCCCCTTCTGATGCTCGAGCCAAAAAGATGCCATTGGAGCAAACGAGCCTACTCCTGCTCCAGTGACAAACAATGGTTTCGCCGGAACAAGGACTGGAGACTCAAATCCTTACGTCCGTGTCATGACGTCAAGGAAGTTCTCCAACTCAGCCAAGCGGCGCTTTTTTACCCTCAATCGTTTCAATGTACGTAACAGGTAAAAACACAACAAGGGAAAAAACTGCCCGCGGCTGTTGCTGAGAGACATTTCCCCGAGCAATCCGACGGGGGAAGGAGCGGACAGCAGCAAGTGGGCTCCACCTGGCACCACCTTCTCCCCTCCCTTCCCCCGCCTGGCGCAGGGGAGGGATAGCGGCCTCCCGTCGGGCCCCTGCCCCTGGCCGCGGGGCCTCCCACTGCCCGTCCCCACGCGCCTCCCTCCCACGGCGGGCTGCGGGGCTCCGATCCGTGCTACAAGCCTCTAGGCTGCCCTAGCCCGGGCCTTCGCACGCGCTCGCTACCCCCGGCCCATCCTTCCTGCTGTCCCGGCCCGGCCCGTGTCACAGCCGCGACACTGGCCGTCGGGGCCGCGCTGGCGCTGACCTGGCAGCCGCCGCCGACGCCCGGGACGTGCTCGGGGCTCACGCAGCCCCGGCGGCCGCAGAGGAAGCTGCGGACCAAGCTGTGTGCGCACGTGCCCGTGCCTTCAAACCTGCCTGCTCGGAGCTGGGGGCCCACCCCGCTCCCCGGAGCCCGAGGGGCTGGCCCGGGTGTTTCCAGCTGCCGAGCCGCGGGCTGCGGGGAAATCGGGCTGGCAAGGCCGGTGCGGGGCCCAGCATCCGCCGGCCCGGGGCCTGCCTCGCACACGGGCTCCGTCCAGGAGCGGCCTGGAGCAGCCACAGAGCCCGGCCCCTGCCCTCCACGCCCGGTACGTGAGCCCGGAGTCCGCACCGCCGCCACCTGGCCCGGCCGTCTGCCCTCTAGACTCCTGCCTTATTACGGGAGTGGGGGGATTGCCAAGGACCCGCGGCTCTCTCCCAGCTGCCCCTCGCTGCTTCCCCGCCAGGTAGACAGGGGGCTGGGGGGCTGCGCTGCGAGCAGCCCTTCTGCTCCTAGGTCCTTAAAAACTTTGCAAGGAGAAATCCCAGTTCTGGAAACCGGCGGGGAGGAGGGCACGACGGCACCGACCCCGAAGAGCAGCGTGGAGCTGAGCTCCTTCATCTCCCTGCCGCGAAGCGGAGCTCTCCATGTGGCACAAGCTGGGGCGTGGGTCGGGACGGACCAGGACGGGCAGGTAGCAGGGAAGGGGCGGTGTTGCAATAAACGCGGCCGCCTCCGTTTACAAAATACCAAAAAACAGGAGAGAAAAGATTCTCCCGCCGCGGCCGCCCGGCGCAGCGCAGCACTGGGCTCCGGCGGCCGGGCACAGCTGCCTGCTGCCCCTCGGCGACGGGCTTCGGGCTGCCAGCTGCCCGGGGCCGAGCGGGGCAGGGCAGGGCGGCGCAGGGCAGGGGGAGGGCGATGTCATTCCGTGTGAAACAAGCCCGACTTCACCAGGTGGGATCATTAGCTCACTTATATTAAAAAAAGAAAAAGAAGCAGGGCAGGGTGTGTAATGCCACGCGCAGCGCCTCCTCCGCCCCGTCCCCACCACCCTTGCGGGACCCGGCGCGGCTCGGGCTGCCCCGGTCCCTGCAGGCGCACGGAGCCCGGGAGCGGGGCAGCCGGAGCCGCGGGCGGGGCGGGGAAGCGCCGGGGCAAAGGGGCAGATGCAGCCCGGCCCCGCGGAGGGAGCGCGGCTGAGCCCTTCCCCTGCACCCGCGACCCCGCGTGGGTCACTATTAGGGTGGCCTCGTTTTTCAGTATTTTTAGACAAAACGAAAACACGCGCCCTGGCCTGGGGGCTCCATCTCCTTCAGGCCCAGACGGACGGGCGCAGGCTGGTGTGAGGAGAGCTTGGCCCGGCCCGGGCCGCAAGAACCCGCCGGGTCCCGCCAACGTGGGGCTCGTGACTCGGCGGGCAGCGGCCGAGGCCCCCGCAGAGCCGCGCCGGGCACTGCCCCGCACGCCCCGTGAGGCAGCAGATCAGCCCCAGCTCTCTCGACCCTTTCCCGCGCGTTTCCTTGCCCGCAGGCGGCACGAAGCAACAGGCCGCTTTTACCTGGCCGGTGTTAGATGAACCCGGGGCACACGCGACCCGCTACTGTCAGCCCGCCCGCGGCGGCCCGTGGAAGGCGGCAGCGGGTCACGCGGACACGCTCGAAGGGCTCTTCGCCCTCCGCGCACAGCCCCGCGCTCCCCGCAGGCACAGAAGGTGCTGCCCCGCCACCCGGCCCGGCCCCGGGGCCACTTCAGAGGCAGAGAGAGGCTGGTGGCCGCTCCGGTCCAAAGCCGCGGGAGGCCCGGGAGACCTGCGCCCCAGGCCCCTGAAATAATGGGCGCGAAACTCGGCCCCGAGCCCGGCGGCAGCTGCGGGGCAGAGACACCCGTCTGCCCCTATTGCCTCCCTGCCCCATCGAGGCTCGCAGCATCCAGCCCGGGTCCTTCTGCCCGGCCGGCCGGGGTTTCGGCTGCGTTGCACGAGCCCCGGGAGTGTGGCGCCGAGCCCCG
Organism: Caiman crocodilus; assembly: GCA_030014935.1. Taxonomy (NCBI): domain Eukaryota; kingdom Metazoa; phylum Chordata; order Crocodylia; family Alligatoridae; genus Caiman; species Caiman crocodilus. Next base: position 42,498,939 of record JAGPOW010001918.1, on the reverse strand, counting down.
GGCCGGCCCAGCCCCGCCCGCACAGGGGGCAGGGGCAGCAGGGGCTCCGCAGCCCGAGCTGCCTGCCGGGGCCCAGACGGGGCGGCGCAGCGCGGCAGAGGGCCCGGCCTTTCCGCAGCTATCTCCCCGCCGGGAGGAGAAGCCTGTGGGCGCAGGCCACAGCCCTGCACGGTCCCGCGGCCCCCCCGGGCCGGCCGGCGGGCGGTGGCGCTGGAGGACGCCTCGCGCCGCAGGGCCTGGGCCAGGGCGTGAGGGCAGCGCCGAGCCAGGCCTCAGCTGCCTGCCCGGACGAGACTGCCCTAGCGAGAGCAAAGCCGCCCCCGGCCCGGGCCGTTCCCGCCGCTCCGTCCGTCCCGCAGCAGTGCGGGCACTTACCTGCCGCTCCTCAGCGCCCCGGCAGCCGCGGCTCCTCTGCGGGCTCCGTCCGGCCTCGGCTCCCGGCCCCTCGCCCCTGCCGACAAAGCACAGGCCTGGTTGCACACCCCGCGCCGTACATGGGCCGGGGCCTGCGGGCCTCCCCGCCCTCCCTTCGCCCTCCAGGCGGCCCGGCCCGGCCCGGGCAGGCGGCGGAGCAAGGCGCAGGCCTGGGAAGGCCGAGAACCGCGCGGGTGGCGGGGCCGGACTCTGCTCGGCCGCCTGCTCGGGCACAACAAAGAGCGGGCCTCGAAGGGAGGCAGCGCCACTTCCCGAGTCCTTCCCGCGTCAAAGCCCCCGCGGCTCCTTCCCGCAGGCGCCGCCACTGCCCCGCGTCCCACGGCACATTACTCCGCACCTGGCGAGCCCCGCCTGCTCTTCGTCCCGGCCCAGCAGCAGCTATCGCCGCACTCGGCCCTCCCGCCCCGCGCAGTCCGACACCCCCGGCCCGCTCCACGCGGGGAGGACTCCTGGGCCCCAGGCCTTTCCCCGGAAACGAGAAGGTTGGACAGTTCTGCGGAGCACGACGAGGAATAAAGAAACCCGCCGGATGGTAGCTGCTGCGTGGGGCAGAGCCCAGGCCGCTGGGGACCACCCGCGCTCACCTCCCGCCGCGCGCACGCATAATCCTGCACCCCCCGCTTCAGACAGATAAGCAGCTCGAAGAAATACATATGCAACACTCTATAAATATATCTATACACTGCAACTATATATAACCGCCACAACATACGTGTTATTTATCTGCCAGTATATATAGACATATATACATGCACGCGCATATGTAATTGAATTTATATGCACACGCGCACACATACATTATATACATATATTATACATATATAGATAGATATAAAGATCGATATCTATCGATCTATATATATATCTCTACATAGAGATCTCTATATAGAGATATATAGATATCTTTTTCCATTATATTCGGGATTATCCGTGTATGTATTAAAACGCCGCTTTCGAGACTGGCGCAGCCGTGCTGCCTTTGACTTTCCCACTAGGGAATGGCCCGTCGAGAGCGGAGCACGCGGGACTGAAGGAAAGGAGAACGATCTTAAAAGAAAGAGAGACATTTTATTGAAGACTTTACAATGCTAAAAATACAATAAAAGTGCTAGTTACTCTAGAAAAGTTGGTCCCAAAATGGTGCTATGCCCAACATCTATCAGCGTACAGAAACATTTAGAAAATCGCTATGAACTGGCCCCAGTATTTAGAAACGCCGATGTGGGTTTTTTTTCTTTCACATTAATCTATTTCAACTCAGAGAATCAAAACTCCGCGAGAAAAAAGGCTGAAGCAAAACCTACCGAGACAGTCCATTTTGGGCCAAGAGGTTTTTGGTAAAAAAAAAAATAATAATAAAAAAAGATAAATTTTAGCTTTTATTTAATAATAATATGCGCACGGGAAAACAAAACAAAACAAAAAACCTCCTTCCACTTCTTATAGGAAACCGTCTTTTTTTTTCGTTTAACATCAAATATTATTTTAGACCGGTATAAAATTACTCGAAAGGCCTCCCGGGGCACTCGCTCCGTTCAAAAATATATCTCTGGCTGCCGACGCATTTCGCACGTTACCCTGGGGGGCTCCTTTGGTTTCTTCCCCCTCCGGAGCCGGTGGCCGGGAGAGGCCCGCGCAGCACAGCCTGGCCTGGCCCGGCCCGGCCCGGCCCGGCCCCGCCAGCCCCGGCGCCCGCCGCGCAAGCCTCGCCGGGGCCGCGGGCGGCCTTTCCCGCACGGAGCGGCGAGGCTGGCGCGGGCCGGGCGCTGCCTCCGCGCGGCTCGAGTCCGAAAGCCGGCGGGCCGCGACGGCGCGGGCTGCCCGGGCAGCGGCAGTGGGGCCGGCGGGGGCCCTAGATGTCTATCCGGGAGTGCAAGGCGCCGTGCTTGCTGTCGTGCTCCCAGTAGGAGCAGTGCATCATGGAGAGCTCGGCGGGCTGGCGGGCGCAGGCGAACTGCAGGCCGGCTCCGTTGGCGGCCGGCGGCGCGGGGGGCGCGGGGCTGGCCGGGCCGAGCTGCTGCGCGTGCGGGTGGTGCGCGTGCGGGTGGTGCGGGTGGCCCACGCCGTTGTAGGAGTTCACCACGCCGGGCAGCGCCATGCCCTGCACCCGCGAGTACGGCCCGTACGAGGCCGGGCCCGACAGGCCCTTCACATTGACGGGGCTCACGCTGCCGCCGCTCATCTGGCAGGAGGCGTAGGGCACGGGCGCGGGCGGCTGCGCCAGGCCCCACGAGTTGTTCATGAAGCCGGACTGCAGGTACTTGGGCGGGGACAGGTAGCCGTAGCCGTCGCCGCCGAAGAGGCCCTTGCCCGGCTGGAAGTGCGCTGGGGGCGGGCGGAAGGGCCGCTTCATGCGCCGCCGCCGCCGGTAGTTGCCTTTCTCGAACATGTCCTCGCAGGCGGGGTCCAGCGTCCAGTAGTTGCCCTTGCGCTCGCCGCCGCCCTCGCGGGGCACCTTGATGAAGCACTCGTTGAGGCTGAGGTTGTGGCGGATGCTGTTCTGCCAGCCCTTCTTGTTCTTCTCGTAGAAGGGGAACTTGCTGATGATGTACTGGTAGATGCCGGACAGCGTGAGCCGCTTCTCGGCGCTCTCGCGGATGGCCATGGCGATCAGCGCCACGTACGAGTAGGGCGGCTTCTGCGACGGGTCCGGCTTGTCGGCGCCCTTGTCGGCGCCCGGCTCCTCCTTGGCGCGCTCGGCCTCCTTGCCGCCGCCGTCGTGGGCCAGCAGCGCCGCGGGCGCCTCGTCGGGCTCGGGGTAGCCGGCCATGGCCCGAGGGAGCCGGCGCCGCCGCCCGCCTGCTGCGCTGTGGGAGCGGCGGCCCCGCGGCTCCGGCCCCGGCTCTGGCTCGGCAAGCGCTGCCCGGCGCGCGCCGCTCCGCTTTGTATGGGCGCCGCCAGTTCCGCTTTCGTCAGGCCCCGCGCCCCTATGGCCGGGAGCCGCCGGCCGGGCCGGGCCCGCGCAGGGCGCCGCGCGCCACCCAGTCCCCACGCCAAGCCGAGCCGAGCCGGGCCGCGCA
>JAGPOW010001918.1:42460029-42495384 GCA_030014935.1 Caiman crocodilus | reverse complement strand
CCGCGCCGCGAGGCCCCGCCGGAGGGCACCGGACGCCACCCGGCCCGGCCCCGCCCCGCCCCGCCCCGCCCCGCCGCCACCGGGGCGCCGCTACACGTGCCCCGAGCCCCTGCTCTGCCCTCCCCCCGCGCCCGGCGCAGAGCGGAGCTCGGGGCGAGGGGCGGGGGTTGAGCCCGGCGCAGTTGCGCGGGGCGGAGGGGGGCCCGCTGAGCGGCCCGGGGGCCCTTTATTCCCGGCAGACAGGTACGGGGCCTGGAGGCTCCCCACCCCCCCGGGGCTGCAGCCGCTGGCACGTCAGTGGCCGGGAGCCGGGCTCAGCCGGGAGCTCATGTGTCCGCTTCCCGCGCCAGCCTGCGGGCCCCGTGCGGGGACGGGACTGGAGCCCCCGGGGGCTGTCCCGCGCCTTGGGCAGAACCGGCCCCGGCCCCGCTCCCTGCGCGCCGCGTGCCGAGCACCGACCTCCGCCTGTCCCGCCCTGTCTCCGGGCAGGTGCAGCTGAGCTGCGCCCGGGCCTTGCCTTGCCTTGCTCCGGCCCACCGCGCCCGTCTGCTGCCCTGTTCCCACTCCTCCCGACCCAAGCGTGGGCACCGGGCTCCCCGCATGTCTCCCCTCAGCCCGCTGCCGCCAGACCGAGCAGCCGCCACCTCCACGGTGCAGGGTCGCTCCCCTCCCACGTCCGCTGGGACCCGCGAGGCCGAGCCTGGCAGCGCTGGGGCGGCCGCGGCAGACGCGTGCCCGCCGAGGAGGCCCCTGGGCCGCAGCCCGCGGGGGGCCGGGCCGCAGCGCGCTCCTTTCTCCGCTCCGCAGCCCTGGCCCCGCGCCCGCCGAGCGGACAGCCGCCCTCGGGGGCCGCGGCCGGGGCCGGGAGCGGGCGGCGGAGACGGCGCGCTGCCGTCGGACTCGGGGCCCGCGGTCTCGGCGAGAGCTCGGGCCGGCAGGCGGGCACCGCCGGGCCCCCGTCCACGAGCCGGCGGCGAAGCAGCAGCAGCAGGAGGCGCGCGGGCCTCCCCCGCGCCCGCTCTGACGGAGGCAGCGCCGGAGCAAGGCGGCTGCCCGGCCCCGCCGCCGCCACCTTCCCGGGGACTCACCCGCCCGGAGACGGAGCGGCCATCGCCGTGGCACCGGGTGAAAGCCGGAGGCTCCACGCCACGCCTGCCCGCGCCGGCCGCAGCGCTGCGCTACCCGGCTGCTGCCCCGCTCCGCCCGCACAACGAAACGAGCCCTTTGCGGGCAGAAGAGCATGACTTCCCGGCTCGGGAGAAGCCCGCGGCTGCCCCCGGCCCGGCCAGGCTGAGGAGCCCGCCGGTTTGGTTGCTCGTTTGTTTGATCCTAATCCGCTCGTGCAGCCCTCCTCGACCCCGCGCCCCGGCCGTTCAGGCTGCTCGGTGTGGACTCTCCCTGCGTTACCCGCGCACCTTTGGGTGCTGCTCTCAGACCGGGGCCAGGGCTTGGGGGACCGGGGCTGGCTGCTACGCTTGGGATGGAGACGCCACGTCTCTGCTTTAAACGTGGAGGCTCGGACGGCCCTTCTCAGCGCCAAGTTTAGGACCCGACCTCGTACTTCAGCACAGTGCAAAGCGTCCCCTGCCTCCAAGAGGGCGAGGATCGGGCTCAGACGAAACGGGCTTCAGCCGGGCTGAACCGCAGACCCTGCGCCCCGCACGGCTCGCACACGGGTTGCTCTGATGGCTCGCCCGGGAGGTACTAAGCAACTCTCTCCCGTTTGTGGCGTAATTCCCAACGCCGCGAGGCAACGAGAACTATCTCGGTACGGATTTTAGGATTTCTAGTTCCTTCCTTGAGACTCCAAAGATAAACTCCCTTGCTTTAAGCTCTCGGATTATTTGTTCCAAAAACAAACATAGGAAAAATAATGTTAGATGTAAACATGACATTTTGGGGACTGTTCTCTATCCCAAGGTAATGAGAATTAAAGGAACATAGTGTGGGAAATAAAGGCAAATATTTTTCTGGCATTCATGGAAATAAAACCGATTTAGGTTAGTCTATTAATATGAGCTTGAGACCCATCTAAAAAATCATGTTTCTATGTTGCTTACAAGAAATGAGTTTAATTTTTGTAGGACACAAGGTATACTTAAACCTACACAAATGTCCTTATAAATACACACATCTGTATATCCACACAGGTCTCCTGTAACAAACAAATTACTTTAACATGTTAAAGAATGCACAAGCCAGAACTGACTACCCATGTGATTCCACTGCTCTAACATTTTCCCCATCTCACCTGACTCTTCCTGTTGTGTCCTACAAAAATAGGGCTTCAGCCTGGAAGCAGGTTTTGCCCAGTGCTGTAATGGCTTTTAGCAATAAGGAGCCTCATTTATTTAATTAAAAGAAAGCACTGAAAAGAGGAAAGTTAGGTAAAACTACCTTTTCACAATATCCCCTTCAGACTGTTATAAAGTTTGTGGTTTGTTTTTAACTTTATTTATAGTTCTTTTTTCTTTTTCTTTTAAGTATCTTTTCTCTTAATTGTTGTGTGCATCACCGGGCACATTTTGGGTTGCAGCATAAACAACAGTAATCTTGCATTTTTCAAGCACTGAAAATTCCAACTCAAGTCCCAGCAACTTGTTTCCTAACATTTAACAAACCCCTGTGACAGTAGAAATATTTACATGGAAAGTGTCCTCCCCTCCATGAATGAGTTTCATTGTCAAAAGAGGGTGTCAGTACACTCCCCAGCAGGGAGCACAGGTTTCCCTTTACTGTGAAGCAGAAAACTCTCATAGTTTCAGACTTGTTTTCACAAGCTCCCAGATGTACAAAGATTTCTGTATTTACAGGAAAAACTAAGCAGTCCACAAGACCATGATGGCGATGCATCTATTATGCAGGCTTCATGAGGAACAGAATATCTTTATTATGATTTGCACCAGCATTGTAGAGAATAAAGGTTCATTCAAGAGGACCCATGAGAAAATCACAAAAGCTCTCAATTCTCTAGAAATTTTAATGGAAGTTTTAGGTACAGGGAATCTAAACAATTCCCCACAAGAGAAAAAATATTACTTAAATAAAATCTTAACCTCAGTATATGGCATGAAGGTACTTTGAATGGTCCAAATTCATTTTGGGCCTCTTCCTAATCACATAGAATAGGTGTTTTACCATGGCCATCAGAAAGGTCAGGATCAAACTGTGCTTGTGTGTGTGTGTGAGAGAGAGAGACATGCACACACACACGTGCACATGTGCGCATGCGCATTGTCCTTTATTTCTTTTTCTTATCCCATAGTTTGGGCTGAATTCTCACTACTGAGGTTCAGGGTACTTGTCTATAGCAAAAAATTTTGTTTCACTTTGCCATTTGGTAGTTTCTTTCTTTCATCTGAAAGCACAGCTTAATCCAGGGAAGGTTCTTGAATTCACACAATCAGTTACATGTTGAAATGCAAACAGTTTCTTGAGGTATTAAATAGCAGCCCTCAGCAGCGTTCAGGTTGGTTGTTATGGATTCACTAGTTACAGCTCCACAGGATAATCCTGTGTTACTGCCATCCTACAGGCCCTGGCCTACAGCAATGCTGCTGAATGTTGCAAATAAAAACAAACAAGCTGGCTATTCCCTTTTAGACAAAGTAGAAATAATATCTCTTTAGAAAGCTGTAAACAAAGGTTGGGTATATCAGAATTGACAATTTAGAAAGCAAGCTGCTCCTTTTAAATTTAAAAAAAAAATTCAATGTTCAGATATTTTCCTATACAGTTTTGAAAGCACTGAATACAAACAAAATAAAAGTCCTTTGGAAGCGTTAGGCTGATCTACGCACCAACCAATAATATTTTGCAATAGTATTAGATTAAACTGAAGGAACAGCTTCGCTATAGTTTGCTGTTTAACAGTGATTCTTTTTGTTGTTTAACAGTGATCCACATGCTTACATGGATTGTCTTCAAATTACCATGCCTGATGGGGATCCAGGGTCAAAGAAATGCTATAAGTTTAAAATTGAACAAAGATCCTGAGATACAACTCCTCAAACAAATTATGTGACATCAAAGCACTTATGTGTTATTATTTTTCCTTAAGCATGTTTGCATCTCAACCTATAATCCTAATGCTCTCCATATTCACAGCAATTTGTCAGAATGTTTTTTTCTTCTAATTTTTGCATATTGACCGTATTTTTAGAAATATCTAAAAAGTTTTTCAGAGTAAAAGTTAGATCTCTAATGAGGTATGAGTCAAAGACCATACCTACCCCATAGGTTTCTGTAAGCAAAGCTGTGTCTGCCAGGGTGTGAAGACATCTGATCTATGCTGGGAGAGTAACTCCTATAAATACAGTTATCCCAGCAAAAAGGCACTTTATCAGAATAGGCTGTTTTAATTACAGGTGGGGGTGAAATAGACTATGCCACCAAAAGTACAGCTGTATGAGTAGAAACTGTATCTACTTTAGAGGTGCTACACTGGTAAGGGATACAGGTAATTCCTATACTGGTAAAGCATTCATTGTGTGGTTACAGTCAGAAAAATCCATTTACACATGTGGAACAGGACTGGGATCCTATTGTGAAATGGAGTGTTTGCAGGCAGCCTGGTAGACTCAGTGGTGGCTCCCGGTGATATGCTGTGCCACTGTCTGTGCTCTGTGAGCTTAGGTTATGCCTGTGGCAGCTGTTTGAGAATTTGCATTGTGGGCACTCATTGCTCCATTTACATTCTGCAGTGCTCCTTCTGAAAGTCCTTTCTGAGAGTGCAGTTTTTGGTTTAAGCGCTGACATTTTGACATGCTCTGAAATCCATGTGCATGCTTGGATTATACTTGAGAAGTACTGTCCAGGAAAAAATAATTATAATTAAATAGAGGGGGAATGTAAGATTGGAGTAAGGCACAGCTTTAGGCTAGTGTAGTTATACTCTCCTCCTGTTTGCTGAACAATGCGCTATGACATTTAACAGAGTTAAGGCTGCCTGGCAATGCCTCATATGCTTTCAGAGACTTCAGAGTGGATATGCTAAACAGGAGCAAGGAATGTTTAGTCCAGGATAAGAGTGTCCATGCATCAAAATATTCAGAATTGCTGTTCTTGAATAATTCCACATGAAACCGGGTCCTTAGTCATTCCTTGCATGTGCTTATTATAGGTCACCCCTGGCTGAAATGTAAATCATACTCTGACTTTTGCCCAGCTCCAAGGGACAAAGTTCAAGTTATGGGGTGGAGACTGATGTCCACCTTTACTCTGTTAAGAGATTTATGCATCAATGCATGCAGTGGCCTGGACACTGGCAAAGCATTGCCAGCCAACTTTAAATTTGCAAAAAGTACAGGTACAAAAAGAGCAGATATGTGGCAAAGAATTTTACATTAGTTTAACATGTGAATCTAGCACAGAATAGCTCCAGGAAAAATCAGTGGTACATTTATAGTTGTGTAAAAGTCATGTGTCTACAGTCATCCTAGGGTAAACTTTTACTCAACACCTGTTGTCCCATCATCTAGTGGCAAGGCAAGGTAATTGCATCAGCCTGGCTCCAAATAGCTGCTCCTCTGTCCACTTTGGACCCAGGTGTAATTAAAATAAAACTATTGTGAATGACACCAGTGCATATGCATTATATATTCAAGTCCTAAATTTTTGGGAAGTGAATCTATTTCCCTACTCCATGCCAACTGCACCAAAATCTAAGTAGTTTAGTATAATATCCAACCACATTCAAGCTAACACCTTTCTACCTCTACTAAGCACTTTAAAGCAAGTAGTGGCACTCTTGCTGATGTAACTATTTTGTAAGAGATACAAAATTTGTAAGATATTTTGTAAGGATTTCAAATTGCATGACCAGTTTTAGCCTTAGGGAGAAAAACTAAGTCTCCGCACTTTTGATTCCAATTTATGTAAATATATAATCTGAGAATGGCAAATCATAGCCTCTCCCTTTTGCTGGAACAAGATTCAAAATATCTTACTGTAGGTGCCTTTTCTATGCATCAGTTTGTGAAGAAGCAAAATTAAGATGGAGGTGATCCTTTATAATGTTGTCTCCTACTTGAGAACAGGGCCTCAGCTTTTTTTTGAGCAATTATGGTAAACGAACCTTTGCGTAACGAGTCAAACTCTGGTTAAAATCAACTTTAGATTATACATACCTATCAGTGACTTCAGGTAACAGAATATATGGCACATGTTCTTGATATGCTTATAACCTAATTTCAAAAGGAGCAAAAGTAGACCCTTAAGCATCTATACAGTGTCCCAAAAAATCAGTCAGTTTGTGACTGCAATGAAGCTTTTATGCCTAGAAATTATCCTTATATCGAGGAAAATATATAGCAGAAGATGCTGCATGTTTCAGTTAGAGCTAAGCCACTCCTAGGTTCTGAACATTCGATTGTATGTGTATAAACACCTCAGGGGCTTTCTATTTATAAAAACCTTATTCCAACTTTTTGAGAATGTGAACCAGTTGGAAAGCTACTAAAAGCAGGATTTTTTTGTGAGAGTCCCAGAGCGTGCTACTTTGGTGCAGCCAAAATTATCAGGCTCTCAGTTTCAGTTACAGTTCCCTAGAATTTTTACTTGTGGTCCTGACCAGATCTAAGTAATGCAGAGTGGACCAAATATGAAAAAAAATAATTAACCAAACTTTTTTGGAACCTCAGAAAGGGGTTGGTTCAAGTCCAGCTTCAGATGTAGGTAAAAGTTCATCCCCACTCATTTTATAAGAATTTACTTGCTCATATTTAATTTCATTATCACTCCAGTTTCGTTCTTCTGTCTTGAAACTATTCTCAAACATAAAAGTAAATGAAACATGCAAACTATAAGAATAACTGTGAAAATAAACTAAACAAAAAAACAAATAAATTGACCACAACTTTTTGTTTATTAAATCTCTCCATATCTATATACATCCTCTATCATAGACTTCCATTGCACCTTTTTTTTTAAACTGTGTTAAGAAACCAGATACAATAACTTCACCCGCTTCCCTGAGCCCACATGCACCCACTCTGCCCTTCCTTAATCCAAACACAGTCCTTTAGTCCAGGCCCTGATTTGGGGCTTCATTCTCTGTCCTTGTTGCTGTCGCTTCCACTGCTGCTGAACCGTCGTTGTCCTCCTTGCCATCTCCAGGTCCAGTTGTGTCATTGTCCCCTTTGTTCTCCCTTGTCCACTTCACTTCCCCGGGGGCGACTTTGAATGGCCTGTGCCACGTGTCGCTTTTCCAGGTAGAGTTGGCTGCATCCTCTCTGACAGTAGGGAGCAGTATGTAAATATGACAAGTTGTTACTACACACTGGGTGCACCGACACATTTCACTGTGGTGACGTTACTAAGCCATGGTTTTGTATTTCCTTCTGAAAGTACTAAGTCATGGCACAGTAACTTCCTGTCCTGTACCATACGCATGGCACCTGGTTATTTTTAACAGCTACTTCCCTGTAGCGGCACTCTCTACCAGGGGAGCGCATTGCTATAGCAAAGTAGCTGTTGATCACATGTAGATTCCTGCAGACACATTGCTGTAGCGTGTTGTTGTGGCGACAGTATCACATGTAGATGTGCCCACTCAGGACCATATCTGATTTGGACTCCACTCTGCAAAGCTGCTACTGATTCCAATGAACACATTACACATGGCTAGTAGACCAGACACTGAATAGCAGTGGGAACTCTTTTGTGGTTGGCAACAACATGTGGTCCTTATTGACATCAGTAAAGCTTAAGAACAAGGAAGAAGTCTTAAATGAATTTATTAATTTCTGTGATTAAGACAAGACCAGTTTCTACAAATATATATAAAATCAGTTGGCCACGGTGCAGCAGGTGACCCAAGCAGGAGTTCAATTTATCCTCCTCTTGTGGACACTGTAAAAGCCTGAATGTTATATATGACATAACCAAATTATTCATAAAGGAAGACTAGCATCCAGTGTACTGTATGATCAAACATTAGATCCAGGTTGTTCAATGGCTTGGCATTTGGTACAATGTAGGCTGGGCTAGCATGTTCAAAAATATATTGAGCATTTTTCAAGTTTAAAAGAATTAAAATAATTATCTCTGGTGAGCAGAGTAAAAAAATGAATTTTTCAACCTTGATGTTATCTGACTCAAATAAATAGCAAGGAAATGAAGCTGTGGTTTGTTTTTTTTCTCTTTTTGCAGTGTGTGTTGGTGAATGCTTACTGAGCTATTTGTTAACTTTTGATGCTGTGAATATCCTAATGTATCTTACACACAAATGCCCACAAAACAGAGGCATCTTGGTCTACTACAGAATGACAGGGAGAACCTGACACTCCTGAGTACTGGCCCTGATTCTTCCACTGACTCACTGCCTACCCTTAGGCAAGTCACTTTAGGCTGAAGTCTATTTGAAATCTTGCAGGTATAATCTCTCAGTGTTTTAGAGTGACATCATCCCCTCTGCTCTTGACTATAGAGGAGATGAAAGAAATGGGAAGCTGCTATTTTTCCCAAACTTCTGTAGTGCCGGGGGAGGGACCGAGTCCAAACATGCCTGCCCTGCATGGGAGTTGCTGTGTACTCATCCCATGTGTTTCATACTTCTGATGTTTGTGGCAAGGGTGCCAAGTAGGGAGGGGTTTCCTTCCCTGAATGGTGAGTGCTGACCCTTTCACCCTGGCTCTGTGGGAGAGACACCATGGTGCTTTCAGAGCCCCACAGGAGGAAGGAGCACAGAGATGGGGCTCTCCCCACCCTGGTGCAGTACACATGCCCTGGCCCTTTGCAAATACCTGGCTTTTGCAAGGTGTCCATGTGGGCTTGAGCACATCCATAGCAAAGGCCATTGCCTCACTGGCTCTGCACCCTCCTTTCACTGGATGGGATGATTCAGTAGAAATTATATGGCCTTCTGGACTTTGTATTCTCATGGGTTTTCCACTGGAAAAACATGACTTTTCTTCCAGTTTTCCCAGTATATTCAATAGAAATAATAAGAGTTACCTAAATCCTGGAGATGTTCTGAAAACTAACAACTTAATATCTGATACTCCGGAGACATGAAGTGTGTGCAAATGAAAGAACACAACCCTGCATATGGCTTACGCTGAGGCCAATGTAAGTAGGACTCACGCAGGGTTATTTCACTCTTAATTTCAGCTAAGGGTTTTTTTGAGGGGGGTTGGAAGGGGAGGGGGAAGAGAGGGGAATGCTTTGCTTAAAACTTATCCAGTCACTACTAGCTGATGTTACCTGCTTAATAATACTTTGCTGTTAGACAGACATCTCATTCTGTCTGCTCAAAGCACTTACATACATTAGTTGATTCTGACACACAAATCACTAATACAAAGGCAGGCAGGTGAGTAATTCTCACTATCAGACAATAAGTCATTTAAGGCTGTATTTTTAAAGGTTAGGTTCTTGAAGTCTTGCTCCCAAGCAATTTTAAAAGCATCTCACTATCTATGTGTCTAAATATGGACCTAGGGGCCTAATTTCAGACATCCAAGTTTCAAAATATGATATTTGGGCCTGATCCTGTGAGGTGCTAGGGGCCCTGAGCTAAAGGCATTTAGGTGCCCAACACCTGTTGAAATCAAGTAGAAAACTCCGGGGCGAAAAGAAAAAGGAAAAAAAATAGCCTGTCACAGATTGATTATGGAACGCACTGAGAGCTAGGCACCTAAATGCCTCTGAGGATCTGGTCCTCTGGCCCTTGCAGGACTGGATGCTTTGTGTCTCACTCTTATCACCTCTGAAGCTGGCACAGTGTTCAGTGAGTGTGGCCTTTCTGTGGATTTGTGAAAAGACTGAAGCAGGGCAGAAACTGGGCCTCTGGATTAGTTTCTTTGAGGTGATATAGGGCCAGAGTTAAGCCTGTAGAAGTCAGTGAGCAAACTCTCTTTGGCTTCAGGAGCACAATTTTCCCCACAGTTTTTGAACTCTGTAAATTAAGGCTGCTTTTTTCTTTTTCCCTTTTTGACAATTTCTTTTTGCTAAGGTATCTAATTTGTCTTTTCCATCATCTACCCCAGAGACCTCACCAGAGAGGATCATAGCATGCAGACCCATTTTAACACATTTAGTCTAATTTGCTTAGCAAACTCTGTATTTACAATCCAGGATTTTGCAGCCAAGCTTTGAAATAAAGATATGAGAAGCAGACATCTTTTTCTGCTCAACTATATCCACTTTGGACCACCTGGAAGTCAGCTGTCATGCTACTTTAATGGAGCCTTTGCAAAGACATAAATGTATAGACTGGCAAATCTACAAATCTCCACACCAAGTTCACTAATCAAAGAACCTTATTTATTACCAGGTTGATCTGGTATTTCAATGGTTTTAATAGAAGATGTTTTGTCCAACAGCCCCTGCTGCAGCATCCAGTACTGTTAAGTTACTGGATGCTACAGCATTCAATACTGCTGACTCTAGCCTGAAAAACAGCCCTAAGTGCTACAGAACTTATTGTACAGTTATTTAAGTTATTCAGTGACACCACTTCATTTCTGAATTTTGATCTCTCCACATTTCTCCTAATTGGTAGTAAAGCTATTTATCAGAATTATGTTTTTTATTGTAGGCAAATTGTAAGCTCTCATTGCTACTTCACAAATGTAGATCACTAAATGAAAATGGCTGTTCACATGACAGAGGTCCATTTTTATGGCTCTGAAATTCTAATAACAGAATTATCATTTTTTCCACTGGAATTACCTTAATTAGATGGTAAGATCTTTGGGGCAGGGTGTTTGGTTATTTCCCTGCCTTGTGTAAATAATAATAATAATAATAATAATAATAATAATAATAATAGTTTTCTGTATGATCTTTCTCCTCTGTTTATTTTAGTTTACTTTAGTTTAGCATCCTTTTGTGCATAAGCAACAAAGCCAATTTGGTACTTTAAGCTAACTGCTGTATTAGTAAAACACACAGCAGATGTCAGTGCATTACAGATCTTGGATAGGAAATAACAAAATAGATTATAAAATGAGAAAGCTAAACAAAAAGCAGTTTGCAGGCAAGTGTAATACTCAAAAGCAATCTGAAAACTAGCCCCACTGTGCTTGACTTTGTCCTTTTTTAATGTAAATTTTGCCTATTTTTTTGCCATTTTTACAATTCCTCATTGTAGAGTCATTTTTCAAGTGACTATTGAATTTTCTTACCCAAATCAGTTTTTTTAAAAGAGTGCAATATACTCCTAACCTGCTTGAAGAGTTGAAGGGAAGGATTGAAGGGAAAGATTTTTCTCTGTTGGTCACAACTCAGCAATTTACTGAATGGAATAAACCAGAAAGTAGGCTGTGATTTGCTTTGTTCTGTAACTAGAGATGCTCTCCCCACATTGGGGAAGCCTTCTAAGGAAAGCATTTCCCTGACTTGGGTGTCTTTGGTAAAGGGTCATTTAAAGCCAAGTTATGCATACCTTAAAACAGATCTAGGGCCAGATCCTGCTTCCATTGATTGCAATGGAGTAAGAGGAGCAGCCCAGGAACAGAAAAGAGACCCAGTGAAAAGCATCCCTTGTTTTCCTCAGCACAGAGAGAGTCCAGCAAAAACAGTCTCTCTCTCTCCTCAGTGATCTGCACAGATGAACCAGTGTGAATGCATAGGGACCCTTCTGAGTTCAGCCACATTCTCAGGAAGCCTAGGACATACACCTCAGTCCAGGGGGCTTCCTTACTTTGTACACCCAGTTTCCCCACATGACACAGATCATTGTCTGGAAATGAAAAGACATAGCTACAGAAATCCTCCAACATGCAACTGCCTCTCAGGAAACTGCAGAGGGATTTTTTTTTGAGAAGCAAAGCAGAATGTTTATCTTTCTTATCTCAAAAAGGAAACCTATGGGAAACTGTATGCCATATTCTCCACTGGTCTCCTGTCATATAATTATAATGCATTACATAAAGCAGACAGCTTTTGCAAAATCAGTTAAGTCTAATGCGAGGACAATCCCTTATTAAAGGGTGTTTTGGCTTCCTTTCCAGATGTTATGAGTCTCATCCGAGTATTCCTTGGTATAAAAACAATACATGAGCTAAATGTTTGGATTAGGAAAACACAATGCACCCTAAGTGTCCCGTGGCATTAGGGGAATAATTGTTGCACACGGCAAATCTTTTTTTTTCCCCAAGTAAGAACCCAGGCCAGATTTTTTTTCCAACTTCAAAGCAGGAACACAGTAGGGCCTTTCCCACTGCCAAATTGCTCAAGTGAAAAAAAAACCACTATTATTTTTCCAATAAATGCTTGGGATAAATTCAAGGTTTGTTTAAAAACATGCTGCAATTCACTTCTAAATTGGGGGGGGATATATTAGAATCCTAGAGGATCCAAGTATTATTTTGGGGAAAAAAATTATACACAACAACATAATACCTACCTGTTCTTGCTGTGCAGGAAATCTGATAGTCTACAGAAATTAAAGGATTTTAAGTTGTTCATTTTATCCATTATCAAGGTCAGCACAAGTTATACAGATGAAGTATCTTACATTGATGATCAGTTTGTCCACTACATTCTGCCAACAGAATTTCCCCTTCTGTTAACTGAAACCTCACAGAGTTTCTTTAAACATCACCAAATTAGATGGGCCAGGTGTTCCTTTAATGAACACTGTGATTAATGAAGATCCCAGGAAGAAGATATAGAATATGCATAGGAAGAGGGTGCCCAATCCAGCCGTCTAAGGTGTAAATATATGTGGGAAAAGTTTGACTCAGGAGCTTAGTAATTAATAAATAAGGTTATATTTTATATATTTTAAAAAGTCTTCAGCACCAAGATTACCCCATTGTTCCTCCTAGCAAAGAATCCTTAAAATAAATCAGGATACACTTATTCTGATGCCTAAATGGGAGGTGAAGTAGTCTGTAAATGTGTCCTATGTAGGATCTTCCCCCCCTCTTTTTTTTACAACATGTGGCTCTTAAGGTTTTTCTAAACAGGACATTCAGGAAAATGATTCTGAATTAACTTTAAAGTGGGTTAATTAAATGGCACTAAATGTTTGGATATTTTAATTCAGAATTAAAGTGACATTCCAAAATTAATTAAGATTAATTTAATTAAGACCACTTTAATTTTAAAGATGAGTATCTATGCAGGGATTTAATGGAGTTTGCTTAATCCACTTAACATTCGCACATTTAGTTAATTTGGATAAACTTTCTTGAATGTCCCTGTGTGGACAAGCACCAGAAGATATACAGGCAATTCCTTGAGTTAAACAGACATTTTATTTTTAATTAAAAATATTATACTATGTTTATTTAGTAAATATATATATTTAATAACATTTAACAGCTTTGGCAAATATAAAAGCACCACACAATTCTGTCAAGATGCAACTTTTGCTAAAATTAATATCAAAATTTTAAAAGCGCTTTGTTTCTTAACCAAATGACCATACAGGTAGGGACTGTTGTCAGATTATTCTTCCCAGTGTTTAATAAACCACATAAACTATGCAAGCTACCTAAGAATTTTGTTTCTTAAATGCTGATAGCAAAAATCTCAGTCTATTGCAGCCATGGAGAATTGTTCAGGACTGTAAACCCTATGTCTATTATTCTGGAAACCTAATCCAAAGTCTGCTGGAGTCAGTGGGAAGACTTACATTAACATAAGTGTGTTTTAGACCAGGTCCTATGTCAAAAAAATCAAGTAGATGTTGGCCTGTGTGAAATGAAATAGGTGGTCTCACTCCACTTGCCAAAACCAAAATCTGTCTTTAAAACTGGAACCAATTAACCTGCTTACTTCCTCAAGGTTTGGTCAAGGTATTGTGAAGATTGGAAGGCTTGCACTAGCTGCATGTGGTATTTTATAGGAAAATAGATTACTTCACTCCTCAGAGGGTGCATCTATACATGCGCCTGACTGTGCAGTCCTGTTGGTGCACATTTCCAATCCCACTTCACAGTAGCAATGAGCTGCTCTGCAGTAGCTCGTTGCAACTGTGCAGTAGCTTTGGTGTCATGGTTCATGCCCACCAAAGCTACATCACCGTAGTGATGAGCTAAATCGCCATAGCATCTTGTGTAGATATGCTCAGAGTTCTTCATCAAGTATTACATTTCTGAAATTTCTTCTAACTAAGAATTTCCTTCAGTGTAAGATCTGTCTCTCTCACTGCCTTTCCTTCCTTTCAGAAGTTGTCTATTTTTGAATAAGCCAGCAATGCCTAACTATTAGAAATAGTCCCTATTTGCTAGTTGACTTCTGGTTTAGGTGGTACATAAAACCCATAATGCATGAGGTAGTTCTAGTGAAGTACTAGTCCTTATAGTGAAGTACTACAATAGTAATAGCAGAAGTATGGGTGTCCTCAAGATAAGATCAAAATAGTCATTGTTTATACTTCAGCATTAATCATGTCTTGGATTTCAAGAACATTAAGATATAACAACACAAGACACATTTGCTCTTGCCCTGAAGCTAGTTATATCATTTTGCCATCTTTGTTCATTTTTATTATGATAATAATAATAATAATCATCATCAGTATTAGATAACAAATAGGAATGATTCTGTTGTTACTTACATCATGTCAGAATAACTACTGAGTGAGCTCTTATTGAGGCTAAATTTTTAACCTGAGGTAGATTTAATCAGGTCTACAAGATCAGACTCCAAAAGGGTTTGACTTAGTTTTATATTCTTTTGAATGTGCACCCATTATCAATATATGAAATGAATCATGTGCTGAAAGGTTTTAAAGCCCCAACAATAATGCCATTAATGAGATCAACAAAAACAGAACCTGGCTCACAGCAGTTCACAAAACAGTCTGACTTCCCCAGCTCCACTGGCTACTTCATTTAACAACAAAGCAAAGAACAAAAGAATGGGATATGTTAGTCACTTGTGTTATTGGCAATACAGAAATTAGTAGACCAGATGTACTGTCCTCACTTTAGCAAAGTTCCCAGTTATTTCAGTGGCAGCAGGATATCTGGACAGAAAAAAAACTGGTTTGTTACATTATAACTTCAGTGTTTATTGGCTTATTATAGCTGTAGAATTATCTATGTTCAAATGCCTTTTTCACTTATTTAGAAATGCTTTTCAGAAACAAACATTTAACTTTATTTTAATATTTGATGTGTTGTATTGCCGTTGTGTTTTATTGATTTCATTATGGGACTTTAACTACTCAGATCCCATTTACGGAGTACTGGAGTGAGGTGACAGAGGGTCAAATACTGTGTCTTAGATCTCATTTGGCAATCCTGTTTCCTATTTGATTAAAGGGCTATATATAGAAAACGTTACTCTTGAAGCTGTTTTTGTCTCTGGAATAAGTAATTACAAAGGAAAATCTTTGTTCCAAAGTCTGTACATGTATAACACGAGAAAAAATATTACTATACTTTTCAGTTT
This sequence comes from Caiman crocodilus, assembly GCA_030014935.1. NCBI lineage: Eukaryota > Metazoa > Chordata > Crocodylia > Alligatoridae > Caiman > Caiman crocodilus. The sequence goes on along the minus strand of JAGPOW010001918.1, from coordinate 42,480,030 downwards.
AGTGTGCACAGGAAACAATTTCTAAGATGCAGAAAAATCACTTATCTGATGCTTGCTCATGCTTCCAGCTTTTTCTGATTGGACTGACTGTCAAAATCAAGAGGAATGATCTCTCCAACTCAACAAGAACCAGAAAACCATATAAAAGCACATCACCAGGATTTCTAATACCCTACAAACAACTCACTGAGATGCTTTAGGGCAAGGGCATTGTAAAAATCAGATCCTCCATAATAAGCAGCAATATCATCTCTATTAGCTCAAACTGTCTTAACTTGATCAAAAAGTCATCAAGTCATCATAGGAGAAAGACTGTTTGGGTCATCTCAATGTTTTGTGTCATGTTATCCTAACATGGTAATCCAATTATGGAAAATAGAGAATTCAATCTCTTAATGACCAAAGTGTCATCTTTATCAAGAACAAGGACTTCATTATAGACCTTCCATCAGATGGTTAATTGCATGAATGGAAGCAAGGTGAACATTGCTATTACTTTACAGTACACTTTACAGTAGTACTTAGGAGTCCCTATCCTGGACCAGGGAATGGGAAGTGGTGGAGAAGAGAGAGTAGTATCAAAAAGACACGTTTGTGCAGTCACCATATCAACAGATCCCTGTTTAATAGTAAACAGGAATTCTCAGATGAGAACAAAAAGTAAAAAAACCATATCAACAGATTGTTCTTACTGGCATGCACATATTCTTTTTCTCTCCCTCTCATACACAAAGCTGAAAACAGAGGCTGCCTATACACTTCGTTGGGGGTGGGGGAATGTTTTTTATAAGAGTAATTCCCAGATAGCAGCTCTAATGAAAATGGGTCACCATCATGTGTATTAAGCCCTGTATATTTCAAAATGCTGTGGGATACTTTATCTAAATCTCATCAAATGAGATGGCACCCCCACAGCCATTTTAAAATGCACGGGGGATAAATGCACATAGCGGTGAGGTGCCGCTGAAGTGTTCTGATTAGAACGTGACCGAACACGTCTAGAGGGGCCCAGAAGAAACGAGGCTGATTCCCAATGTTCCAAAAGGGAACTTCCTGTCGGGCGACGAACCGCTGAGATTCCCTCTGCAGAGTCCTCCACTGTGTAAAACACACCTGCTTGCCTTCTTGCTAACTACAACATTTTACAACCCCATATCTCAAAACCAGCATGGACTTCTGTATTAAGATCCTGTCTACACTGAAACCAATGGGAATTTTTCTATTGAGCTCAATGAGGCCAGAAATAGACTGTCAGATTAGGAAGTACTCATGTGGTCATCAATAAGGGTCTGCCAGTGTTGCCTTTGCTGCTCAGTCTCCTCAGGAGTTCATGATACTGGGCTAGCAATGTTTGCAAAGTGACATCCATGTCCAGATCCATAGTAGCTATTGGTGGTGAAAGATCTGGGTCACAGTCATAGTCACTGGTGGTAGGCAGCACAAATGCAGTGGAAATTCAGGCAGGTAGTGAGCTACGCTGTCTACGTGGTGAATCGTACCAAGATCCCTCCAAAACAAATTTCACCATGCACCCACAATTTGAAAAAGCAGTATGTGCTTACCTGGCACTGGTTAAATCAGGGGAATCTATGTACACAGGGTACATGTGCCCTCTCAGTCTACCTGCTGGGAGAAGCATGGTGGTGCATTTAGTCACTCTAAATCTGCTTTGAAGGGTCACAACTTCTTCGCTACCTGATAAGTCAGAGCACAATGAGCCATGTAACAAGTGCAACGTTTGACCACATGGAATCATTAAAGCATCAGAAACAGAGACCTCCCAGCAACAAATATTTCACTTTAAATATTCTATCTAATAAGAGATCTTATTAGGAGGAAACGGGAATTGCTGGAGAAAGGTATCTTCGGTGTTATGTTTTGTTTTGGTTTTTAACTTGTAAACCAGAATAAACCAGATTTGAAATACTATGGTTAATAGGTTATTTCAAACTATGAGATTTGTTTTTAGAGTGGAATTGTTAAGAGCATCTAAATAACTCATGTTCATTGAAAGTCAACAGTATTCATTCTCTTTAAGTCATTTATGCAGTTTTGATATATATATATATATTAAATAATAGCCTATGATGTTAAGTCAGTGATTCTCAATCAGGGTGCTACAGCACTTGGGGGTGCCTTGAGAACCTTTCAAGGGTGCTGTGGAGTGCTTTACAATGTTAGCACTGTTACATGTGCAAACATAGTCCACAAGATAAAACTAGAGAGTTTAAATAAAAATCCACAGTGTTAAAAACATTCTGATCTGATCTTTCCAAGTTCTTTGCAAAAAAAAAAAAATGCTCTATTATTTTTGCATAGGCAAAAAGTGCATGAAAACTAAGAGCTGGCATTTTCTGAGGGGGTGCTTCAAGTCTACTGAGCCTAAGAAGCCTAAGAAGGTTGAGAAGCACTTTGTTAGGTAGAGAGAGAGCAAGCATCCAATATGTCTGTGTGTATTATTCTGAAATGAAGAGGTACACCAAGTGTTTCTCTATACAAAAACACAAAAGTTTATTATTTCTATCACTTAAAAATTCCTTACCAAAGAGGTTCTCGAATTAAACTAAAAGAGAGGGTCTCTCTCTCATGCTTAGTGAGCTGGGAAAGCGTATTTCCGTAGCTTTATAAAATTTTAAACTTGTGGCTGGTTTTGGGTTTCCTTGCACACTGGATCCAGCTGCCCTCTCCTGCTCTGGTGTTTCCTAGAGAGACCCAATTATCATCACCTAATTAGTGACAAAGGAGAGAAAGATTTCCTGTCAGACAGAAGTCTTTGAACAATTCAATATGGTCTCTTAAAGATGTGCATCCAGGATTTACAATACATCAAGTTGATTCATACATCAGAAAGCTTTAGTTTTATAAAGCCAAAAACAGTTGAAAAGTAATTAAACGTATTTATCACTGAACATGTTATAGGTTTGTAGGAGGTTAAACAGTTAAGCTTATTAGTAGAGACTCCAATCTTAACAATAAAAGAACAGGTATTTTTCCTTCACCTAGATATAAACATGTACAGAATACTGAGCTAAGGTTAGTATTAGTAATATGCTGTAGCTCCAGCAGTGATCTCTATGTATTTAAAACTCAGTGGTAACTATACAACATAAAGATATTTAGAAAAAAATTAAACAAAACATGCACTGAATGGTCTTTTAAAATGTCAGAGAAAAGGGTTTCAATTCCCAAAGCTTTATTTTTTACAAACCAAAAAGTAAAGAACCACCCCAGTTTTCCCTGCTGTAAATGATTTAGCCTTTTCAAAACAATGTTCTCTATTTGCCTTGACTGATTTTTTTTCACATATGTCCCCAACACATATTAATAATGTACGAATGTAATATATCCTGTTTGATATAACAGATGCTGAGAGGACTCATTACTTACACTTTCCAGAACCAGCACTGCAACTTTGTAGCACCCTCCGCAGACTCTGCCCCTTCCTATATTCCAACTATATTTTAGCCTTAAATGATTTGTAGCTTTTGAACAGCTCCTGAAATATAAAAAGGGAGCACTAGAAGGTGGGATACTTTTATTCACTCAAATGGATCAGTATTAATAATTGTTGAATTATAGCTAAGGTCTGGTCTTGCCACCACTGGAAGCCGAGAATACGCTGTACCTCAGAGCTGAAGTCAATTAAGCCTGTGGAACTCTCCACAAAGCCTTCAGTGACCACCCCTCTCCCAGCCATAACACCACCAAGAAGGATTTGACAAAGGGACACCACTGTGGCTCCACAAGTAAAAGCTGAACCTTACACTCCTGCTGTGGCATGAAACACTAGCAGAGAAGTTGCTAGGAACTGAAGTACATCAGGAGAATGTACAGGCACCATATCCAGCACTTTTTGCACTGAAAACTGATTTTCTTTTCTAGTACAGTCCCAACAGATGCAGAAGAAATGCTAACTTGGGTTGATTCCTTTAGATTCCGTTACAAACAATTCCCTTGAATTCCTGTTTAAAATTAATTGTCACAGGTTTTGAATCCAGAACAAATTTAATCTCACAGCAGAATCAGAAGGAAATTGATTAGAGGTGGCAGAGACAGAGGTAGAAGAGAGGATGGAGGCAGAGGACCGTATCTGCTCCCTGAGCACAAAACCTTTTTCAGTTTTCATTTACATGGAAGCTTTTTTTGTCCTTTAGTAACACTTTCTGATTATCTGTTTTTTCTTCTTCCCCTCAGTTTCTCTCATTCTGACCTTCTTCATTCTTTTGATCAGTCTACAGCCTCCTCTGTCTCTCTCTTCTCTGCTATCCACTGTGTTCTGAATGCACCTGTCACCATAGCAGGCAGGTGCCCCCCTCTATAAGTCTCTCTCCTTGAATTTCAACAATTAACAATAAACACATGCATTCCCTTTTTTCTGAGTGGCTTTGTCTCTTTTTCTCCCTTCCCAATTTTTCCGTTACTAATGAGCCCTTTTTTCATACCTACATCTTTTCTCATTCATTTGCTTTATCCCATTTCTTTTTTTTTTTTTCTGATCTCTCACTCTCTTCAGATCACATGCTTGTGACACTGCAGATGAAGGATGCCTGTCCCTAAGGGTGTAACTTTATCAGCAAAGCTAAGGGGAAAAGGACCACAGATCTCAGTGTGTTAAAGCTCTAATCCACACCTTCCAGGAGCTCTCAGCAATGTTTCTCCACCTCTTCTTTGTATGAGCAAAAATACACAGTGCACCTTCTTCTTCCAAACAATCCCAGCCTCTGCAACTTCTCCATCTACCGTACCAGTTCCTCCCATGTTTTGCCCTCTCTCCCTCCCACTGCCCCACCTTCTCACCAGAAATCTTTCATCTTCCTCAGAGAAGTGTAAGAAAAACAATTGTGAATTGGTACTCTCTCTAACTAACCTATTCCCTTTTGGGACAAGATAGCAAAAACACTCAGAGATTATTCCATAGTCTTTTTTGTGCTAGGAAAAAAAATGTTTTTTCTATTTTTTTTATTTTTTAAATAAAACTGTGCTTTTTTGATAAAACTCTTAAGGCAGAACCATTTTGACCTGCCCATGAGACCCAGCTGAGAAAAAGCTGGTGTGGTTGGAAGGCTGCTGTACCTTGACAGACACAAGCTTCCAGGTGAAAGACAGAGAGTTGTGTGGGAGGTGGGGGTAGTCAGAGGTGACATTCAGCCACCAACCCATGCCCTGGCAGGCTGCAGTGAGCTGAGAACAGCTACAGAATTGAGCCCACTTTGCACAAGTGCAAATGCACTAAAGCACAAAGTAATGAGAAAATCAGACCCAACTGGTACAGCTTCATTTATCAGCTACAGCTTCTTTTTAATATAAACCACTTCTTGTGGTTTTAAATCTGGGCTCACTTCCAATCAATGGAGATCTTTATTAAATGTAATTGCTTCTCCCTGTGGCTACAACTTTTAATTAGTAAACATCAATATGCACTTCTGTAGCACTTTTAATCTGCAGATTTAAGTTATTTAAGAACATTAGCTTTCTCAACACCTCCATGAGATAGCTAAATACATGGAGGGTTCAGCTGATCCACTACTAAATACAACACTGTATAACAGGCAAAGAAAAAACATAGTTAAGAATACCATTTGTACATGAATTCAGACCTGCCAATGTAAGGACATGGGTATGCTGTGACCACTGTCTATCCTGACCAACACCTTTTTTTTCTCATTGTTTCCTTGTAGTCTTCCAGCTATTTACCTGTATCCATTCATTGTCTCTGGTCTTGGATTCTAGACCAGAACCAGAACTAGGGTGGGATGTGTGGAGCATCAGCCCTGGGCATGGATTCAGTGGAGACTACAGAATGGCTCCCTGTTCCCAGACTTCTTTGCCATGGGGATGCCATTCTGCAATGCCTCTGCCAAGCCACAGGAGCTGGACCAACACAGCCCTGTCCCCAGAAGTGTATCTGCGGGGCAGGGAGTTGATTGATGCCAAAGGTACTAAGTTTTTTTCTGGGGGCAGGGTGAAGGCATGCTAAGATGAGGGACATGTGGAAATTTGTACAAATTTTAGGTGACAGCCCTCTTCCAGAGAGGGGGGGCAGGGCTCTCAGGCCCCCATATACTCTGATTTTGCCAAGTACATGGTTTTGCCACAGGAGGCCTATCCCTACCCCTGTGGGCTGTGGAGGGAGAGAATGGAACATGCGGACAGGCCCCCAGGGAGCCTACTTTTGTTTGTTTCTCAGCAAAAGCAGCAGTAGTATGAGGCTGGGCTGCTGCAGTTACCATCTAAGTGAAGAGAGTTTGTCAGGTAAGACTCAGATTCTTCTGTCCCTCCACTGTTCAGCATAATTCCCATTCCCCCTACCTCCCTTCCCCATGCCCTGGCCACTGAAAGGACTCCATAAAATCTTGGACACCTCCTATAAGTTGTCTCCTACTGACAGAAGTTCTCAGAACCTAACAGAAGGCACTAGCATTTTACAAAACTGAACTGTTAGACAAGGAAATAACTAACCAAGAGCAAAGGTTTGAAATGGATTCACATTATATGGTCTTTTCTTATAAGTAATACATATGTGATACATGCATTAATAAAGAGTTGGTTTTCTCTTGCTTTTTCTTAGTGAAGTGCAATCAATGGGTCAGATTCACCATTTGGGTTCCAATAATGGAAGGGACAAGAGAGTTTGGTGGCAAAAATTCAAACTCAAGTGGAAGCATCATGTATACCACTAACAGGCTTGGGGCTGGTCACTACATCAGCCCATCTAACTGTCTAAGGCAGTCCACCCTGCCTTTCCTGCCACACCTCGAAGTATCAAAGTAGATGGAAAAATGTGGAAGGCTGCCTATTTAATTTCCCTGATGCCAAGGGCAAAGTACATGGCTTCAAACCTCCCCTTATACCATGTCCCATGACTTGCAGACGGCATTCAAATCCACTACTACTCTCCCATTGCGGGGCTGCTCTCAGCTGTTGGCCCAAACTTGGCCTCAGGCATCTTCAGACCTACCTGGGCTACATGCCCCTGAACTGAGGGGGCCTCAACACTGCCCCTTCCGCCAGAGCCTCTACCCTGACCCTCATTGGGCTGTTGGGTCTTACACCCCCTTTGAACCCCAGGCCTCACTCTGTGGGCCCCTTCTATCAATCTGGACCCTGCCTCAGGCCCCACTTAGTGGGCCTGGGCCCTGTGTTTTTGTGTCAAGGTGTGGTCTCCTAGCCTTTCCCCTACACAGGGTCACCCATAAGGCAGCAGGGGCTGAGGCTTTCTGGTGCCCCATACTCTCCTTTCACTAGAGGAGCATAGGTGTGACATTTCATAGAGACTGCTCTGCCACAGCAGCCCCACCACACCATCCATACCACCTGGTCATTCTCTAGGACCAGGAACCACCTCCACCCCCATAGTTCCTACCCTTGACCTCCCGATGTTCTGGGAGCAGATTCCTCCGGCCATGCAATATGACTCCAGTGGTATCCCTGCAGCAACTGTTAGCTATGCTCTCAGGGCCTGGTCTTATACCCAGGCTCCCTAGCATCTCCATCAATCAGGCAGGTTCCTGACCACCATGTGACTGCCTGATTGGGTAAACTCCCACCTTCAAGCTGTTCTGCATCCTGGTCAAACTCTTAAAGTGGCAGGCACAACCTGTGCCCTGCAACAATTGCCCACGCTATTTGCTCTGCTAAAGAGCTTGGAGTTCACCTACACAAACTACAGAGGAGGTAGGGCCATTCAAGGAAGGGGTGGAGCCAGATAAGATGACTCAGCACATGTCCCAGAAATTGTCCCTTGCCAGGTTTTCTGTGGAGCCCTGGAGATGTAAAAATGCTCTTCACATTGTGTTGGCCTGTGGTGATATTAGAATTTTGTATCTGCCTGTAAGGAATTCTTGCTTGGGCACTACTGCCTTCTGTGACAGAGAGGAAATCAAATCCATTGTTCTTACTTGAAATTATATGTGAATTTATTTAGTTATTTTCTAACTTGAGACCAGGCCAAAAAATTAATCTGACCTAGATAATTAAAACAGGTTGATTCAAAGTACATCCTTACTTCTCAAAGGTGCCATAAGTTAGATCCAGTAACCTTTAGGAATAAAACTAATCCCAATTTGCATGATTAGTGAACAGCATCACACAGTGGAGTCAGGATTGCTTGTATGAATAGGAGGTGTAGGACTAGACATTATATCTGCAAGAGTGGAAATATAATGAAATTATAAATTGATAAGGAGATCATAGTTAAACAAAGATGTTTGTTTAATTTAAACACAAATGTCCCATTCAAGTTATTCTACTGTTTAATTCCAATAAAGTTTTGAGAGAAAAGTAAAAGGGAATGCTTGGCACTTCTGTCTGGCATGCCTAAGTTCCATAGTACAATGAGACTTTTTTAAAAGGTTTTACACAAGTAATGATGTAAAGCTGTGCTTTATTTAGGCTAAGGAATGCAGCATTAAAACCAGGTTTCTCTGCAGGACATCTCCAGGGGACCCAGAGCAAAGCATTGTGCAAAGTGCTTCCTGTAGTCTGCTGTTTCTCCTGGGAGGGGATTAAGATTAGGGACCTAATTCCATTGAATGTCCTGTTTTTCTTAGCTGTCCACAGAATTGGTTTTCTGTAGGGCACCATCATCTCATTAACTTAAATCAATCTTATTATTTACTTAGACACACTATGTTATGAAATACAGATATGATAGCATGTTTTCATTCTGCATAGTTGAACTGTCCTTCCCCACAGTGCCATCCTGATGGCACTGTGAGCAAAATGTTTAATGTAGGCAAGTTGCCAGCAAATATATATCAGTTTCCTGTCACTTCATGGACCCTTCATAGGATATTGCTTGAAAAGAGTGAAGACATTCTATCATTTTAATAACAAACAGTGTAACCTTGCAAATAGCAACACTTGGGGATTCCTTTAGTATTTATATTTTTTGACCCCAAAAGGAAAAAGAATTTACCATACACAGAATGGAAAAAAAGTGTGCTAATTTCACTTATCAAAGGAGTTTGAACCATGGAGTCTGCCACTAATAATAGTGTGTTACAAATATTCCTAAACAAAACATGGATTACTGTATTTTAGTACATGCTGACACATAGCTTTAAATGTCAGTATTTTCACAATGTAATTTATATCAGTTCCCAGCTTCCAGCTATTATGACATCACAGGATGAGTTCAAAGTAACTTAGTTTTCTGCTGTATAAAAACAGTGTGGAGATAAAAGCAAGTTTCAGCTTTGTAAAATAAGAAAATTAAATGATTAAGTGCTGCATTAGCCAAATGGGTCTATGAAAGGAATATGCCAATCAAAAAAGTCACAACAGTTTATAGTGGAACCATATCAATAGTGGAACAATAACTAGCCATTTAATGTTTAGCGCCTTAAAACTCTCCTTCAAATTTAATTTCAGCTAAATCTTGTGGCTTGGGATCTGGTAAAAAAAAAAATAAAAAATATGCACATAGCCACTATATGCAAAAGCTTGAAGAGGTAGGCCTACTCACTACAATTTTTAATAAAGAGCAGCAATCTGCTCTGCATGTAATATGTCATCTGAAGATATCAAGGGAATTCAGAAAGGATAGGAGAAAATGACAACGTTCTCTACATTTATAAATAAAATAAATAAATACCAATCACATGGCTTTAAGCATTAAGTTTTCTGTAAATCTTTCAAAACTTTTTTGACCCTGCACTTTGTGCTCTGGAGCTTATCAATGACACCAGGGGTCAAAAGTGTTAGTGCGACTAAAATTACTTCGACAAAGCCAGAACCAGGTCAGATCGCCATGGGATAGTCCCAGAAGGCCTCCTGTAGGCTGCTGCCACCAAGGAGTTCTAAGGAAAAGAAAGGAAAGACCCTGAATCAAACATCCCAGAAAATTCACAAGCAAATGTGTTATTAATCAAGGAAAATAAAAACAAAGTTTATTAAAATGCCTTGTAATAGTACATTTCAAAACAACACAAAGACATCTTATGTGATGACCATTTTATCACTGAGGCTCATTCCAGTTGAGTTACATTCTTCTAACCCAAAGAGCCACAAGTGTGCCAGAAAGGAAAATAAACACTGAAATGATGTGTGCAGTCACACATCTAATTTGACGATTGATCTCACAATTTAAATAGACATTTTTCCACACAAAATAAATTCAGGAGTATATATCAACAGCACCACAAATAAATAAAATCAAGGCTTTAACAATTTACAAATCTATTCCTATTTTTAGAGGAGTTGTTTAAATTCTGACTGTTCAGTGCATAAATAAATATAAAATTGTGTGATAATCAAGTGTTGACAAATTTAGAAGAACAGGCGCAGAATAAAATTAACAGATCTCATTTATTTCAGAGTGCGTGGTGGGGAAAGCTCTCTAGCTGGTATACATTTCAATAGCTCCATTGATTTCACTGGGCCAAAGAAAATCGAAGGCGTTATGACAATTTTCATCAGTTGGGAATTTGTCCCCGCATTTACTTGAAAGCTGTGAGCCAAATCCTCACTGTCATAGCTCCAGCAAAGCCGAAGGAGTGGCAGTAGCATTAGATTCAGTTAGCCTTTTGTATTTCAAATCAACATCAAACAATGGGACTCACCTTGCTATTTCTTTCCTTTGAGACTAGTCCGAATATCAATGGGAACAGGATTGCATAGATTGGACCCAGTTTCTATACTAATAAAGCTAATACTTAGAAAGATCTGAACTATGTCTAGTTTTTTAAGTTAAAGTGGAGGTCAAAGTTACAATTTTATCAGTTACATTTTGGAGCCCTTCACTTGATCATGACAGTACCACATTCATAACACAATTATTGTAATCATATTTCAAGTATTGCTTGACTTCAGTGGAAACAGATTGCATTAAACTAAAAAGCCATCTGACATGGTATGCACATTTTGAAGTCAAATAAAGGTTATAGAGCAAGTGTTTTGAGTCTAGGCAGCATAGAATCATAGTGCATTCCCACTGGAGATTTTTTCTGAGGCTTTTATGCACTCTACAATTATGTTTCATACATTTGTTGAATAAGACAATGTACAACAGTCATTCATGGGTAATAAACAGACCAGACCTTATACGACCATTCAATTGTATTGACACCAGCAGGGATTGTGGGCATAGGTTCAGGGCTATATGCCATCCTCGAATTGTTATGATTTATTCCTAATTTATGCTAGCGAGAGTTTATTTTATTTAAATTATACAATATTGATATCCTGCTGTTTGAGATTATGTACAGAAGATACACCAACCTGCTTTAAAAGGGGGCAGGCAGGAATTTATGACTCTGGAGTGCATCTGATCTGATAAAACTGTTTAATCTGTCTATTCCTATCTTACAGTAAATGAAACTAACTCACAATAATTTGCTCCTGGATAAAACTGGTAGTAAACTGCAGTTTAGTTTCCACTTACCACAGGATAGAATAGACAGACAAAGCAGTCACAGTGGATTGGCTGTAAAGTGCTATAATTTTAAAGCATTTCTACTATTTGTTTGTTCACACCCTAAGAATCTCCACCTCAGGTCCATCATTCAGAAGGTATAGACTCTGACCCATATATTTTTTGTTTGAGGACTAATACAATGTTATTACATATAATTTATTTTAAAGCTAATAACTTTCCTTATGGGCAGAATTAGTCCCTCCAGCAGTTGTGTGAAAGTGAGAGCTGGACTACCATCTGGTGTAAATCAGCACACCTTCATTAGCTCTGATACCAATTTAAGTCAGATAAGGATCAGGTCCAACATGTTTTATCTTGAAATTTTCTCTCTCAATAAATTCTTATAATTCCAAGCAGTGCATTCATGATGTCCTTGCTTTTCCAAAATCTCCACTAGTCACTATTTTTTAAATTCATGTTAGAATTAATTGCATTCAGTCTTAACAGCCTTGAACAGCATTAATTTTAAAATGAGCCAACGTAATAGTAGGTCATACAATATGTAGAACTTTTTCCCCCAATTTCTAATGCAACAATCGTCTTTCCATTGATTTAAAAGAAGTAGGAGACAGACTTCATTCATCTTATGGTGGGGAAGGAAAGTTAAAAATGGAGCTATTTGAATAAATTATGTTTCAGTTCAATTGCCAAACCAAAACACTGACAATAATTTTCATTTTTGTCAACACAAAACAAACAGGTTTCAGTTTTCTGGCTGAAATGAGTGCCTTTCCTCCCCAAAACTTTGTTTTAGGTTAAATGAAACATTTTGTTTGTGGTTAAATTATATCTTATTTATTTTTTCAATGTTTTTAAACTAAAAAAAAAAAAAAAAAAAATCAATTGAATTTTGTATATTTCTAAGTCCAAAAATAAATATGAAATGTTCCATTAAAAACTTGTTGGCTTTCTTGATTTTTTTCCTCCCATTTTCATGTTGAACCTACAAATTTGCCAAATCATTTTGGCTGACCTGAATTTTTGGTCAATAAAATATTCAGCTGAAAAAATTTTCCAGGTCTAGTTACTAGCTTTTCGATCAAGAAAGGAATTATATGTGTATGTGCTTACTTCAGAAGGTCAGGGAAACAAATGTGAAAATGAGGAACAATCCTGGCAGGATTTACTCTCTTCATTAGACGAGATAATAAAATGGTCTTTTAGTTGAAAGTCTTTAGGTGTGGAAACATGACATGTTTACTATGTAATAAAAGTGGAGTGGAGATGTGATAGATAGCTTTGCTAAATACAGGAAAAGCTGTGTTAACTGGCTTTTCAACTATTCAGAATACTCTACTAACTGGAATTTCTAGCCAGCTGGCTAGACCTGGTGGGGGTGGAAAGTTTGCATGTGTCAGCAGCCGCTGTTGCCACTCACCACACTGTGCTATTGCTGCTCCGTGTGCAGCTGCCCCTTGCCCCCGGTTCCTGCTCCGATTGAAAACCCCTGCCTCACATAACCGGAATTTTTAGATACCCGGCATCCCCCCTTTCCCCACTCATGCCAGTCAACACAGCTTTCACTGTATTAAATTACTCTCATCCAGTGGTTTTCAACCTTTTTTCATTTGCAGACCCCTAAATTTTTTTGAATGGAGGTATGGACCCCTTTGAATCGTGTGTGTGGGTAGTCACATACTTTTGGTTGACCATAGTCAGCTTTCACAGACCCCTTAGAGTTAGGCATAGTCTGTGGACCCTCAGGGGTCTGTGGACCACAAGTTGAAAACCATTGCTGTAGTCAGTTGTCCCAGGGACGCCAGGGCTAGAGGGAAACCCTGGCCCCAAACCAAAGGAAACACCTACTTACCCTTTGCAGGAGTCAAGAGCAGTAGAGGTGCGCATGCTGGGAAACCACCCGCACGGTTTATTAGCCGTGCTTACATTCAGCTGAGGCTGAGTGATGTCAGTGAGAGGCGCCACCTGGCAGGAATAAAGCGTGGCCCCAGGGGCACAGAGGGTGTGCTGCAGGAGAACACGCTGCTCGGAGGGAAGCCTGAGGCCAGAAGTGGGCACCCGCGGGGTGTCTCTGTTTTGGGCAGGGTAAACTGCAGCAGCGCTGGGAGCAGCGAGAGTGGAGAGAGCCACAGCCACGAGGACCCCTGCTGCGGAGCCAACACAAGAGCCGTTAGGAGAGCGGGGATGGGAACCATGGTGAAGGAACCGGTGGAAGAGCTGGTAGGGACGCCAGTGAGGGAGCCGGAGGGAGATCCGACAGGGGCGCTGGTGGAGGAACCGGTGGAAGAGCCAGCAGGGATGCTGGTGAGGGAACCAGTGGAAGCACCGGCAAGGACGCCCGTGAAGGAACTGGAGAGGGAGCCAGCAGGGACTCCGGTGGAAGAACCAGTGGGAGAGCCAGCGGGGATGTCGGGGACGAAGCCTGCAGGGGCAACAGAATCTCGGGTCACGTAGTCCTCGGGCCGGAACCCAGCTCAAGTCACCACGCTGAGCAGGTCGGGGACAAGGGAGGAGCTGAGGTGGGGCCGGTGATAAGAGGCTGAGAGAGCCACGACTGAAGGTGGTGTTGGCCAGGGTGTAGGGGAGGTTGGAGCCCCGTAAGTGCCCACCAAAGGTGTGTTGTCACTGGAGACCGTGGAGAGGGGGACCCCACCACTGAGGGCCCAGTTAAGACCGCGGCTGGCGAGTTTCTGGGATCTGCCACCATCACCCGGGGCACCCTCTGGGGACCCTCCCACGGGACTGAGGCAGACCCGGTCAGCTACCCGCGCAAAAGTAGTCTGGGAACGTCTTTTGGAGCAGAGGTGGGCACATCAATGATAAAGTGACCTCTTGAAAAACAAACAAACAAACAAAAAAAAAAAACACAATAGCTTTCCTACCTGGGAAGGATACTACATGGAACATGTTTGTCCATTCCCTAGTCCATTCATCCCATGGTAGCCATTTGCTAAATTTAAATAAGCTTTCTTCTACCTAGAGGTCAGGTCTGTAATGTGTCTGCTTGGGAGAGCTGGCCTTGTGCCTTTTCCTTACTATGGAATGAAATCTGGGGTAAATTATTCAGCAGTAATCATATTGTGTGCCTGCACACTCATTTCATGTGAGTGGGTGGACCAGCCATTGGCACTGGAAATCTCAGCAAGCAAACCTAGTACTACAGCTGTATGCTTATTTAAGTGTACTCAGCAAGCCTGAAGGACACCTCCCATTCATGTGTTAGGAGTGCTCCAAAATGGTAAAGTGTTTTTCTCCTTTGTAACAGTTGCTTTTTAATCCTGCCAACACTTACATGCAAGCTGATCTTTATGCCTTCGAATAGATTAATGGATATTACTAGGACTACCCACATACTTACATTTAGTATGTAAAGTTTTGTGTGTTGCAGGATAATTGCATAATCACAGATAAACCATGAGAGAGAGACAGAAACGAAGAGAGAGGGAAACAATAGAAAGGATGAAGATTACAATGATGACAGATTAAAATGATGACAGGTTACTAAATGCATATTTTGACAGCTCCATTATATATTGATTTGTATTTATTTTTTCCATACACATGTTCTTACCTCATCCTTGCACATTATCTTAGTCTCATATATTAGAAGACAAGAAGAGACTATTATGATCATCACCTAGTCTGTTGTCCTGCATAACACAGGCCAAAGAATATTCCCCAATACTTTCTCTATTAGTATATAAAATATTGACCTTGAAAACAGTTAACTATGCACACATGCAAAATAGCAAATAAGATGTTTTAATTTACCATGCTGTTCTGTCTCCTACTGAAGCTAATCTGGCTTTGTGTATGCATTTGAGCCATCTCTTTATCTCTGCATGGAGTATTACACTACTTCCATGATAAGAGTGTTAATTAATTTTCAGAAACACAGGGCCAGATTTCTGCTTTTATTTAGCTAATGGGAGAGTTGCTGCTCTCCCAGGGGAAACCATGAATATACAAATGTTCTGGCTTTTTTTCCTACAGTAAAAATGGCCACTCCAGGAAAAAAAATTATCTGAGAACAACCAGGATGAAATCACTCCAGAGAGAGTTTTCCTGGGAGAGTGGATGTCTACACATGCTGTTGTTTCTGTCAGAAGAGAACAGAGTCCTTCAGCATCTCCTCCCCAGGGAGACAGTGGGTATATCTACACTAGATGCTAACTATGCAGTAGCCTAATAACACTGCACAATACTGCCAGTTACTGCACATTGATTTAGTACTTAGTTATACAAGTACTAAACTTAATGAGCCATAACTACAGTGCATTAATGAACATGTAGATGCACCCAGTGTGCACTCTATGGGTTCTGCTGCTTCAGCAGGGAGCAGAATGTGCCTCCTTCACAATTCATACATTGGGCTTCAGGGAAACACAGGCAGATCATAGGCAGTCTGAGTCTGCCAATCAGGTCTGCCCTGTACATTGCTACCATCTGTCAAAAGGCAGACTAAAGGAGCCTCTACCCCTGGCTACACTGTTAGCACTCTCCATTCTTCAGAGCCTCAGCATTCAAATGTCTGCATACACATCTAGGCAAATTTTTCTACCAGGAGAAGAAACCTGGGAGAATTCTCCAAAACTATTTGAATGTATGTGCATAGCCTTCTCTTCAGTGGGAATTAAGCATCTAGATACCTTAGGCACAAGAACATTATCTCTTTGCTCACTATATATTCCTAAACTATCTAGCATCGTTAGCTCCAATCTATCATATAAACTTTTGTCTTCTCCTCCTACCACCCAACTATTTTTTTAACTGCTTTAGTTGGCTGATGTGGGTTAAGCTCTTATCATAGAAAGCTCTCTGTATTTGAGCATTATATGAAGTTCCATTGATTTCAATGGATCTCTGTCCATGCAGAGCTGGATGTAGGATTAGAGCTGTAGGATTTTTTTTTCACATACTGTGCTAGATGTTTTCTCAGTATATTTTTCCCACAGCTCTGGAAAGCTCTAGTTTTTACCTCAGTCATTTATTAACCTAGCATTTTATCCATTAGATGTTAGACATTTTGAAATGTTTACACACACACACACACACACACACACACACACACACACACACACACACACACACACACACACACACACACACACTGACCTTACTTTTCTTGAAAGCAATTGTAAGAAACTTGTGGCTCTTGTTTAGAACCTGTTGGTTTTACAGGTTCAGATGGAACAGAGTTAATTGTGCCTAAACACAGTAAAACTAAACACAAGATTAAAGCTGAACTGAGTGGTGGTCTATACTGCAACCTGAACTGCACTAAATAAACTGAAATATTCCCTTACTTGAAAATTTAATGAAGGTTAAATATAATCTTTAAAGCACAGAAACAACTAATTCAAGAGTTTCCAAGAGCCCTTTAAACCCCTCCCTCCCCTTGGATTCTGAAGCAGTGATGAGTGATAGTGTTTAGCTGCTACATCCATATGAGATTTAGGGGGCAATGTTTTTCTCTATGATTTTTCTTTTTCACTAATGACCCTCAGGCTGGGATTTCTAGCTTTGACTGAGAGGACAGTTCCCTTTGGAGCTTATACAGGTGTCATTTGTATAAGCCTTCAAAAGGTGCTAGAAAAGTGATCTCTCCAGGATTCTTAACAAAACAATCTAAATGTTCTCCTTCATTTCATATATCATTTAAGCAATAACCTCACTCTAGCCTTAGGCATATTAAGTAATAATTGTAACCAAATCAGCACTTAGCCACTGAGGCACAGCTGATGCAACAGCATTTTAAATACGACAGCATTGTAAGTTGACTAATTCAAAGCAGCAAATAAATAATTGCAGCATTAGAAAAAAAACCCTGATATATTAAGGACTGATGTCTATGTTAATGTTATTCAGGTGAAGCCAGTTTGGCACAGATTTTGACTAATAATATAGTCTATATAATAGTAGAAGAATAACAGTTTATGCCAAAGGTTGGATGTGTGGGATAATTAAAAAATAATAAGAAAAGTGTCCCATTTTACAGGACAATAGCTAAATCTCAGATTAAATACAGTATCAGAATAAAGCCAACTAGTTTACTTCAAAAGAGATATTTTATTATTATAGAAAAAAACAGACCTTATCTAATCTAAATGTAACACTTAGACTTACTATGTACAATTTCTTATTCTTCCCTTCCAGTTCAACAACCTGCCCTTTCAACTTAAAACTCCAATAAAACAAAAATTTCTCTCCTGTCATATAGAAATCAGACAGCATTTCTGCTTATATGAACAACTGGTAATAAAATAATCCACAGTTATCAAATAACAAAACAGAACAGCCTCAGAGACAGGCCTGCATTGCAGAGTCAATCCTTTGGGTTTGGATCCAGATTTCTATGCTCTTCCAGTGCTAAGAGAGAAGGCAAGTTAATTCAGCTTCTTGCTGAAACTTTTCACTGAGTTAATTCATAGGCTTGTAAGAACAAGGCCTGGGCCTGGAGAGCTTGCAGAAAAGCTCAAGAACATCTGAAGCAAAGGGAACCAGCATTTATTAACTGCATTGGCTGGCCTGAGGGAAAAGCCATAATTGTCCCACCATTCTGACTGGTAGAGCAGGCACAATGAGATGGATGGGGACTGCAGAGAAGAAAAACAGTACTGTTTGTGTTGCCAAGATGCTCAATCTTGCATTGCCGAAGGCCAGAGGGCTGTCTACCTGGTCTGCTTCTCTACTGCTCTGCACCTCAAGTAATAGAATCATAGAAAATTAGGGCTGGAAGGAACCTCAGGATGTCATCTAGTCCAACCTCTTGCTCAAAGCAGGACCAGTTCAAACTAGATCATCCCAGCCAAGGCTTTGTCTACCTGAGTCTTAAAAACCCATAAGGATAGAGATTCTACAATCTCACTGGGTAGCCTGTTCCAGTGGTTTACTACCCTCCTACTGAGAAAATTCTTCCTAATATCTAACATCAACTTCCCTTGCTGCAACTTGAGACCATTGCTTCTTAGTCATCTGCCACCACTGAGAACAATTTAGCTTCATCCTCTTTGTGATCACCCTTCAGGTAGCTGAGGGTTGCTATTAAATCCTGCATTCAGTCTTCTCTTCTCCAGAAGAAATAAGCTCAGATCCTGCAGCTTCTTCTCATAAGTCATGTTCCACAGCCCTCTAAACATTTTTGATGTCCTCTGCTGTACTCTCTCCAGTTTATCCATATCCTTTCTGGATACAATGCTCTAGAAGAAGTGCTTCTTCCCCTCTATTTGTCACTGGCAAGGCTACATCTAGAGCACTTAAAGAAGGACTTCTTGTTGTTCTTGATTCCTGTTGCAAATTTAAGTTCAGTCAATGCCTAAATTGTTCTGATCTTGGGGCCTGTCCCAAGCTTCCATTGTTTGTACGCCTCTTTCGTCTTTCTAAAAAGGACCATGATTTCCCTGTTTAACCAAGAGCGGTACTTCTGTCACCTTTCCTCCACTTGGGAAAGTGACTTCCTCTGTGCTTTAAGGATTGTGTCCTTAAGGAATGACTACTCATGTACTCCTTTCATGTTCAGTCCCTGGTCCTGCAGCACTTCCCCTACTAGTGATCTAAGCTTGTTGAAATTTGCATTTTTAAGTCCAAAAGTTCAACCCTGCTATCTAATTTAGCTGCCTTGCAATGGACAGTGAATGTGATGGTTTCATGGTCACTGTCACCCAGGCTACCCTCTATATTTAAGTTGGTCACCAGGTTATCTCCTTTGGCCAGGACCAAGTCTAGAAAAACATTACCTCTGGTTGGCCCATGCACCTCCTGAGCCAGGAAGAGCTCTTTGATGCAGGTCAGAAAGGAATATGACATATCTGATTTGGCTGAGTGTTCCTCCCAAGAGATGTCTGGATAGGTGAAATCACACAAGACAACCGTGCACACAAAGCCTCTGTCAGTTCTCAGGCAAACTCTAGATCAAGTTCTTCCCCCCGATTTGGTGGTCTGTAGTATACACCTACAGTTAGGTCTCTCACCATGCCCCTGCCCCACCCTGCCACACATAGCTTGACCCAGAGGGTTTCAAGCCATTCTTCTTTGGAGCTGATGTTGGCCTCCAAGGAGGTGTACTGCTCCTTCACATAGAGAGCTACCCCTCCACCTTTCTTCCCTTCTCAGTCACTTCTATACAGGGCATATTCCTCTATGGCTATGCTCCAATCATGTGAGGAGTCCCACCAGATCTCTATAGTCTCTACTAGATGCCCACTAGCTAGCTCCTCCTGCTTGTTCCCTATGTTCCTGGCATTAGTGTACAGGCACCTGAGTCCTCTTACTGAGACCCTCAACTTCCTGTCATGCTGAAGAACAATTCCCTTCTTCATGGAATTGTTCTGCCTGAAGTGCAGGACTTTGTACTTTTCCTTATTGAACCTCATGAGATTTCTTTTGGTCCAACCATAGTTTCATAGTAGCTAGGGTCAGGAGGGACCTGAACAGATCATCTAGCCTGAACCCCTGCCACAGGCAGGAATGAATGCTGGGTTCACAAGACCCCAGATAGATGATCGTCCAACCTCCTCTTGAATTTGTCCAAGGTAGGGGCAAGGACCACCTCCCTGGGAAGTTGGTTCCAGATTTTGGCCACCCTAACTGTAAAATACTGCCTTCTGATCTCCAACCTAAACCTATTC
>JAGPOW010001918.1:42442775-42459929 GCA_030014935.1 Caiman crocodilus | reverse complement strand
CCATCAGCCAATTTTTTACCCATCCAACTGTGCAGGCATCAATGCTGCAGTCACTTAATTTATTGATGAGGATGGGGTGAGAGACAGTGTCAAAGGCCTCCTTAAAGTCTAGAAAGACTAGGTCTACAGCGACACCATCTTCCAAGGATTTAGTTACTCGGTCATAAAAGGCGATCAGGGTGGTCTGGCAGGACCTGCCTTTGGTGAACCCATGCTGATTGCCCCTAAGCATGATCTCCCCTGCAGGCCCCCCCACAGATATACTCCTTGATGATCCCCTCCAAGAGCTTCCTGAGCACCGAGGTGAGGCTTACAGGCCTATAATTAATTGGGTCCTCCTTCTTCCCCTTCTTAAAAATAGGGACTACATTAGCCAGTTTCTAATCCCCTGGCACCTGGCCAGATGACCATGAATGCTCATACAGCCGGGCCAAGGGCTCCGCGATG
Source organism: Caiman crocodilus (assembly GCA_030014935.1). NCBI lineage: Eukaryota > Metazoa > Chordata > Crocodylia > Alligatoridae > Caiman > Caiman crocodilus. The sequence continues at coordinate 42,459,482 of JAGPOW010001918.1, read as the reverse complement.
ATCCCTGCCAGCTCCCTCAACACCCTTGGGTGGAGGGTATCTGGACCTGCAGATTTAAAAATGTCTAGCCCTTCCAGAAGATCCCGAACTACATCTGTGCTGACTGAAGGCTTGATAGAGCTATCCCCAAGATTGTCCCTACCTCTGGTAGGTGGGATATCCCAGTCCCTGTTCAAGAAAACAGAGGCAAAGAAACTGTTAAAAATAACAGCTTTCTCGTCTGGCGAGGCCACCAGATTACTGTTTGTGTCTTGTAGGGGCCCTACATTGCCTGGTGCCCTCTTCTTGCTCGCAATGTACTTGAAAAAGGAGTTTTTGTTGTCTTTAATCCCAGGTGCTAGCCTGAGTTCCATCTTTGCCTTGGCCTTCCTAATGGCTCTCCTACCCTCCTGGGCCAAGGAGTAGTACTCCTCCTTGGTAATAGTTCCTCCATTCCATTGGTTGTACGCCTCCCTTTTAGTCCTCAGGCATTGCTGAATGCCCTTGCTGAGCCAAGGGGATTTCTGAGCACTCTTACCCCCTTGCTTTTCTCAGGGACTGTTATCCTTTGGGCCTGCAGAATTGCCCCCTTAAGGTATGACCATCCTTCATGGGCTCCCATCTCTTCTACTTTCTGGGCCCTTAGTGCCTCCCCCACTAGTCTCCTAAGCTCATTGAAGTTGGCCCCTCTGAAGTCAAGGGCTTTAGCCTTGGTGTGAGCCCTAGATGCTCTGCGTTGGATAGTGAAATCCAGCAGGTGATGATTGATATTGCCCAGGTGGTCAAGGACCTGTAGTCCCCTAACCAGGTCATCCCCCTTTCCTCCTCCAATCCTCCAATATCTCTAGGTCTTTCTGAATCCTACTACTTTGCACAACGTGGTGTCATCTGCAAACTTGCTGAGGGTGCACTTCATCCCATCTTCCAGATTGTTGATGAAGATATTGAACAAAACCAGTCCCAGGACTGACCCCTGGGGTACTCCACTTGAGACCAGCTGCCAACTAGACATCAAGCCATTGGTTACTACACTTTGAGTCCAATAATCCATTCAGTTTTCTATGCACATTACAGTCCATTCTTCCAACCTGTACAAAAGCCTTGGTAGAGTTGAGGTATATCATGTCCACTGTTATCCCTGCATCCAGAGAGCCAGTCATTTTGTCCTAGAAGGCAATCAGCTTGGTCAGGCATAACTTGCCCTTGGTGAACCTATGCTGACTGTTCCTAAATCACCTTTTTCTCCTCCAAGTGCTTAGAAATGGATTTCTTGAGGACCTGCTCCATGATTTTTCCAGGGATTGAGGTGAGGCTGACCAGCCTGTAGATCCCCAGATCCTCCTTTCTCCCTTCCCTTCATTTGTCTTTTCCCAATTGTCCAGGACCTCTCCCAATTGCCATGAGTTTTCAAAGATAATGGCCAGTTGCTCTGCAATCACATCAGCCAACTCCCTCAGCACCCTTGAATGCATCACATCCAACAGCATGGATTTATACACTTCTGGTTTTTGTAAATAGTCCCTAACCTTTTATTTTGCTACTTTTGGCTGCTCACCTCTTCCCCAAACTGTGCTGCCAGGTTCAGTAGTCTAGGACCTAACTTTGTTTGTGAAGACTGAAATAAAAAATGCATTGAGAACTTCAGCCTTCCACATTTCATCTGTCACTAGGTTGCCTCTTTCATTCAGGAAGGAGCCTACATTTCTCTGATCCTCCTCTTGTTGCTGACATACTTGTAGAAACCTTTCTTGTTATCCCTCAAGTCCCTTTATAGCTGGAAACCCCTTTCCTACCTGCCCCCACAGTGTAACAAGAAGCCTCCCCTTCCATCATATACTCCTCTCTTTGGATAGGTCTCCTCTCTTATCTTTTCTTCCTTCCTCCTTTCCCCTTTCCCTTCCTCACTATAAGATAGAAAATATCCAAATAGTTTGTTTTTGGTATGAGTAATTGTGTTTTATGAAATTACATATGTGCTCTTCTAGATATAATATAGTATTTTACATTTTGTACGTGTGCATTTTGTATTTCCCTTTATTGTATTTTGATATTTTTATCTATGTGTGCGCCATGGCATTTCCACCTCTTGTATTTTATACTCTTTACCCTGAAAGTGAATGCATTCTATTTTTAAAAGTAAGTTATACCCTGTAACAATGCAAGCACTGACAGGAATTGAACCCTCACCTCCCTGAATCAGACAGGCCCCTGAATGAGTAAGTGGCTCAGTAATTGAACATGTAATGGGTAGCTAGCTACAATAACAAGTTAATGAGTGGCAATTGATACCTAGGAAACCACAGATCAACAAGAGGAAGAAATCAATAGGAGCCAGAGTAGCATCAGGGAATTCCCTGAACCTTCAGTGTTAAAGGGAAAGAAGCCCAGGATTGAATTAATCAGAGCCAAAGACCAACTTTTGGGGCTGAATATTGCCAAATTGACTGCTGTCAGAGCCCTATTCATGACAACAGTAAATTAAGAAAAATTCATCAACAGATTCCTGAATCTGCACATACCTGGGAATGCGAGCCCTGGAGCTGGCAGCTGCCATCCAGTAGCTACCAAGGGGGACATGCCATAAGAGTCAGCAACCCCTGGATTAGGCAAGCCCAAAAACTGGGAAGTCACCAAAGTCTGCCAAGGACAGATAAAAGAGAGTGAAGAGTATGCCACTCTTGATCTCCAACTTGACCAGCACCCAACCTGTCCAGCCAGAAGAACCAGCCAGCAACCCCCTTTTAAAAGAAGCCTCAACCAGACATTGATGGCAGACTCCAACTCTTTTGGGATAGGTATACTCAATTCTGGTGCTTCACAAATATTCATAGCTAGCGCATGTGCATGCGCTGGAGGGGATTGGCTCCATGGTTTGTGATTTGATTTCATTGCAATATTTCAATCCATCTAATAAACTAGAATTTTAAAGATCCTGAGTTGGTCATTTGTAACCAACACCTTGCTAGCTACAACTTCAATTGTACTTTGGTCTCCCTTATTTAGCCTTCCTCCCAGTAAGTGTCAGGGTATTGATGCCCCACTGAGAATCAGGGCCAGTGATCTGAAAACTTCTGGTAGCTGTTTGAAGAGAGCCTCAACCATCTCATCCTCCTGGTCTGGTGGTTTATACCAGATGCCCACCACAATATCACCCTTGTTGCTCTCTCCTCTGACCCTAACCCAGAGACTTTCAACAGGCCTGCCTCCAGTTTCATACTGGAGTGCTAGGCAATTATGAGCAGTTTTACATATAGAGCAGCTCCTCCTCCTCTATTCTCCCCTGTCTGTCCTTCCTGAACAGTTTGTACCTATTCATGAAAGTACTCCAGTCATGCAAACTATTCCAGGTCTCTGTTATTCCAAACACACCACAGTTCCTTGGCTTCATGAGGACTTCTAATTCTTCCTGCTTGTTTCCCAGGTTCCATGCATTCATGTACCAAAATTGAGCTGGTTGCCTTACTATCTCAGGAAGAATGAGAAGGTCTCATCTGTTGCCCACACCTGCTTTCGTTTCCTCCTGGTCACCACTTCCCCACTTAGCTCTGTGTTTTGCTCTCCATCCCCTGGCAAACCTAGTTTAAAGCCCTCCTTACTAGGTTAGTAAGCCATCTGTAAGGATGCTCTTCCTTTTCTTCATCAGGTGGATCCCATCTTTTTCTAGCAATCCTTCTCGGAAGAACATTCCAAAGCCCTGCTGGCAACACCATCCATGCAGCCATACATTGATCTGCAGGATGCATCTGCTCCTACCCAGGCCCTTTTATTCCTGGGTTTAGAAAGTAACCACAAAATGAGGGTAAATTTCTACCAGTTAGATTTGAAAGCCTTTACATCTGTTCTGTACTAGTTCAAAGATCTGTGTAAGGAAAGGGGTACCACTGCATCAGTCCCAGCAACAAAAGGAGCATGCTCATGACTTCACCAGGCCAACTCTTCTTAAGAGTACTTGACCAGTGTCAGCTAATTATACTTCAAAATACCAATCAAGGGATGGTGAATAAATTCCAGAACCTGTTCTGAAAGATAAAGGCAATGAAATTACCTGCCCTAGGCCACAGAATCTGTATCAGAGAAAGGATCACTCTTTGGTTATTTCTTCCTTTACCACTTAAACCATTTCTTCCTCTTTAGAAAAAATATTTAGAAGAGTCAGACAACTACTTCCCTGATCAGAGTTTCTCATCTGTTTATTTTAGCAATCGCTCTTAGTTTCTGGTTTTATTATTTTAACTAGAATACACTTTCCCGTCTCCAAGAAACCCTGGGCCACTGTGAAAGAGCTATGAGCCATCCCATAGAAAAGGTCCTCTAATTCCTCTGGCACAACAAACAGCAGTACGAGAACATCAGGCCTCTTTTTCTCCTCATAGAGCATACGGATTTTGTGAAACTTTTCTTTTCACAGGATCATTTAACAATGTGGTCTGAGGCCTTAGCTCTAATGGGCTTGGCACTCTTGAGTTAGCAAATCTCCTAAGGATTTAAGGAAGCATTTCCAGTGGACTGACTGCTCCTTTCAACATAATGGATTAAAATCAATGATGCTCTGAAAAGAAGCTCTTGTGGCAATTTTGTTGCACAGGCCAGTCTTGAATCCTTGATATGTATCCCAAATCTATAAGTCACATGGGGCATGTCTACACATGCAAACATGTGTGCTTACAGCAGCTCAAATAGAAACAGTAAATTTGAGCCAGGGCTTCTTGGTTCAGCACATGTGCTTGGATATGCACTTTGGTGTGGAGCAAATTGTGCCACTTGGGGCAAAATAACCTTGCCTGGCTCCTCCTGGATCTGCAGCCATGGCAGCTAGAACCTGGGGACAGCACCTATCCTGGTCCCAGCAGTATAAAAAGCCAACCTGGCAAATAGCTCAGGGCTACTAACTCTCAGGAGCTTCTGGGGCCCAACCAATTGGTACCTGGAAACACTACCCCTTTGTTCCAGCTGGACTGCTGAAGCAGCCCTGAGAGTTCCCTGCACCCTCTACCCACTGCAGCAGTCTGGCAGTGGGGGCTGCTGCCTGGTTATGACCTGCTGCCACATGCCAGGCCCAGATGGGGACTGCACAGCCAGCTGCCCCCGGGGCCAGCTGCCAGTGGTTGCAGGATTGGCCTGTGTGTGGCACTACTGCCTCATGTTCCCCCTGCCAAAATTTCTGTTGAGAAAGAAAAAAAAAAAGAAAAAAAAAAAGAAAAAAAAAGAAAAAAAAAGAAAAAAAAAGAAAAAAAAAGAAAAAAAAAGAAAAAAAAAGAAAAAGAAAAAAAAAAAGAAAAAGCAGCAGTGGTGCATAGGGCAGTGCTGGCTTCCATGGCACCATCCCCCATAGGCAGCAGTTCCCAGGGCTGCAGCCCTGGTTACTCCCCTTCACTTACTCTGCGGAGCTAAAGACATTGCAAGTAAGTTGTTCCTTAGAGAACTGGGAACATCTTGGCTATCACATTCACACTGGTGAAATTGCCAAATACCTTTGAAGTCTGAAAGTATTTTCTCTGGTCCTTCTAAGATCATTGCTTTTGTGCAGCTGGTAGATGCTAAATTTGGCATATACATACCGCTAATTTATTGGAAATGTTTATTAGGGGTATGCGAAATGGGCAGTATTCAATTCTGATTTGAATTCAACCTGATTCAGGGGAACAGTGATTTAATTAGCTGATTTGGATCACTGTCCCAATTCAATTTGGCCGAATCTGAAGATTCGATTCTGATTCAGAGAATCAGCAATTTGGCCATAGACACAGCTTGATATGTTTTTTCTACATACTGTGAAGTACCAGGCGCAGCTTGTGAATGCTGAGATTCTGGGATGGATGGAGCATCCCACAGGAGTGTGGGAGTGGTTCCCCGTGTGCTCGGTGGTGGGCCTGGAAGTGGACCAGAAATACTTCTGATCCACTTTTAGGTATGCTGCCAAGCATGCAGGGGAACCCCCCCCCACATCCACTCAGCTCAGTGATCAGCCATGGGGGGACCCCAGGTGCCCCCCCAGACCCAGGAGGCACCAGTTACCAATTTGGGGAGTGGGAGGAGGCTTCCCCACACGCTACTTGGTGGACCTAGAAGTGGACCAGAAGTACTTTTACAATAAGCACATGGGGGACCTCCCCCATTCTCCCATGGGACACTCCTCCACCTCACAATCTCAGCATTCACAAGCCACGCCTGGTACCTTGAGGTGCGTAGATAAAACATATAAAGGTGTGTCTATGGCCGAATTGTCGAATCTTTCTGAATTGATTTGGTGGGTTCCAATTCGATTCAGAGAGATTGAAGGGTCTCCTGATTCAATTCAGATTAGGATATTTGACCACAGAATTGGGCTGAATATCCTCCGAATCGAATCAGTGACTGAAGCTTCACGCAGTCCTAATGTTTATACAAGAGCTAAAATGTAAAGCATTCTCAAACACTGTGATAAGTAAGTGTTCCACAAATACCTAGACATAATACTAACCAACAGGAAAACCTTATTAACAGGGAGCAATGAATTGATAGTTATAGTCAAGAAGCATACCAACATTTGAACTGACACTAAGAAAATTCTATTCACCATGTTATTGGTGATTGGTATTTAACCTTATTTACATTTATGGCCATTCGTTTCTCCAATGTCCCTAACAATCTCAAACTACTATTCCTAACTTGCTTATTTAGACTCTGGAATTTATGTAGACACACAAAAATAAATTAATGGACCTTTATTTTACTTGTATGAACATTTATTTGCATATATTTATACAATACTGTTTACCAAAGAATAGTGGACTTTTGTTAGGTTTGATTTTATTCTTATGAATAAAATCCAATGGTATTGGATTAAGGATAACTAATGTGTGATTGTACATGTAGGGTCCTCTTTCTGTTTATTTTTAGTGATCAATCTTTTTACTTTGGGAAGGTTAGAGAAATAATTATTGAACCGTCATTGGGTAATAGCCAGAGAATATTTTCCTTTGGCTATTTCAACTGTTACAAGGCAAGGCTGGAAATATAGGTTTTCAGATAGTATTTGAAAAATAGGTGGTGAGTCAGCACAACAAGATATAGGAAAGTTTCTCCAAGAGCCAAGGGCAACAGCAAGCAATTGAGGGATAAGCAGTGTTAGAGCAAGAAAAAAGAGCAGAGATGGAATGTCCATTAGAGAGGCTAAAGTTAGTCCATATCTGGACAGAGGTCTTCAAACAAGGAGGATAGTTCATAATTGGAACTTGAATAGAAGGTAGCCAGGTGAGCTGTTTGTCTTAAGTTGTGTTAAGGCTTTTTTATACAAAGCCAGATAGCAAAACAATGCATCTACTGGGACGGTAGAGATGAAGTTGTAAACATTCAAGATGACTATGGGTGCATCTACATGAGACATGTTAATGCCTAATTAATGTTAAGCCTAATTAAATGTAGATTAAGAGCATTTTTCTACATGTATGTGCCCTTAATGCACATTAAAAATGGCAAATATAGGATAATTAGGCATCTGTAGACCTGTTTGCGTTGCAGCACTGGGTGCTTTTAAAAGCATCCAGCACTATGACGCATGCAGTTGCGTATGTGGCACAATACACATCAGTGCTGAGAAAATGGCATTGGTACAGTTTTGAACTAAAACACCTCAGAGCAGACTTGATTAACTGAGTCTGGTGGAGCACAAGAATTGACGTGCTCTGGTAGCCTTCTGCATCATGTGTATCAGCATCGCCACACTGAAAAAATGGTGATGCAGTGCTAAACACACGAAACTCACACAAAAATGGTCAACTAAAACATATTCAATCAGCTTTAGTTCAAGGCACCCCACCCCCATTTTTCAGTAGGGGAACACTGATACATGTGATGTGTGAGCACCTCTAATTAGCAAAGGTAGGACAGGCCAAGTTTATTTTAACCCTTGATCTCACCAAGGGCTACTGGCAGGTCCTGTTGAGAAGAGAAGACCAGGCAAAACAGCTTTTGGAACCCTTTGGAGCTTGTATGAATCTAAACATATGGCGTTCGGCTTCATGGGGCAGCCACGATGTTTCAGCAGCTCTTTGACTGGATACTGGCTCCCCATCAGCAGCACACATCAGTGTATCTAGACAATATCATTATCTATTCTGAGAGTGGAAACCTCTCCAAGCTGTATGGGCAGTCTTACAGGAACTGCTACAAGCGAGTTTAGCGGCCAATGCAGGGAAGTGTGTGCTGGGCAAGGCTGAGACAAAGTACCTGGGATTCCTGGTGGGACAGGGCTGTATTTGGCCATTGAATGACAAAGTTAAGGCTCTCCAAAACTACCCACCTCCCCAGAGTAGGAAGCACATGATATCCTACTTAGGCCTTGCTAGCTATTACTGCCACTGTATTCCAAACTTTGCCTAGTTAACAGTTCCTTTGACAGATAACCCTAATACACTTGTCACAGGGCACCAAAGTGTACCTGTGCCTTTAAAGGCAGAAGCAGCCTAGCAAAGGAGCCTGGCAGTCTACACACAGTTCCTTAGCTGCAGGTTGCCTGAGTAACAGGCTAACTAGGTAATTAGCTTGCACCTGCAGGTAGTCAGCTGACTGGAAGGAGTCACAGCCCAGGGAACATATAAGCTTAGTGCTGGGGCTAGCTGGACTCATTCTGTCTTTGGTAACTGCCAAGAGAAGGAGCTCCTGCACAAGAAAGCTGCCTAATGCATCTGGCTGCCTGCTTCACTTCCTCCAAATGCAGTAAGATGCTAGGGGCTCACAAGGTTCCCAGAGCTAAGGGGTATGGTATTCTAAGAGTGGGAGTTTACCCCCTTAAAGTGGCAGAGTGCTGCCTTTATTGTTAATGTTATGTTATAGACCAGGCACGTAGGTTTGTGTTATTGTTTGAACCAGTGGACTGGGATGAGGCTAATAGGGCAGGAGTAGGCCACACTGGGGCATACTAGTGCCATAGAGGCGCAAGCTGCGAGGGGCCAGAGAGCCCAGTGCCATAGAGGCGCAAGCTACAAGGGGCCAGAGAAACCAGCACCATAGGGGGTGCAGGCTTCAAGGACCTGGAGAGCCCAGCGCCGAAGGGGCACAAGCTGCAAAGGCCAGAAAGCCCAGAGGCAGAGGTGCACCAGAGCCAAGAGTCAAGGGCCCAGTGATAAGAAGACATTGTGGGCTAGTGCCTCAAAGCTGGGCCCAACACAGTTGGTCTAGGCTAGAAAGCCAGCTATATCAAAAGGGCAGGGGCTGAGTAGGTCGAGGCCCCAACAGAGTATAACAACAGTGTAACACCTGCAAGGCATGGGGCATGGTAAAGGGGGGGTTGGAACCACAAAATTGGCTCATAAGGCCTGAGGTACTCTGTCTACCACTGTATTGACGAGAAGCTGGCAAAGGATCCCACAGATCAGTGAGTTCAAGTAAGGTTCAGCAGCCTGGGAATAACTTTGGGGCTGTCTACAGGCCTTCACTTATTTTTTCCAACAAAGATGTGGCAGGAGAGATAACAGGGTGCCTTCGGGGCAGAACTTGCATAGTCGCAGAGCTGCCAGGGGCATCACAGCCACCCATGAGGATCTCACTCCATGACAGCACTCCAACCATTTCAGTTTAATATTGAATACAAGTCTGGCAGACAAAACATAGTATCTGATTTCCTGTCACAGTGTCACTTGGAAGAAAAGCTACCTGTACTGGATTGTTCACAAATCGATGAGTCAGAAACCCTTGGTTTCTACCCCATTGGGAATTGGAGAGAAGGCACCTGGTGGCATCTTAAGGGAGAAGGGCTATGTGGAGAAAAGGAGATGGTCCCTCACAAAAGCCTGGAAAGGGCTAAAAGGAACCTATCTTTAGCTATGAAGACAGGAGCAATGGAAAACCCATGGCAGTGGCTGGATCTCCACTTTATCAGCTCCTATTCCCTCTGGGTTGGCCCCCATCATGGCTGCAACAGCACTTCCAACATGGTTGTGCACTGGAAGAGGAAAAGTGGTGGGGTCTGGAAAAGGGCCCAAGGACCAGGGAGTTCTTGTGAGGGTCAGTGGATCAGGGCCATGTGAAGGCCTCCGGGCAGCCTCTCAATTTATTATTTTACCAGCAAAACATGGCAGGAAAAATAAGAGGTCACCCCCAGGACAGAGATGGTGCAGTTGCGGAGCCGCCAGGGGCATCACAGCCACCCCTGGGACAAACAACTGCTTCTTTGCAAGATTTTTCCATTCGTACCATTGTTTTTACCTTTTTTGGATTTTTTCCAGAATCCATTATCCTTAATAGAACTACTCACATTTTTCCCTACATAGCCAAATTAGTACTATTTAGTATGTATTTATTAAGTCAACATTTTTTGACCAAGAAATTGAAATAATTCATTTTGATAAGGTTTTAAGGTATAACAGCTTTTTGTAAGTGATTAAAGAAAATATATCGTCAATATCTTTTTAGAAATTATAACAAGTCAAAACATGATATTCTTTCTATTTTTCTGAAATGAAATGTTAGAATTTTGGTTCCATTAAAAAATATGAAATTTCAGATTTTTGTTCCAATTAGGGATGAAAAGTAATCATAATTTTCTGAATAAAATTGGGAATTTGAAAGTTCTAGCCAGATGTATTCAATAAAAAATGTGACCTGGTTAACTAAATTTATTCATCTCTACATGGCATGTGTTTCCATTCAATTGATTCTGTTCTGTTTCAATCATTGGAGAATATTATAAATCTGATTGGCTTGTTAATAATGTTAACTCTTAGTAGTTGGTCACTGACTTCATCCCAACTGCCCCGCCTCCTCCCTATCCATATCACCATGTATGCCTGGGATGTGATATACTCAGGGGTTGATGTGTGTTGCTTGACCAATGACCATAGCTGTAGAAGAAGTCAAGTTGAGTGTGTAGAGCCTTCCTGTTTTCATATTGATAAGGGCCTGGCCAATCCTTTACTAGTAATGTGGAATATTCAGGTGGCTTTGTTCCACTTTTGCTAAAGAAGTTTTTAATATATAATTAGTCCATGAGTAACAGGTGTGCTAATAAGAGACTCATTTTATTGCTTCCTTGGTTGCATAGTATGAGAGAGAGCTTGTCATTCCCAGTTCAACTGCTCTGCTGAAATAGTTTTTATAAACTTACACTACATTTAAAATGGCTGGTATTAGTGTCCACAGAACCAGTGTTTGTCTACACTACAGATTAAAGTGCAGTGCAGAGAAAACCAAGCCAACTTTAAATGTGAAGCAAGGTAAATAAGTTCATGGAGTTCTGTGTTGGCAAAGCTAGATTGCTTCTGTTGCCCAGAAGTACTGCAGTCTGTAGCGGAAACATACCCACAGTGCAGCAGTTGTAAGAGTATCACTAGCAAAATATCTAGCCAAGGTGGTGAGTGGGACAAGGTGCATGCCCACCTGAGTTTTCAAGAAGCTAAATATGGAAGATGCATAGTACATTAGATCCATATTAACCACAGTGATTCATAAATTGCTGGCCTGTAATATATTGCCATTCTCCCAGGGGAAGGGAAGAAGGCTTTTACAAACTGTTAACAATTATGTTTCCACGGGAGCCATATCAGTCCATATTGCATTACCACAAAGGCTGTGACAGAGGTTCGTAAAACAAGGCAGTCTGCCACATGGCAAGTCATGACCAAAAGAGAGGACAGAGTGGTTCGTGTAATTAAAGATGTATAACTAAATGGTTAAACTGCTGATTATAGTGCATGATGATAAGTAATTACTGGGTGAGTGGCTTCACAGATTCACAGAAGTTTAAGGCTGGAAAGGAGCTCGTGAGATCATTGGGTCCAACCCCCCTGCTCTGGGCAGGAAAGACTGCTGGAATCAAATAGCCCCAGCCAGGTGTGTGTTCAGTGCCTTTTGAAGATCTCCAGGGTAGGTGCTTGTTCCACCCCTGCTGGGACTCTATTCCAGAGTCTTGTCTTTTTTCTTATATCCAGTCTGAAATCTTCTTCTAGGAGTTTATGAACATTCCTCTTGGTTTTCCCCTGAATAATTGTTCATCTAACCCCTGATGCTCACCCCTGATATATTTGTAAGCTGCCACCAAATCCCCTCAAAGTCTTCTCTTTTCTAAGCTGAACAGTTCCATATCTGTCAGCCTTTCCTCATATGGCTTCCTCTTCAGACCTCCAATCATATCAGTGGCCCTTCTCTGGGCTTAAGATTCTCCACATCCTTCTTGAAATGTGGTGTGCAAAACTGGATGCAGTACTCTAGCTGTGACCTCACCAATGAAGAGTAGAGTGAGAGAATAACTTCCTTAGTTTTGCTTGAGGTGCAACGATTGATGAATCTCAGTGCATTGTTTGCTCTGCTGACTCTAACATCACACTACTGGCTCATATTCATTTAATGGTCAATTATGACCCCCAGATCCCCTTTGGACATGGTGCTAGCTGGCACAACGGGCCTGTAAGTTTGTTGTAGATTTTTCCTCCCCAGCTGCAACACTTTACATTTCTCAGTGTTGAACAGCATCTGGTTCTGGTCCACCCATCTAACTAATCTGTCTAGGTCCACCTGGACTGTCAACCTACCCTGATGCATGGCTGCACTTCCCCAGAGCTTAGTGTCATCGGTGAACTTTGCCAGTGTACTTTCACCCCCACATGCAGATCAATGATGAAGATGTTGAAAAGAACTGGTCCAAGTAGAACTGGCTACCTTCCACCAGGTCAGCACAGATCCGTCTATTAGTTCTGTCTGGGTCTCACCCCACAGCCAGTTTCCCACCCACCTGACTGTTGAATTTTTGAGCCCATAGTCTCCTGGTTTTACCTTGAGAGCCTCATGGGACACTAAATCAAAGGCCTCCCTAAAGTCCAAGTAAAAGACGTTGACCTCATCTCCCTTATCCAGGTGGTGACTAATTTGGTCATAGAAGGAGATGAGGTTAGTCAGACATGACCTACCCATGACAAAACTGTGCTTGGCTGTCATTCAGAATTTTGCTTTCTACTAGCTTATTGCATATGGACTCCCTGAGAAATTTTTCAAGGATTTTTCCTGGGATTGAGGTCAGGTTGATTGGCCTGTAGTTCTCTGGGACCTCTCTCCTCCCCTTCTTGAAGATGGGCACAACACTGGCCCTCTTTCAGGATTCTGGGACCTCTCCTGAACACCACAAATTCTCAAAGAGATTCGCTAGCAGTCCTGTAATGACTTCAGCTAGTTCATCCACTCTTGGATGGAGTTCATCCAGGCCTATTGACTAATAGATATCCAGCCTCTCTAGCTGATCTTTCACCAGCTCTACATTGATCATTGGTAGGTGATCATCCCTACCGTGACTATTCTAAAATTCAGTAAATTACATTTGTGGAGGTTTGTTTTCCAAAGTCTGTTCTTCTTGAATTTAATTGAGTTCTTACTATATTACCTCTATTTTTCCTTATTTGCTTATGTAGTTGCTTGTCAGAGTAAATGGGTAGAAAAACTGTTGGCAATGTACTTTCTAACTTTAACTTTAATTTGGTAAAGTTTAATTATTTTTAGCTGTTTACATCATACTAATGAAGTTGGGCATCCAGGTGCCTCTCTTGCCCACTTGACTATATAGCCAAGGTAGTAAACAGAAGGACGCAAGCATCAAGAGTAGTACAGATTGTTCTCTCTCTAGGAAGGCCTGAATCTCATTCTACTATTCTTGTAGCTGACAATACAATTTTGGGAACTCGCTTGCAGATGTATGGGTTAAGTGGAATAAATGGGGCTAAATTAAATGGACTGGCCTTTTGCAATGGTATTTGGAAGAACAGAGCTTCTTCATCTCTCTGCAAGCTTCATCTCACAGAATCCCAAAGAAAATGACTCTGCAAAATCACTCCAGCCATCGCTCATTCCAAAATTCTTTGTAATGTGGACCTTTCCCAAGTGTCCTGAGGAAACAAATTTATGCAAAGAAAATGAAGTAGGGCAGTACTGCTCATTCTCTTCACTGCACTTGTTGGGTGTGCGGTTAGTTGAGTCAGTTTACTCACATCCTAAACCAAAATAAGTGTTTAGAATGAAAAAAATCCCCGCTCAGATACTTAGTACAAACTAAGTGTAAAATAAAATCGGGTTCCCTTCTCTTCACAAGTATTCTCCCATCCCCCTCAAAAAAGTATTACTCAGTCATCTGCTACTGCTCCTGTTCTGCATGTTTTTATTTGTCTTGTGGCCTCTGCCTGTTCTTTTGCTTCTACAGCTGCTGCTGGTGTTTCCTGCTGATGTTTCCTGACTCTCTGGCCTAAGTTGCACTTACACACCCTACAGTCCCTCTGGCTGTGTGCCAAGCTGGTTAAAAAAAAAGCTGGCACTCAGTTGACTGCTGTTCTCATTTGTGCAGTAAAAACATTAAATAATACATATTTTTTCTTTTCAAACAGCTCGTAGAGGTACTTCCAGTTCTGAAGGCAATATATTATTTTATCATATTAGCACTCCATCTTGATTAACTTTGTTGGGCACAAAGGTGCAGAGAGGTTTGTATCCACTTAGCAATAGCAATGGTCATAAAATGTGGGGAAGAATCTGCGGTCACATTTTGCTACTTCAAAAGCAACTGTGACTTAGATTGGGTAGGGAAATAGTCATGTCCAGTAGTAAAAGCTCAACTTATCCTCTGGCAGCACCACCATTCACTCTTCTCTTTTGTAACAACTGCTCCAGTGGAATGGAAAACAGTGGAAGCAAAAATACAGGCCATGCCTATCCTCAAGTACCTTTTCTTAAGCCCATCTCTTCCAAGCCCACAAAGAATGCAGCCAGCACTAGCTCCCCTTTGTACAGTAAACTTGCTGATTCTTACTTCACAAAAGTGAATATGTTGGATGTTATGATGTTTTGAAACCAAAAGATAAAGAATAAACTGAATTTCTGAATGACAAAGACTTTAAGTGGTCAAAGAGTTAGTGGCCACAAAACTTGTTTAAATCAGATCACATAGCAGGATGCCACCACTCAGTTTGTCATTGTATCCTTGACGCTATTCTGGCAACCTCAGTTCTACCCAGAGTAGGCAAGGACAGGGAGACTGAGAGGATTGATCATTTGGGGAAGGAAAGCAAGCTACTCACCTGTGATCTGCTGATACACAAGTGTTGCAGGGCACCTCGCTGCCCTGCTCCTAAAGGAGGGAAAACTGCTAAAGAAGGAGCCTTAGCAGCAATTAGGCAGCACAGCTGTGGGTTGCCACGGCAACTAATGGAGGTCAGCTGACCCAGAGGGGTAGGGCCTGGCTCTTATAAAGCCCAGAGCTGAGGCCAGACTGGCAGTTCCTTGCTAGCAGCCGGAGAGGCAGGAGCTACTGGAGCATTGCAGACTGAAGGATGGCGGCTCTGGGTCCTGGGAGCAATGTTGTTGTAGCCAGGCGGCTTTGAGTTAACTTATAGCCAGGAAGCTTGTGTTTGTTTTGTTGTTGTTTACGCCGGTGGTGTGGGTGAGGCTATAAGGGGTTGGAGGAGGCCTCATAGGGACCCACAGGAGTGTGGGGCCCTAGCTCCAGTGAGGGCGCAGTCCAAGGGGTGTGTGCACCCAGCCCCAGAAAGGGGCATTTGGCGAGCCCCAGAAAGGGGGCTACCTTATTGAGGAGCCCTGTGGGGGCACAGCGAGCCCAGAGAGGGGAGCACCATATTGAGAAGCCCTGTGGGGGCATAGCAAGCCCAGAGAGGGGAGCGCCACACTGAGAAGCCCTGTGGGGGCACGGCAAGCCCAGAGAGGCCCTGTGGGGTCACAGCAAGTCCAGAGAAGGGAGTGCCATATTGAGAGGCCCTGTGGGGACACAACGAGCCCAGAGAGGGGAGCGCCACACTGAGAAGCCCTGTGGGGGCAGGGCAAGCCCAGAGAGGGGAGCGCCACACTGAGAAGCCCTGTGGGGGCACGGCGAGTCCAGAGAGGGGAGCACCATACTGAGAAGCCCAAGTTTGGGCATTGGGAATCCCTGATAGGGGGCTGCATTTATTAAGGAGCCCAAGTTGGGCACAGTCAGCCCCAAGAGGGGGCACTATTGAGGTCCTCGACAGGGGGCAGCATATTGAGAAGCCCAGTGTGGGCAAGGCAAGCCCAGAGAAGGGAGCGCCATACTGAGAGGCCCTGTGGAGGCATGGCGAGCCCAGAGAGGGGAGAGCCATATTGAGGAGCCCCAGTGTGGACACACAGAGTCCAGGAAGGGGACAAAATGTGAGATGGCTCAGAGAGGGGCCGTGATAGTCAAGACCAAGGTGACATCCGCGAGACTTGGGCTGCGGTATCGGGGAGAAAGGAGCCACAGACAGCGCCCCCTAGTGGAGGGGGCAGTAGAGGGGCAGCATCCTGCTAATTAATCAACATCAAAGACGTGGCAGGCAAGACAAGGTGGGCGGTTGCCCAGAGACAGGTGTTGGGGCCACATTGAGGGCAGCCCTTAGTGATGACCTGTCACAACAAGCATGATCACGTATATAGTAGACTGCTCCATGGGAAGCTCTTGTTTCACATTATAAGGTGGTTCTCTTGGCCATTTCAGGAAGTCAGGATCTAAACTTGAGACTACACACTTCTCAGCAGTTAGGCAGTAACAAGGGAGCACTCTGGGAATATAATAGATATTGGAGATTTAGAAGAGCATCTATTTGACTATACACATTGTGAGTCTTGATGAAATTATGGAGGCTGCATTCTCTGATTTCTTTAGTTGGATGACTCTAGGGGAGCATCATAAGATGTCCATCAGGCCACATTAAGAATATATATATATATATATATATATATATATATATATATATATAAAATCTCTGA
>JAGPOW010001918.1:42398272-42442767 GCA_030014935.1 Caiman crocodilus | reverse complement strand
TATATATATAAAATCTCTGAAAGGGGGCAGTTCCTGGCCAGCCCCAGGCTACTCGAAGAAATCCCTGCGCAGCCTGGAGCTGACTGGGAGCTGCCACAGAAGGAGGGCAGCTCTTGGCCAATCCCCAACTTTGTGGGGAAGCAGACAGTTTCCAAGTTGCAGTGCTACTCAGCTTCTGACTCTTATGGGGAGCTGGGAGCCAAGCAGCAGCAACCTGGTTGGGGCAGAGAGCTACCCTATCCAGGTACGGCTCACCTCCCAGCTTCTGGGGGAAGCCAGGAACTGAGTGGCACCAGAACTGGGGAAGCTTCCTATTCCTTATGGCCCTCTAGTACTGGGGCTGACTGGGAGCAAATTTGCTTCTGGCTAGTGTCTACACATATGCAGATAGTGCACAATTAGTTTACTACCTCTAGTTAGTTTACTACCTGTAGCAACAGGTAGTACCTAACGTGTAGTAGACCAATTTACTGTGCAGTAAATGGTGCGCATGTGTAGATACTGATGCTTTACTGTGAAGTAGATTAGTCTACTGCTCAGTAAAATGACTTGTGTAGACATACCTACTATACTTAAAATGATACCACGTGAATCTACAGAAACTTTCTGTAATGTATTTTTTACAATGATGTTTCATGATCACTTTCTTACTGCATTACTACTCAGGTGAAGTATATTCTTTGCAATATCAGGCACTATGCAGAAAACTATAGGACCTGTCCCAAAATATAAAGAAGAATAACAGAGAAAATAATGTTATATTCTGAGTTCAGTCTTAGATAGTATCTTGGTAGGTTGCTTGACAGTCTTGATTTGACACCTGTATTTATATTTGTTTTTATTGGAACGTAGAACATATATTGGAACAGATATTGAGCTTTCAAGTAAGGCAATTCAATTTGTAAAATTATATTTTTGTTTACACTGGTTCTTCTGTAGTTTGTTTTCAAGATGTTACAATAATTGCTTAAATATTTTAATTAGCAGTGCAGCCTAACATATTGTTTTCCAGGAATCAAGTGATTTGGGCCTAGTTAAATTGTTTCCTTGTAATTTTAACCTAAATTTAGGCTCCGAATCCTATTAAAAACAAAATCACAGGAATCCCTCCTCTTCTGACCTCTCTCATTTATATCATTATAAAAAGGTTTGAATGTAAAACACATAATTGAACTAAAATGTCTGTTGTATGAAACAAACCTGTTTTATTAATCTTTACAATATGAATAAAGTTGCCTGTAGCATGTTGGGCCCCGGGGTGGCCATGGCCCCACTATGGGCCACCCTACAGAAGTGGGTGCCTGCACTCTTGGTCTTGGTTTCTATATAACCCTCCTGTTTATCCCACCCACCACACCTTGATGTTCCTTTGTTATTAAATGGGAAGCTGCCTCTGAGTCCTGCAGCATTTCACTGTCCTCTGCCCATCTACCTGATCTCTCTCGGTTCACTAACTCCACGCTATTCTGTTCTTTATGAGTGTTTGTCTTCACCCCAGTGGACCTACTGGTGCTTGGCTGGCACTGTGAGCCCTAAGGTCCTCTGGTATAAACTAAAACAAAGCTGAACAACTGCTTTAACTCAATGTCCCCCCTCTGGGTCATCATACCACTTCCAAGCCATCCTACGACTCTCTGGCTCTCACTCTTATGGCCTACAGCTCCCACTCCCCCACATCCTGAAATGGCAGAAGCTCCTGTTTCAGCAGAGTTCAGGGCCATACTGCCCCTCTGCCTCAGGAACCTAGGTGTATATCCCTTGGGCTCCTCCCCATTCTGATCAGGTGTTCTTTTGACCAACTGCAGGTAAACCCCTTTACCTTAATGGGCAGATTACTGTGCCTTCCCTCCTGCAGCTAACCCCTGTTCAACTACTCGAGGTTCTTTCTGCTGCATTCTCTTCCTTAAAGTAACAGGAGGCCCTGTTCTACTGCCTTACAGAAATGTAGGTTAATGGAATATTTCCATTTCTAAAGTTAATTTAAAATAATGTTTTTCTCAAGCTCTACTAAAGTTGTAAAATCTCAACAATCTGAAGGATGGGATGCAGTGCACCCTCAGCAAGTTTGCAGATGATACCAAGCTGTGGGGAACAGTAGATATGCTGTAGGGTCGAGCTAGGATTCAGACTGGAGACAAATTGGAGAATTAGACCAAAAGAAATCTCGTGAGGTTCAATAAGGACAAGTGCAAAGTCCTGCACTTAGGACGGAACAATCCCATGCATTGGTGCAGACTGGGGGCTAACTGGCTGGGCAGCAGCTCTGCAGAAAAGGATAAGATGAATATAGCCAACAGTGAAGAAGGCTTCTTGTGAAGAAGGCTAATGGCACACTGGGCTGCATTAGTAGGTGCATTGTCAATAGACCAAGGGAAGTGATTCCTCCCCCCTATTCTGCACTGGTGAGGCCACATCTGGAGTACTTTGTTCAGTTTTGGAGTACTTTGTCCCACAACAGAAAGGATGTAGACAAATTGGAGAGAATCTGGTGAATGGCAATGAAAATGTTTAGGGTGCTGGAGAATATGATTTATGAGACAACTGGGCTTATTTAGTTTGGAGATGAGAAGACAGAGGGGATTTAATAGCGACTTTCAGCTACCTGAAGGGTGATCATGAAAAGGATGGAGCTAAACTGGCCTCAGTGGTGGCAGATGACAGAATAAGGAACAATGGTCTCAAGCTGCAGCAAGGGAAATCAAAATTAGATATTAGGAAAAACTCTGTCACCAGGAGGGTAGTAAAACACTGGAACAGCAAAGTTGTGGAATCTCCATCCTTATTAAGACTCAAGTAAACAAAGCCTAGGACGATCTACTTGGGGCTGACCCTACCTTGAGCAGGGGGTTGGACTAGATGACCCCCTGAGGTCCTTTCCAACCCTAATTTTCTATGATTCTATAACATCCATCAAGATAGTTCTAAAATAAGACTGACATGGTTTTCAAACCCTAAATTGTCATTTGTATTAGTGTCATTATGACATGTAATTTTGGCTTTTTTAGTTGTGGAACACTTTTTTAAATATATCAGGAATTCTTTTTTCTTTAAATAAATCTCTCCAGTAAGTGCCAAATTTTTCAAGAGATTGAAAGCCAAGTAGAAATATAATATATTTATATTTACAGTAATATATATCACCACAGTGCCAGATATGGCTGCAGCCCTGGCAACTTGATGTTTGGTGGGACCGTGCTGTGGGGGATGGGGCTCCCCTGGTCCAAGCACTTGGCTAATGCTGCCCATTTCTCACCTCTTAATGTTGATTTATTTTTCTTTTTATCAGTTGGGAGATGGTTTGCTTGCCGAGTGTTTGGTTTGGGCTCTGTCCAGTCAGTTTTCTTCATGGGACTCCTACCTCTCCTTTAGCTTGGCTGTACACCAGCCAGTTAAAATTAGGTAGATTGCCTCCAGGTAGATTAGGTAGTCTGACCTGGATGCCAGCAAGCGTTCACCTTCTGGTCTTTAGGTCTGGAGTGATCTCAAGGCCTTCTTCCCACCTGTGTCACTCTGTTCACAACAAGGCCAGCTATCAGCCTGGGTCCAAAGAAAAATGAAAAAAGGAAAATGAACCTTCAACAATGAGGTCAGATAAATGTCCCATCTTCAGGGCTTGTCTGTGCCCTATACAACAGCTTTCAAGAAAATAAGACTAATCTCCTATTGAGCACCCCTTGTTGGGTTCTAGATCACCCGGTCACATCAAGCAGACAAAATAAACAAAAGAAAAAAATTACTCCTGTCAGAGCCTGGATGATTCTCCATTGGTCACACAAGAACACAAACTCAATCTATGGTCCTTTTGCCGAATCAGCCAGCCCTGCAATCAAGGGCAAGGCCTTGGACATGCTTGAGCTTAATTGGTCCAATTCCCCAAAGGCTGGGCAAGCAGACTTCTGCAATTGTGGTTCTTTATCACAATTAGAGCAGCTGCCTGCTCTCTGACAGGTGTGGGGCAGCAAGAAAAAAAATCCAAAAGGACAGGATAAAAGAAAAGAAACAATGCTGTCTGCACTACTGCTCCCTCCATGATCGCCTATCCCTTTGAACTGCAGGTTCTGGCTGGATTCCCCAAAGTCTCCAGATGCTGCAGTTCATCAGGAGGTGAGCTGGTTCATCAAAGCTCCTCCAAGCTCCTGGGCTTGAAGACAGCGGGTCCTTGGGCCCTTTGCCGGACTTTACCCTAATACTGTACCACGGGGGGCACCTTGAGCCTTCCAGTCATCTGACCACCTGCAGGTGCCAGCTAATTGCCCCATTAGCCTGTTGTTTAGGCAACCTACAGCTATAGAGTTCTGCCTAGCCTGCAGGGCTCTTTGGCTAGGCTGCTTCTGCCCTTAAAGGAGCAGGCACATCTTAGTGCCCTGTGACAGTGTTGTAGATAATACTGGTCAAAAAATTCTTGAAATCCCTGTGAGTACTGTCCCAGGAGAGCTGGGATGCTAAAGGAACTCGGGGGCAGCAAGGAATCCTACTCATCTCCTGCAGGTCCGGAAGGGCCGGGGGAGGCATGTACGTAGAGGACACCAGCGCGGGTGATTAGCTGGGCGTTTATCCGGCTGTGACAGAGCAGCAGGGGTGGAGGACGCCTCCCGGAGGAAACAAAAAGCGGCCCTGCCGGGGCAGTGGGGTAGGTGAGATAAGGAGACCGGAGGAGTGAGCGAGAGCAAGAGCAAGAGCAAGAGCGAGGTGAGGAGCGGCTGCCACACGCCGCGGCAGGGAGAGAAAGAGGTGGAGCCAAAGCCGGCTCTGAGAGAGGGAGCTGAGTAACCGACAGCAGCGCCGGTGGAAGAGCCAGCACGTCGGCCGCCAGCAGAGCCAGTGAGGTAACCGGCTGCAGCACCAGCAGCAGCACTGGTGGAGGGGCCAACGCATCGGCTACTGATAGAGCCGGTGAAGTAACTGGTTGCAGTGCCAGCAGCAACGCTGGTGGAGGAGCCAGCGTAGCAGGTACCGGCGAAACCGGGGAGGCAATCGACCACTGCACCGGAGACAGAGCTAAAGGGGGAGCTGACTGGGCTGCAGACAGAGCCAGGGAGGAAACTGGCTACTGCAAAGCCCAAGGAGGCGCTGATCAAGCTGACAGGCATCAGAGTGGGCGAGGCTACCAGTCGCCTCCCAAGCAGCAGGAGTGGTGTGGTATCTGGCTGCACTGGATACAGCAGCATTGGAGAATTGCCACGGTATTATAGATAAGAGAACCCTTGGTGAAATTGGTGGCATCACGAATTGTAAGAGCGGAGCAGGTACCGGGGTAGAAGGGCCAGGCTGGTGTCCTAGGGAGCCAGATACCTGGCATGAAGATCACTATTGACGGCTGGCGGACTATGGCCTAAGGTGGCGAGTGGCTGGAGTGTAGGGGAGGATGGAGCCCCAAGACTACCTTCCGAGAAATGTGCCGACCCTAGCAGCGACCCTAAGGGAGGACCCCCCACTGCGGTAACATTCAAAGTCATGGCAGACAAGTTCAGGGGTCCTCTGGGGTCCACCTGTAGGCCTTGGGCTCACCTGTAGGATCTTGGGCCCGGACAAGGGCGGTGCGGGAACACCTCTTAGAGCAGAGGTGGGTACAAATACTTTAACTACTATGATTACTTATGACAATAAGCACATTTATTCTGTGTCTTCTATCCCATCCCATTTCTCTAGTTATCTACCATGTAATAATAATCTTGTATTTTAATTATGATATGATAATTACATTATAATAGCCAAGCATCTTTATAACAATATACATAATATCTTATAATAATTCTAAATTAATTATCTTTTGGCATGCAGGCTATATTTTATTCACTAATTACGCTTCTAGAACATTAAGGTTGCAGATCTAATTACTCTTAATATAGAAAATGCCAAAAGTAATGTTATCTGGGCACTCCAAGTTTCCACTCTTCAGACTTTACACCCCTTTTCCACTTTTCTCACCACTATTCCCTCGTCTTCCCATCTGGCATTTCTCTTTAAGTTCCAGTCTTATCTCCTTTACTTTCAGTCCTCCATTTTGCCTAACCTTTCCCAGCCTCTAGCTGTCTTTCTCACTGGCTCATTCCCATTCAATCACATTCTCCCTTATTCAGTCTCTCACCTCCCATCTCCTTGTTTTAATTTCTTTGCTCAGGTAGTCTTCATTCTCTTTCTCTACTTTAGTTCTTTGTAATATCTGTTCTCCCTTTATTCAACTGCAGTTATTTCCCTGCCAGTTTCCCAACTCCTTGCCCATGAGTCACAGTTTCACATTTCCTCCTTCCTAGGACACTTCCCACTGATCTCAGTCTCTCCCCTATTCTCCTTATTGACTCATAGTTTCAGTCTTTTTGTCCTGCCCATCTCAGATCTTTCCCCGCTTCCATTTCCAATCTCTTTGCCCATTCTTCCTATGTACCTTGTCCCAATATACCACTGCAACTCCCCATCGCTAATCCTATCCTGATTCCTCTTCTGTACCTCCTGCCCTTATGAAGAACATTAAGACCACAGAACAGTAGCATAACTTGCAGAGCACAGTCAAATGGGGGCACTAGTTCAGAGGGGCACCTGACTGGAAGTCCCCAGGGAGTTCATACTGCTACAGCAGCAGTAGCAGCAGCCCATGCTAAGGGAACTTGTGTACTGCCACTACCAGTGCAGCAGTCCCTATGTGAGGAGGTAAGCACTGACTTTCCCCTTCTCATCCCACCCAGGGTGTGGCAAAAGATTCATTCTTCTCTGCCCATGGCAGTCATAACTGTCCTAAGCAGCAACTAGCAGGGAAGTCCAGCTAAGCTCTGTGAGCCTGGGATGCAGCATGCTTCATTCAAGGGAAATCTTCTCAGAATTTAACTGAAAAGCTCTAATAAGCTTTACCTGAACAATTACCCAACACATGTAGCAGAGGGAGGAGGAATTTAAAAAAAGTCATGGTGTTTTTAAGTCTTTCCAGAGGGATTGGGTGATGGCTACAGCCAAGGCTGGGAACTTTGATTGGGGTGTGCCAATGTTCCTGCTGAGACCCAAGCCAGATTCCAGGCTAGAGGGTCTTACCCTCCTGTTCAGGGACTGACCAATTGCCATATTTGGGGTCAAGAAGGAATTTTACCTCATGGCCAGATTGGTATGGTCTGTAGGGGTTTTTCCCTTCCTTTATAGTGCGGGGTGTGGCCTTCTACCTGGGATATATTGAGCATATATTGACAACATTTCACAGAAGCAGGATGTTGACTATCATGGTTCCCCAGCTTTACCTGACTCAGGTTAGGGTGTTGGGTCTAGGTAGTGCCAGGGTTGACAGTAGTACTATATAGAGTTTACATTATGGTTTGTATGAGATGGTTTGGGTAGGGATGATTCTGCCTCAGGCAGGGGGTTGGACTAGATTGAGGTTCCCAAACTCTGGTACACATATCCCTGGAGGTATTCAAGACATCTCTGGGGGGATGCACAGGAGAAATTGTGTAATGGCAGGTTTAATTTTCATTATAATAATAATTGATATTTAAGGAGCTAAAATATAAAACATATGCTGGTGGGGCAGCCGGTAAATATGGAAGAGGGTACGCAGTAAGAAAAAGTTTGGGAACCTCTGGACTAGATAACCTCTGGAAGGTCCTTTCCAGCCTTACTGCTCTATGATTCTATGAGCAACCCTCCAAGAAACGCATGAAAATTGATTTTTATAGATATTATAAGGAAAATCCCTGACACAAAAGCTATACCCTGCCAAATTTTTAATTCATGTTTCAAAGCTTGGACAGGTAGAGTTTCTCACTGGCTGCAAGTGTCCACCTTTCCTTAACATGCAGCTCTCTGCCTAGGTGGCAGTGTTTCCTTGCTGCTTACCCTATTGTGGCCACTAACCAGCCTTTATTCAGTTTACTGGGCTCTATCTGTTGCATTTCTCTTCTTAAAGAAACAGCCATAGGCTCCTTGCTGCAGGGAAAATCCAGGATTTCCCAAAGTAGGGTGAGGGAGATGCATGCTCCCAGCCTCCTCTGCCTGCTCCAGTATTGGCACACTGTGCTATGGGAGTCTATGGGGATGTTTAAAAGTCCTTAAAACAGGTGAAAAATCCTCCCTTCCTTCCCCTTTCTGTTCAGAAATATGCCCCCTCTGCTCCTCTTGCCTGCTCTGCCCCCCACCCCCAGCTGCTGCTGCTGCTTTCTCTGCTGTTTGGAGGTGGGGAATCTCTAGAGCCAATGAGGCTGAGTGGGCCTGGGATCAAATGGAGAGGAGGCAGTGGCAACAGAATGGCTGGGGAGTAGTTTCTCCCCACCCTGCCCAGTCACAGCATGGGGAAGGGAAAACCCCATGTCATTTCTGCTGCCATTGTCCCCATCCCCAGCTGAGCCCAGCCCTCATGTAGTGGGACAGAATGGCTCTGGTGCTTCCCTGCCCTGGGACAGTGGGTAAAGGCAGGTAGAAAACTGAAGAAAGGGGCAGGGAGGGGACATGTCTTTGAGCAGGAAGGGGAAGAGAGGGAAGATTTTCACTTGCTTTAGGGACTTTAAAAAGTCCCCAGAGGTTCCCATCGTGTAGTCAAATCCAAAGGGGGTCAGGGGGCACAGCTGCGCCACTGCACCCCCTCTAAATCTGCCTCTGTGTGTGTGTGTGTGTGTGTGTGTGTGTGTATGTGTGCACATGTCCATAAACCTACTGAGAAAGTATTAAGTTTCCAGAGTCAAGGAACTAAAAAAAAAAAGTGTATTTTCAGTAACAGAAGTTTTTTGGTATCCTGAGCAGAGCACTGGGGCACTGTGTTGATCCCCAAAGAGCAGAGAGTGGAAAGGGAGGCCAGGAGTCTTACCTGCCACAGCCTGGGCTTACCACACACTGGTGGCTGCTACCGCTGTGTCACAGGCTTGTGCTGCTATGGCTATGGCATGAGCTCCCCCACACAGCCCCTGTGGTGCAGGTTCCATGTAGGCCGCTACTTTAGGATCCTCTTCTAAACTGACATCCACTGTTTGTATTTCAATTGCTTGTCCCTACTTACACTACTGTGCAGTAGTGAGATATTAATGTTGCATCATATTAATGAGACATTAATGAGAGTTTTCCAGAGTGAGGGCTTGTATCTTAATGTTGGGGCCCCAGGGGTGGCTCTGCAACCATACCCATTCCTCCTGTAGGGTGACTTCCTGTCTTTCCTGCCCTGCCTTGCTGGAAATTGAGTGATAAATAGTGAGGCTGCCCTGGACTGACTACCTGGACTGTAGTCTAGTGGGCTAATTGGATGGCTCTATACCTCCACCACACCATATTCCATGCCTTCCAGATGACATCCTTGCAACCGATGGCTGACACAGCCCCTCACTGGGTCTTCTGACCCCTCAGCTTGTCATCCACACTCCGGTTGCCAGACCCCTCAGTCTCACCCAACTACTTCTTGGACTACTAGGTCCCTCAGTCTTTCTTCTAGCCCCTCTCTGGGCTGTCAGTTCCTCTCTGGTCTCTTGTCCCTCAGACCCATCCAGCCCTGCTCTTTATTCCCAGCTCCATGCTGGGCTACTGGACCCCTCTGGTCCCACCCTACTTGCTGGGCCTCACTATAGGCCTCAGACCCCTCACTGAGCCTCAACTCCAGGCCTTGGACCCCTCTGGTCCTACCCTTTATTCCCTGGCTCCTCGCTCGGCCTCTGGACCCACATGGTCCAAAAGGTCTTCCCTGTTCAGTGCTTTTTTGTCAGTGTGCTCTCATTAATGTCTTCCCCCTGTGTGAGGTCACCCACAAGGCTCCTTTCACTTCACAGAAATTTTAAGATAAGAACTTATTTTAAGGTGACAGTTATATTAAATGATACCCAGAATGACTTTTTGTAACTTTTTTAAAACCTCCATTTCCTGTACAGTGTGCAATTACTAGAGGGGTGGAAACTTCTGAACTCCCTGGGAGAGTTTACTGTGGTTCTTGTTTCAGTTTAATAAAATATAATCTGAATTACAGCATCTGTAAAACAGAGTCATTCCATACCCAGCTGTTGTAATTCAGGTTATTCAGGCGAGGAGGAGTAAAAAAAAAGTTCCAATGGAGATGTTGAGTGTGTTCAATAATTATTCCCCTATCTTGGACATTATTTAGAATAGTTGTGTCCAAAGTCAATGTGCAGACACTTAATTATTGCTTTTTTTGTGATGACTGAGTTTGTCTTCTCTCTTGGAAAGAAGAGGGTAGACACTTTCCATTGTATATTCATTTTTCTCTCCAACATTTCAGTTATCTTATATATAATGGCAAAAAAGTGTTCTTCAGGCTTGGAAAAATAATTCTCTCAAAGGTTTACTGGTGTTTGTCTAGTCAGTTCACTGCTACTTAACTTGAATGTACCATGGGCTATTTTTTTCACAGGAATTACTACCAGCATGGGAAATAGAGGGGCTGCTGAAAAAAGCAAGCACATTTTAAATCCCAGCACTCTCTCACTCTGGAGATGAGTTTATAAAAATGGAGGTATTGGATATATGGTCCAGTGCTTAGAGCAATTAGGACTCTTAGGCCATGTCTAGACCAGAGCAGCTGTGCAGTCTGTGGTGCCGCAGACCTATCTGCAGCGCCACGCACCACACATTCAGGCTTTTCATAAACTGTTACCTTGCAGCGTAGGGAGGTGGGGTTCACCCTTGGAGATCCAGGTGTCAAAAAAACCCGTGCAGAAAAAAAATGGAGTGGCGCATGTGGAGGCAGCATGTACTACCCAAAACCAGAGCCTGGCCAGCTGGAGCCACACTCCAGCTGCTGACCAGGCTCCAAGTTGCAGAAGTGACACAGCTGCAGCTTCCCCAGACCCCAGGTAAGGCTGCTGGAGCCAGTACAGTTGCTTTCCCAGCCTCCTCTACACACCCCGCAAGGTAACCTGGTGCAAAAATGCAAGGAGCAGTTTCTATGTTAGTAAATAATGTTCCCACTTGCATACAGTAATAATTCAGCATGCAACCAAAATTAATCAATAAATAAAGAAACTGGAGCCAACTTCAAACTGGGCATATCGACTTCAAAGTGAAATTATCCTTTACAGTTTAAAAAAGTATTAAATGTACATATCTGAAAGATATGATATTCTTCACAGAAATCAAGTAACCTTTCCTTCAACCTCAGGCTTCTTAAGTTAGCTATTTTGATGATAAATCATTTAAAAAGCTTACAAGAAATACACAGATACATCTAGGACACAGTGCTATTTTCAAGAAAAACAGAAAGTTGTTTGCCTTCTTTAGAGCACCCACATCTCTATGCTATCCCTTGTGCTTGTGTTTAACAACCTGCAATTAGAAATTAGCAGCAAGGAAAAAAGTGACAATTTTTTTTCAAATTGCTGATCAGAGTCTATAGTACATCAATCCTTTTTGGGTCACTAAAGGATGTCTGAGCTAATGAGATTAAAAAGCTATTAATTTCATGTTTATCAGGATCTTTTACGCTTCATAATTAAATATTCAAAATATGTGGCTAAAGTTGTTTATTGGAAATGGTCTGATAAATTGCAATATCTAAGTCTATTTTCATGCTGGGTATTACTGAGTAAAATAAATACATTGGCTTACAAGTGGCACTTGCTGTCAGGAAACATCTCTCATTTACAAAAGGGTAAAAGAAAGATCTCTAGGCTGCACAAAATGGCCTTGGGTTATGAGATGGTGACTGCGCTTCCTGCTATATCCTTCCTAAAGGCATTTGCTGACAAGGAATTTGCAAATCTTGTCTTGTTAAAGTGTGCAGTATTTCTTGGCTAACAAATACTAAGACAGATATCTATCATCTATGTACCTGTCCAAATATAGTTCAGATCTGCAAATTTATGGAGCTCTAGATTTTTTTTCTTTCTTCGGTAATAAAATAACACAAGTTTCTCTTTATTTTTATGGAAATAACCTTCTTGCTAGTAACCTTGCAGGCATTCCTTCCCCTCTTTTCACTGATGAAGGCTGTCCTGAGTAATGGAACATTTAGTTCTACTCAAGGGACTTTGTAGCCCTTATTTACTAGAAAAAATTAACTGGAGAGATGGGACCACAATGAATAAAGGCAAAAAGTGTTTATTTCAGTATGAATCGTTGCTTGTGTTTAGATGTGAGAGAGACTGAGACAAATTACTTGTGAATGATCTCAGAATATAGGGCAGAGCTCAATTTGAGTTGGTTTTGGGGGTCACAGTATCCATTGTTCAAATATTTAAAAATGTTTGCAGATTCCAACTGTTTCTTCATTTGTAGCAAAAATATGTATGGTCCAATAAATAAATAGAAGCATAAAGGCATATTTTGTTGTTTTCTATTGTTCATTCTCTTGTTTAAATTTCAATTCTTCAGAAATAACAAAGCCAGTCTTTTTCTGCTATTTTCAAGTAGATGGGGAAAATCCAGGAAAGTAGGTAGAAAAATGTTAATGTTGTAACATCTATTCCAAATAATTAACAATACTTTTCTGGAATTTGAACGGAATTTACAAAACAAAATGATACCCATAAAAAATCTGAAAAATCAAATGAACTTTCATTGGATTGTTCACATTATTCTGAAATCAGCTGTTTGATCTGCACACTTAAAAATGGTAGCCCAAAGGATCCAGAACCTGTAGAACCCCAAGAATGAAAAGTCCATTTATAGTGTAAGCACAATCAGGCAAGCCACCTTCAGCCTCTAAACCTCTTAATGCTGGTCAAGGCCTGAGAGAGAGTGTGGGATGGTTTGTCTATCAGGGATGGATCAAGGTCGGAGGACCCAAGAGATATGCCCATTGCCATGCTGGACCATGGGTGGCCAGGGCTGGGAGGTCATCCAGGGTCTGGAGAAGCAACCACGATCTAAAGGGAGCGTGCACAGTCCATGTGTAGGGAAGCCAGGCGCTAGAAGATCTGTCTGGGGAACCAAATCAGAGATCCAGTGAGCTGGGTAGAGTGCAGGGTCAGAAGGCTAGCTAAGTCAGGTATCCAGGAGATCAAACCAGAGTCAGGTCAGGGAGCCAAAGAATCAGACCAAACTCAGGGTCCATGAGCAAGCTGAGCTGAGTATCCAGAGAGTCCATTAGTTAGGAGAGGCACAAGTGAAGGGTGCAGCAGCCTTGTAACCCAGATGCTTGCTTTTCCAGGTCAGGGGTTTACACTGGAAGGGGTGAAGCCAGCCCTGGCAGGCCACTCTGGTGACATGAGTGGGTGTGTGGCATGGCCCAGCTAGAGAGTTTTGGCAACCTGTGTCTGCCCCAATGTTTTACTGAGGAAGTGGCAGATTGGGGTGAGTTGCTGTGCTAGGTAATCCAAAGCCCCAGGTTCAAGGCCATGTCTTAATAGTGAAAGAAGATGATGTTAATATCTACCATTGTTCTGGGGTGAGTAAATGCCTGCTGACATACAGCTTACCCACTGCTACAGGGTATTGCAAATAGGTTCCCACAGATCTCCAAGAATAAGTCAAGCTCCTTATTCCTTAAAGCTGGGAAATAATTCACTTTATTTAAACAAAGATTCTGAGACCACACCCATGTCTTCTTTTGTTTACTTTTTGCAAATGCTTTAGAGGTGGAATACATGTTTGGAAGAACAGTAAATTTTTAGTGAATAATAGAAAATGCTAGCATAGAGTGAATTCTGAAAGTATTTTTCCTGGTAATTTAAGAGTTATATTAACCTGCTCAAGGAACAAAACTCTTTCATGCACCCAACTGCTGAAATTTTGATTACTACATGTGGACTTCTCATATGAGCCAAAGTAGAGTTATTATTTGCTTACATTAGGTAATGAATAACCTTGAAAAACAAGAATCTTCAGCTGTTCAGACAATCTAAAAACAGTGATGAAATTCATTGAAAAAAATTATTGGCTGAGAATTTGCTCTGCTTATGTCACTAT
This sequence comes from Caiman crocodilus, assembly GCA_030014935.1. Lineage (NCBI taxonomy): Eukaryota > Metazoa > Chordata > Crocodylia > Alligatoridae > Caiman > Caiman crocodilus. Next base: position 42,428,949 of record JAGPOW010001918.1, on the reverse strand, counting down.
CAAGATTATAGTTTAAAGGCAGTCTCTCTTGTTTTAGTTACTCAATGAATCTTAAAACCATCTAGGAATAATCTTCTAAAATGCTCACTTGAGGAAAAAAATCATCCTAACAAAGTACCCTAAAAACAGGGCTTGAGTGGGTCTTCACTGGGGGCATGGTTCTGATAGTCCTAAATACTGATGCAAAATCATCCTGAGTTAGTCCTAAAATGTTTTTTTTCTCAAAACAATTCCTTCATACAGCTGATACTGAAGTAGCAGCACTGTCCTCTCATGTTCATATTTACAATGCAGTAAGCAGGCAAAAGTCCAAGTCTGTATCTTTTCTTTAAATAAACCTCCTACAATATTTGAAGTTGTACAAAACTAAAATAGCTTGTGGATTATTTTCTAAGCTTCACAGTGTTAATTTCCTCATACAGCTTGTTAACTAACAGCATGTGATAAAACATGGAATAAACTGATTTTTCTTTTTTTCTTTTTTGCCAAATGCACTTCGAAAACATCCAGTAGAGCCTTAACCAAAACATACTGCTGATATGAGAATCTGTCTGCATTCCTCTTTTGCAATTCACCTTACTTTTATATATTACTTGAAGATAAGCTCTTCTTGATGCCAAAAAACTACAGCAAGAGGTGAAGGTTTCTTCACTGGGTACAATATTGTGCAACTTTCTCAAGTTATTTGTTACATTCCTATTATCCTGTTTCTCCCCTTCCCTCCCTGAGTATAATCCTGGTAGTCTGCACTCTTCTCAATAATCCCAGAAATACTTATGTATAGGGACCTACTGAAATTGCACTTCTAGGCAGGCCCTGTGAAAAAGCATGAGCTCTGCAAAAAAGCGTGAACTCCACACTTTTCATAGTTTCATAGCTGTTAGCTTTGGAAGGGACCTCAGTAGATCATTGAGTCCAACCCCCTGCCCTGGGCAGGAAAGACAGCTGGCATCATATAATCTCAGCTATGTGCTTGTCCAATCTCCTCTTAAAAGACCCCTAAAGTAGGGGAAAGCACCACCTCCCCTGAAAGCCCATTCCAGATTCTGGCAACCCTTACCATAAAGAAGTTCTTTCTGATGTTCAACCTAAATCTGTTCTTTGTCAGTTTGTGGCCATTGTTCCTGGTTATTCCAAGTGGTGTCCTGGTAAACAGAACATCTCCAATTTCTTGCTGGTCCTCCTGATAAATTTGTAAACGGTCAGAAGATTCCCTCTCAGCCTTCTCTTACAGAGGCTAAAGCAATCCAGGTCCCTCAGTCTCTCCTTGTAGGGCCTTACCTATAGGTTCCTAACCTATAGGCCCTCCTCCAGACCCTCTCAAGGTTGTCTACATCTCTCTTGAAGTCCAGCGCCCTGAACTGGATGCAGTACTTCAACTGCAGCCTGACCAATGCCCCATAAAGGGGAAGTATCATCTTCCTGGACCTGTTTGTCATGCACCTGCTAATGCATAATAGAGGGTGGTTAGCTTTACTGATCATTTTGTCACGTTGACAACCCATGTTCATCTTGGAGTCAACTATGACTCTGAGATCCCTTTCTGCCACTGTGCTGCTGAGAAGATCATCCCCCAGCATATAGGTGTGTTGATGATTCCTTTTCCCTAGATACAGCACTTTGCACTTGTCTTTGTTGAACTGCATCCTATTCTTTTCTGCTCACTTCTCCAACCTGTCCAGGTCTGTCTGGATTTGATCATTTCCCAGTAGTGTGTTAAGTTTACCCCATAATTTTGTGTCATCCATGAAGTTGGACAGAGTGCTCTCCACACCTTCATCCAAGTTTCTGAGGAAGACATTGAAATAGCACAATGGTGGGATGCCTTGGAAAAAAAACAGCCTCCCAAAATAAAATGTTGGCTCCCTCCCTCCTGTGGCAACTGTGGCCTGGCTGCGTAGCCCATTGTGGGGAAATGGGGGCTGCCAGCATGGCAAGATGGATGGCACTTCCACCCCTTGCTGCTGATTGGCTGTGAGGGCTGTCCATTATATGCCCACATCCCTTGCCACCAATCAGTAATGAGGGGTGGGACTATATGACAGGCAACCTTCAGAGCCAATCAGTGGTGAGGGGCAGAGACATTGAGGCCGGTCAGCTGGCAAGAGACATGGGGGGCCTCTATACTTCATCTGGGAAAATAGCTGCTAGCCTTAATGGTCTGCCCACAAAACTGGCTGACAGTCACCTTGAGTTTGTTAGACACCTACTTATGGATGGGGGTAGGCCACCCAGTGGCTACCTCTTGTAATGCTTTTGATTAAAAACCATAACTGTTCCTCCTCTCACCTTTCTACTTAAAAAATTAAACCACCCATTCACCTGTACCACACATACTAAGATCCTTCTCCTGTTCCCATATTTGTGTAAACAATTCTTGAGACATGCTTCTGGGAGCTTGATTCACTATGAGGATAATTCTTGTACGTTGAGATCTTTACTGAGAAAAATATATTTCTAATTCTGTTTATCTACATCTAAGTGTTAAAGCTACTTCATCCCACTGTTACAGCAAGCAGCATTGCCACTATATACACAGAAAAAAATGAAAATAGTAACTAAAAAAATAACATATTCCTAGTGAAAATATTTCTATATGCAAATATAGTGAATACAAAGAACGTGATAACAAAAGGGAGATGATCTTCTCTATAAAATAGCAGGAAATAACAACAGACTGGCTGCTGGATAACTCATGCCAATGTTTAAATTCCTGATGAATTTATTCTTGAATAGAAATGTCCATGACTGGATAAATCTAACTAGTGACAAATGGATCAATTCTACAAACCCTCACGTAAATAGTCCCAGTGAAGTTACTGTCTATTTGCACAAGTCAGCATTTGAAGTTGGATTCAAACGTCTACCAGTTTCTGTTACTGCTGCCATAGAAGGAGGATTCCTCTCTAATTCATAAGTTATTTATTTCACTCATCAGGTTTGTGTGTATTGTACTGACAATGTTCTTCTGTTTTCTCAGTATATCTTTTAGCTATTGCCAGTGCTATGGAGACCAAGAATTAGGAAATGCCATCTAGAATCCACAACCCTGGGACTTGTGTTAGAAAGGAAATTGTGTGTGTGACAGGATGGTTAGTGTCCTGATTGTTTAATGATTACCTTGCCATTGGTAAAGGACAGGGAATGAAGAGCAGGATGAAAATTTGAAAGAATACCTAAATAAGCATTAGGAAAGGAGTTGCTTTGATGTGCATTTTAATTCTGTCTGTCTTCCAGAACAAGATGCCCAGAAGGCTTAGTATGGTACGGGAGATACTGTACAAGGCAAGGGAAGTCTACTTCTGAAGTAAGCATCAGAGGCAGCTGACCATTATAGGAACTGTGTGAAAGCTAGTGATCTCATCATCCATTCTTAAAATGAATATTTGTCAGATAAAAGATTTTTGAAAGCCACTAATGGACATAAGAATACAAATACCATTGATTTTTCAATAGGAATTCTGGACATAAGGCCATATCTACACTATTGCAGCAGCATGTCATTGGCTGGACTGTTACCAAGCACATCCTGCCCACTCACTTCTGCACACATGTTGCAAAACAAGGTCATTTTGAAGATCACCCTTCTGCAACTCCTCCCAAGCATACTGGTAAATTCTGAATAGTGGCCACTGACAACAATCCCGAAGCACCTTCACTGACATATTTTCTGAGTATATTCAGGAGCATGTGGGTAGGATATTCTTAGAAGCAGCCCAGCCAGGACATACTGCTGCTGCAATGTAGGCATGTTCTTAGTTTTAAAAATCCCAGCTCAAGTTTTATTGTAAGCTGTTTAAGACAATGAATGATCTTTTTTATTGTGCATGCCTACACGCGTGCACGTGCACCCACATACCCACACACACATAATACCTACCATAATATATTGTATATATAACACCTGATCCCTTATTAGGGCCCATTGTAATATCATTAATAATATATGCTGGAAGTATGGCTTAGTTAATCTGTTAGGATACAGCATTCTTCTAACCTGAAACAAAGTGGATCTATGCTGTAAATTTAGAAGTGACATTAGTAAATACCTGGTTTTGAGAGAAAAGACACAAAGTGTAACTGATGGATAGAATGAAAACTAAAATATGCAAACAGAATGGCCTCACAGGATAAGGATTTCTGAAATGTAATGTCAAACCTAAATGGGGTCTACTTTTTCCATCTATTGAAGGCATTTAGCTCATGAAGTCACAAGAACTTGAAAAATCTCAAATAATACATGTGACTCTGAAAAAACTTCAGTATAGACCATGTAACCTATCAAAGAGTTGACTTCATTTAGATACCACAGAAATAAGGTTATTAACCAATATTTTAGTGATGCCAGTCTTCAAACATATAGAGCTAAAATGCAACAGTAAAACCACATTTTAGAGAGAAAATAATATTCTGCCATTCTCTACTAACCTTTCTTCACAGCACTGCATAAATATTAATTTATAAAATCTCTATTAGTTAGGGATGAAGAAAGCTCTACCACTTTTGCAGTAGAACAAGGAACTTTTTGGGGAAAAAAGCAATACTGAAAGTAATTAAAAAATAAAGTTATTGTACAAAAAGCTCCATAACCTAATAATGTAGCTGTTTTCACTTTGAAAATAATATAATATCACTTGAACTAGTTAGAAATGAAAAAAATAGTGACTAAGTAAAATAACTTACTATGACTAGATTATTTACCCCTTACTCACATTTCATACTTAGCCATGTGAGTAGTCTCATTGATACAACTAGGACTCATACAAATGCCACGTCAGAAGTTGGTACTATAATTTCCGATTGTATTGATTCATAAATTTTGCCCAGTACTTTTCAGTGTTGTAGTATCCCTCAATTTCCCACATGCTTGTGGAGAAATAGAACTTTCCTGGCCCTTTTTTTTTCAATAAGGGATCATGGAACATTATTTTTTAAAAATACACTGCACAATATTAATGTTATATATGACAAATGAATCATGGATTATGCTAACATATTGTTTACTATATTACTTTGGAATATCCAACTAGAAGACTGCATAACAAAAGTCAGAGATGTGGAAACTGTGGAGATGTTAATAAATAAAAGGACAAGAATTTTGAAACAGCAAATTTCTGAGAATATTATACTGCTTATTTAAACTGGGTATTATTAATTGGTGTATAGTATAAGGAAAAAAACTTTGGGAGTCCTTGTGGGAATGGCTCACTTCATTCTGTATCAGCTGTTGACATACAAATACCCTAGTAGTGAAAATATTTTCATTCTTTAATAATGGCATTCTCTGTCTTGTTTAATCTTATTTTCTCTAACTTTAAAAACAAGCTTCTGTGTGGTTTTTCCAAACTAATGGAAAGTATGGACCTAATGTCATCTTTGCAAAAGCCTTGCAGTCTAGTTTAACTTGTCAAAAAGAAAAAAAAAAGAATGTAAATGTAAAAAGCCATTATTTTTTGCAAAATTATACATACATAGCAATAAATTGGTTTTGAAATCCCTGAGCTCTGGTTAAATGGTCCTATTTTGAACTGGACAGTGAAGGAAGTCAGATCAAGACTAAGAAGTTATTTTTGTTACTTTAGCACTCTGATCAGCAGTATGTGCCTTAGCATCATTATTGCTATCTTTAACTTGAAAAAGATGGACAGTTTTTCACCATTTCAGAACCTTTGCGATGCACCATGTATTACCCAATTCTACAATATGCATTGAATTAAAACAATAATTCTAAACAGAAGGTGGATTGCAAGAATTCCACGTTTTGAAAGCAGTGGGCACAATGGGTATTGTGCCCTACAATGTAGGACAGGATCTGGCTCAGTAACCAGGGATACATTGGCTTTGTGATGTGAAGAAATGTAAGAAAGGGTATAGAAAACATGACAGAGCATGCGCTCTGGAAGGGGTTATCTGTGAGCACCCTGGGAAGGGACCACTTCCAGCTTGCCTGCCACATTTTGGTATGTGACAAGTGGGAATTCTCTGACCAGTCACAGTCCTGGTCGTGCACCTGTCTTTGGGCATGCTGCCCACCTATTTGGCTGCCATGCCTTGATTGAAGATAATGATGTCGGTAATTAGGCAGGAGGCTTCCCTTTGCGTGCACTGATGATAAGGGCCATGTACGTACTTCAACCGTCCCTATATATGTGTCCCATACTTTGCAGATGTTTTCAACGGCTGTGCAATGACCCGGGCTGAGGCTGGGCCCAACTCGGCACAGTGTTGGTCGGCACCTCTTCTATTCTGCCCTGTTACAGGCCACACACACACCACCCCTCTATCACCAGGGCCTCTCTCACTCCACTGGCTCTCACCTGGCCTCTATCTCACCACCCTTTTCAGGACCACACTTATACCACCCTACTCATGGAGATCCTCAGGCTTTACTCTTCACCCTTCAGTCAGCCCTGGCACAGTCTTGGGGCCTTTCCTGTAGCCCTCAACTGAATGGAACTGAGCAATTCACAAAATATTAGTCCAACTCTGCCCCTTGTCTCATGCCAGATATCACTCTCCATCTGTTCCCAGTCAGGGTCAGATAACTCACCCCTTTCCCTTGCGGCATCTGTACTGCTGCTTCTCACTCAGCTTCCCACCCACCCCATGGTCTCAGGCACCCAAATGCTTACCTGGACTTTCCACAGGCTCCCTACTTTCAGGGCCACAACTCATGCCCCCATGTTCTCAGGGCCTCAACATATCCTCCTCCTGCCCTCAGGGCCTCAGCATATTCTTGGCCTAGCTCCTGGCTTCCTGTCTGGAGGCATACACTGAGCCTCATACATGGCCTAGCACCTGGCCTACTACCCAGAGGCACCCACCAGGCTTTCCTTTCTTGGCCTAGCACCTGGCCCCCTCTCTGAAGGCACACACTGGGCCTTCCTACATGGCCTGGCACCCAGCCTCCTTTCTGGAGGCACATACTGGGCCTTCCTATATGGCCTAGCACCTGACTTCCTCTCTGGAAGTAAACACTGGGCCTCTCTTCTTTTCATCCCTTTCCAGGTCCTACAGGGTCTTATACCCTAAAGGGCTCAGGTGCCACCCATGGGCATACCTGGGCCCCATCTCCTTCTTACCTGGGTCTTGCACCCCAGATGGGCTCAGGTGCTCCACATGTGTGTGTCTGGCCCCACTATACCCTCCAAGCTTTATGTCTCATAGATGTTCTAATTACCCACTAGATGGTTGAGGCAGGGGTTTAGGTGCCCCAACCCACCTTACACTGGGAAGGTTCTCAGTCTTGGCATTTCCTGGCCCTGCCCCACCACAGGTAGGACCACTAGGCCTCCCTATCCCAGCAGGGTGCAGCTTTAGATCATGCCCAGGACCACTGAAGCCTCCTCCTTCCCCATAGTTTCACCTTTACCTCCAAGTTATTCTTGAAGCAGCAGCTCCTCTGGGAGATTGCTGCCTCAGCCCTGCTGACCTCTTGAGTCACTAAACAGGCACCCAACAAACAAAGTTAGCAGCTGGCACTGAGGTGCCGAGAAGTATCATGTAGAAGGGCTCTAATGAATAGAACTTTCCAAAATTAATTTGAAAGCAAAACAAAATCAAGCAGCCTCCACCCTTACTCCATTCTCAATAATGTAGTACAGGAGACAGTGAGGAGTTAAGCGTGAAAAGTTTTCCTTTCCGTTGTGAAATTAATTTTCTGTGTCACTAAGTCACCAACCATGTGAGTACCTAAACACTGAACATCAACCATGGCACATGTACCTCACTACCACCCAGCTTACTGTGCCACTGTTTTGCTTATCTTGGAATCTGGCCACATGGCTGGGGATCTCTGGTAATTACAGAAAGTAGAAGCAATAGCCAACCCATTCTTTATACCAGCATTGGACAAGTCTGAGGTATTTGAAATGATGTCCTTTATTTGTGATCAGAATACTACATGGATGACTGGACAGCATTTGTTAAACTGTAAGTTAATTTTTACTTTTGGCCTAATTTTTTAATGAGTTTGAATGCATCTTTGTGGACAGCTATCATTGTATACTTATTGGAGTGAGTATAAAATAAAGTAAAATGAGGTACAGACAAATACTGATACCATATAAATATTAGCACAACCTGAAAACAGTTTTTGAAAATTATGTTTTCAGAAGCCTATGAAGACTCAGCTGAATACTTGGGCAGCTAATGCAGTCACCTTTTCTCCTGACAAACCTCACTCCTGAGTACTTATCTTAAGTAACTTCACACTTGCCCACTTCAATATTACAGTGAAGCCTAAATCCAGGATATGGAACATGATGCAAAATCTTTCCCTTGAGACTACTATCTCCACCCACATCCTGTTGCCCAGGTTGTTACATTCCTTTCTACACCCTGTCACTATCATACTTAGCGCCTGCAAACAGGTGCAAGAAGATTAAAAAAAGCAGTCAAGGAGGGCCATTCAGCTGGGATTTTCATCTGTTTTCACCTTCCTCTTTGCTACTACTATATGTCAACAAATCTTGAGCAGAAGGTAGTGGAAAGTTTTGTCTCAGTTTATTTTATGCCATTTCTAATGTAGAATGTGAAGAAGCACTTTTTATTGTGGGCTATTTTGAAAGAGAGTATGATGCAGGGGGTCTAATTTCAGTTAGTAGCCAAAAGTTTGTGTAAAAACATCTTTTTGTCAGAAAAGGCCAGTTTGATAAAGTTCAACATTTTCACAAAATATGCATAATTATAATCTGTACTAAAAATGGAAGAATATTTTTAAATTAATTCATGTTGGAAATTTTTTTTAAATTACCACAAAATTTTGTTTCATTTTTTAATTTATATTTTCCATGAGATTTCATTAGTGACAGCTTAATACAACATAATATAAAAGCTGAAATATTCTGTCATTTTTTAAAAAATAATTAAATAATTTGTCCCAAAGTGTGTTCATTACAACACAAATAAAAGATTCTCTGGTTTAAAACATACATTTAAATTAGTGGCAGCTACTCAAGGTAGTTTTAAGCATCAAAAGAAAGCGTACTTCAACTATTATGTCACCTGATGTCAGAAGTAGTGCACTTTGTAATGTTATTATGCAATGTAATAATGTAAAACTAAAAAAATACATACAAAAGTGTTTTTAAAACATTCTCTCAGAAAATGTTTGGAAATTCTTTTTCCTGGGAAATTTTGAAAATTTGTTTTCTTTCTCAAAAAAGAAACCCCGACAAGAAGAGGCAAAGAATTACTTAGGGGGAAATCTTTTATTGGATCAACTATGTAGTTGGAATAAAGTTAGATAAGCTTTCAAATGCACAACATCCTTTGTCAGGTCTTGCATAATTTCTGCACTATCATCCATTTTACACTACTATAAAAAGTTGAAATATTCTGAAAATGAAAATTCTGAGTTTTGAGAAGCTCATATTCTCTTGAGATAATAGTCTTCATAATTATAGCAGTATTAACAATTCCAGTGGATTTGTGCAACTATTTTGCTATGCAGGAATCTAAATATAGGATTCACTTTTTGGAAATTCTATCTAGAAGATAGGTATTAGATAGTAAGAACTTGTCTATATTTGGAAATTTACCAAAACAGAAATGCAGAACAATTTCAGAGAAGTCATTTCAGTACAATACCACTGTAGAATCACTTATTTAAGAATAAAGCCATCCACTTGGGTCTTTATTTCAGAATAATTTCTGAGTGTAGGCAAACCCTAAGATTTAGGGATTTAAGTGTCTCAAAAGTGGCTGAATGTTGCTGGTGGCTTTTAAGATGTGATGAACAAGCAGTTTCCTTTTAGTTTCCTCTAGAGAGCTGTCTACAAAACAACAACTAAAATCAATGCCCTTGATGGCAATTTTAACAGAGATAAGGACCTAAGCAGCACAGAGAAGGAACAACTCTCCCTTATTTGTGATGAAATGCAAGTTCAAGCATGTGGGAACTCTACTGAAGGGTTTCTTGTGGGGACTGTGGGAAAGGAGAACCATGAGAACTGTGGCCAGGATCTGTATTTTTGGGCATTTATTCTGGATCCATTGTAATGTTGCTGCTAGTCCAGGTTTTCTTCAGCTTTGCTAGCTGTCCAATGGCAATGGCTATTCTTGTTTTTACTTCTTTTTCTGATGTAGCATCTTCTGTGATGGTTACTCCAAGGTTTTATGTGTTACATTTTCTAGGCTCTCATTACCAATTTTTATTGATGCATTATCACTGCTACTTGATGAAGTTATCATTGCTTTGCTCTTATCCACACTGATTTCCATTCCATGTCTCTTTGTAGCCTTATGCAGCCTTTCTGTTATTTCCTCAAGATCTTCTGCAGTTCCAGCTATTAGATCAATGTCATCAGCATGACAATTAAAGTTGTTAATTTCTCATCCTCCAATTGCCACTGTTTCTGTGAAGTTCTCTAAGGCAATGGTTATCAACCGGGGGTATGTGTACCCCTGGAGGTACTTGGGAAGGCCCCAGGGGGCAGCGGCATGGAGAAGCAGGGGGCAGGGCCACCAGCACTTTGTGCTGCTTGTGCTGTTGCATACCATGTGTTGCCAGTGCTTTCATTTTTGCTGCTGTGCACTGCCGGCACTTCCACTTTTGCTGCCGTGCAGATACACAGACATCCTCTCCTCCCCTGGCTCATTGATTATCCGCTGGGCTCCCCACCCCTCCTGCTCATCAGTTGGCTGCCAGGGGACACCCTGCATCTCGACCGGCTGCCGGGGTATACCAACCAAAAAAAGGTTGAAAACTCCTTCTCTAAGGCATCTGACATGATTTGTTCCAGGTATAAATTAAATGAGCATGGAGAGAGAAGACAGCTTTGGTGTATTGCTACTGATGTTGCAAACCACTCCACAATGTTGTTGTGAAGTAGGACTCCAATACTTGTATTGTTGTCGAGTTCTTCTATAAGAATTATCAGTGTAGGATTGATGTTACCGTCTTCATTGTCAGCCAAAGTGCTTTTTACCACATCTTGCCAAAAGCTTTTTTAAAATCTATGAAATTATGATGGAGTTTGTTTTGGTGGTCACGATACTTTTTGTACGTGATTCTGAGGTTAAAGAACTGTTCTGTAGTGCAACATCACAATGTAAATGAAACTCCACCTACTTATATGCTGTTGTCATTTCAACAACTCTTTATGTCTGCAAGAGGTAAACACTTACTAGGGCATTGGAAAATTGAATTGAGACCTTTGAAACGCAGTGCTTCAGAAGACTTCTATGCATACCCTACACTGCACATAGAACAAATGAATCTGTAAAATATCAACATGAAGTTGAAAAATATGAAATCTTACTTGAAATCACAAGAAGAAGAAAGATGCAGTAGTTTGGACATGTAACAAAAAGGCCCAGCAGCACCCTTACCAATACCATCCTGCAGAGTGCTATGTGTGGATTAAGAAGAAGAGGAAAACCTAGGACAAGCTGGACCACCAACATCAAAGGCTGGAGAAGATTAAAATTGACTGATTGTACAAGGATTGCAAAAGACCAGGAAGAATTGAGACAAGTTATTGCTATATAAAAGGTTGCCCAACAGTTGGTGCGGCCTTGGGACTGACTGACTGACAGATTCCGGCTCTAGTTCTAAACTTTTTGAGGTTTCTGTCTTCTTCTAGTCTTTGTAACAATCATTAAAGGGCACGTACCTGAAAGAAGAGTGCTCTACACCAGACACAGCATGGCTTGCAGCAACAGAAATTTGTCCGTTTTCAGACACCATAGGGAGAAGTGAATGTTGTTCTTCTGAAAACGCCAGACTAAGGGCAAATAAAAACCTGCCTCAGTGGAGATACCTTGGAAGAGGCAAGTTCCGGTAATAGGCTTGCAAACAAAAGTGATCTATCAGTGAGCCTGCCAAAAAATCCCAGCCTCCAGGTTGGCTGGAGGGATCCTTAAAGAGAAGAGGCTTTTTCCACTTGGGGGGGAGGGAGAAGAGGGAGGCACACAAGCAGGAAGACAGGGAAGGGAGCCATGCAGCAGCTAATCCACCCTTTGGCCCAGCCGGATCTTGCGAGGGGACCCCTGGAGGAACAGGGTGCATTCAGGCCTGAAGAACCAAGTTGGGGCTTCAGGACACAACAGGCTGATTTCTGCAGGCATACCAATCACAGGGAACCCATGATCCCTGCGTAGGGTGAGAGGGAAGGCAAGACTGGAGGGAGTTAGTTTGGGTCATCTTTGAAGATCTATGAGAGATCGGGTTGGCCTGAGGGGAAAAGGGTATTCAGTGTCATGCTGGGAAGCTGTGTGATTGAGGAAACCCTAGCAGGGATGAGTGGAGGGCAATTGGAAGACCAAGCATGGAAAGCATGGTGGTCTTTGTGTTGCTTTGTTTTATGTTTGCCTTTGAGCTAAGGTTATACCAGGGGTGGGACAGCTCTGACTGAGGGTATTGGAAGCAGTGTTCCCTCTAAGCTGCGTGGCGTGTGCGGCCATGCAGGCACATCTGGCAGTGTGGCATAATCACACCTGTGCAGCCGTGCCTGCCACACAGCTTAGAGGGAACACTGATCAGAAGCCAGAGTCAGCTACCAGACGAGCCAGAGGACATGGCATTCTCTACCAGCTGCTGCGTACAAACTCAGCTGAAGACCGGGTTGTGTGTGCTGAGCTTAGCAGACATCCAGCTGTGCCCCACTGCAGACCACTGGAGAGATTGCAAAGGTCATTTTATTGTCACCCTGAGCATCATGATATTAAGTCAGAGTATTTGAAGTCCTGTGTTACCAACGTGAAGTATAGTACATATAGTCAAATTAGTGAATCTGTGAATGTTGGGTTGTTTATTATTGATTGTTAACCAGTATTATTAGCTTAATTATGCATTTTTCTTTTCATGTCATTTATAAATTCAAGTTCCTATAATTTATTTGTATATATATTATATATATATTGTATTAAAGTTTGTATAAATCAGTTTGTATTGTGTCTTGCACTGGAGGAAGGGAACTTGGGGTACTCTGCTGCTACTATTTCTACAATGGACTGAGAGAAAGATCGAGGCCACTGGCACCCCAGTGATCTGAAACTGGAAGTAGGCCGCCCCTAGTGTGGTGGACCTGGGTTACATCTTTGTTAGCTGGGCGTAACCTAGCACTGATTAGGGATGGCTATAATGGACAGTTACACATAGTTAGCTCTTATAGTAAAAACACACATGTGAGCACACCTGCCATTACTCAGTGTAGCAAAATATTCTTACTGGGGCTGGTTTGGTCCTGTACTTACAGTACTTTTGTGTGTTTTTATATATACTATGGGAAAAAGTGCTAATGGCTTGCATATGAAGGTTTCCTGATGTATAAACACATGAGGTAAAAGCACTGAATGTGCTTTCACCAAGGTTCCCGCTGGTGAAATGCAGGTAGGAGACACTATAACCTCCAGCCACCACACGCACGCACACAGTCCTGGCTGGGGAAAGCCCAGATCAGTCATGTCTTTGAAAGGCCTGAGGCTTGCTGAGTTGAAAGGATCCAGGTGAGCTCAGCTTAGTTACCTGGGATGCCAGCTTTCAGGTTGAAAAACCCTTTGTCAGGCTGAGATCACCCCAATGGTAGGTTTTGCGTGTTCTCAAGGAGGACTATACAACAGTGGCCAGCACTTGTAAGGACATGATCAGGAAAGCCAAAGTGGCAACTGAGGTTAGGTTAGCTACGGAGTCAAGGACAATGAGAAGTCCTTCTTTAGGTATGTAGACAGTAGAAGAAAAACAAATGGAAATGTGGGACCCCTGTATAACACCTTGGGACAGCTGGTAACTGACATTCAGGTAAAAACTAAAATCCTGAATGCTCACTTTGCTTTGGTATTTCACCAGACCATGGTGAAAGTCAAGTGAGATAAGGCTCTTAGGGGACATACCAGGAATGACAGCCTCCCCACTGTGGACGCTGAGTGGGCGCAATACCAATTAGAAAAGCTAGACATTTATAAGTCAGCAGGACTGGATGGACTCCATCCAAGAGTGTTGAAGGAGCTGGCTGAGGTCACCACAGAACCCCTGGCAAAGCTCTTTCAGAATTCATGGTGCATGGAGGAAATCCCTGATGACTGGAAGAGGGCTAACATTGTACCCATCTTCAAGAAGGGGAAGAGGGAGGACCTGGGCAACTATAGGCCAATCAGCCCAACCTCCATCCCAGGGAAAATCCTGGAAAAGCTCATTAAAGAATCTATGTGCCATATGCATGCAGAAGGTAAGATTCTGAATGACAGCCAGCATAGCTTTGTCGTGGGTAGATCTTGTCTTACCAATCTCAACTCCTTCTATGACCAGGTCTCTCTCCACAGGAGACAAGGTAGATGTTATATACTTAGACTTTCAAAAGGCTTTTGATCTAGTATCCCATGATATCCTTGTGGGAAAATTGGAAGATTGTGGACTCAGCCACTTGACAGTTTAGTGGGTGGGAAACTGGCTGTGGGATAGGACCCAGAGAGTTCTCATAAATGGATCTGTGTTGTCCTGGAGCAAAGTGGCCAGTAGTGTCCCTCAGGGGTCCGTGCTTCAACGGGTGCTTTTCAACATCTTTATCAATGATTTGCTTGGGAAAGTGAAAAGCTTGCTGGCAATTTTGTAGAAGACACCAAGTTATGGGGCAGTGTGGTCATGCCAGAAGATAGATTGCAGATACTGGTGGACCTGGACAGGCTCGAGAGTTGGGCAGACCAGAACCAGGTGAAGTTTAACACTTCCAAGTGTAAGGTGCTCCATCTGGGGGCAAACAACCCTCAAAATGCAATGCATACAGGATTGGTGGTGACAGCTTGACTTGCACGACAGCAGAAAGGAACATAGGAGTAATGATTAACCATCATATGAATATGAGCTGTCAGTTCGAGGAGGTGGTCAGCAAGGCAAACAACAAGCTGGCACGCATCGACTGGTGCATCTCATGTAAAACTAAGGAAGTGATACTCCTTCTGTACTCAGCACTGGTGAGACCGCAGTTGGAGTACTGAGTCAAATTTTGGGCACCACACTTCAATAAGGATACAGAAAAACTAGAGAGAGTCCAGAAAAGAGCCACCTGTATGATCAGGGACTTGCAAGACAAGCCATATAAGGAAAGGCTGAGGGAACCGGGCCTCTTCAGCCTAAAGAAGATAAGGTTGAGAGGGGACTTGATAGTGGCTTAGTGCTATATCAGAGGAGTGCATCAGGAGCTCAGTGAACAACTGTTCACTAGGGCACCCATGGGTAAGACCAGGACCAATGGATACAAACTCCTGGAAGGCTGCTTCAAGCTTAATACCAGGAAAAATTCCTTCAGTCAGGGTGTTCAGACTGTGAATAAACTCCCTCCAGAGGTGGTGCAGTCACCTACCCTGGAGGTTTTCAAGAGGAGACTAGATAGTCACCTCGCTGGGGTCACCTAACCCCAGTTGTCTTCCTGCCTAGAGCCAGGGAGTTGGACCCAATGATCTGCAAGTTTCCTTCCAACAATCTATGAACCTATGACTCTATGGGGGGAGGGAGGTGGGGCACGTTCCTGAGCCCCAGGGTGTACAAGTTTGCCTACCCTTACCACCCTCCAGTGAAACATAATCCAATAAAAGTAATAAACAGGTCCCTGTATTCAAAGGCATCTCCCTCACATGCACAATACATGCATTTATATTAATTTCTGACAGACTTGAGTTCCAAATGGTTACTTCATTTAGAACAATCATCAATCACTTGTAGAAAGGGAGCAGAATAGAGGGTATAAATTATGACCGAAGTACATTTAATTGGCTATGCAGTAAATGTTGCATGGCTCCTGGCTGCATGATACCTAGGTGAAGTTAATACTATTCTGTATTCATGAACATGTTCTCATATAAATTATTAGTAGCTTGAAGCAGCAAAATTACACATTAGTACTTTTTAGTTACTCTCAGTGTAAATGATGTGCTGCCAAACACACTCCTGTTACCCATTTTATGTTATGAAACAGGTTTTACAAGTTGAATTTAACAAGATTTAAAATTCAAAGAATCTTAAAATTCCCACTTAAAAACTATAGCTTTCATCCTTCAGTCAGTCTCACCTGGTCAGATCCAATTACAGGACTAGGGCCCTAAACATTATCCCTTATGTTTATGTTTTAATACATTTAACAGCTTTAAATAATTCAATTTTTTAAATGTCTTAAGTTTAAACAGCATCCTAGTAAAATGAAATGTTAACATGTTGTTAACATAATGTGCTACACTTAGTCCTAGGTTTTGATATAGCTTGCTTGGCTGATACAATCCAATTGAAGATCTCACTCATTGCACTTGTGTGCAAATTGCTATTCCTTTTTTATTATTTGTTTGGTTGTTAAGGTTCGGAAGGCCAACAGGAAACATTTTTTCCTCCATTTTTAAAAATTATTTTCTGTCAGACCTTAGGAAAAGCAACTCATCTCTCATAGCCTGAAGAAGGAGCCTTTGGAGACTTATGTCTGGACAGGCAATAACAGGAAGGCAGGAAGGGAAGGATACTCAGAGAGCTAATTGGGCTATGTGTACTTTGCTAGAGTGGTCAGTATGCCTTAGATAAGCTTTCTTTACCAAGTATACCCTGTCTGCCCCTTCCTTTCTTTCATTGGGCTTTATTTTGTAAATGTGATCATGTCAGATGCAATTCCTGACTAACGCCCAAAAGTGACATAATGACCTTTTCACATTCAAAAACACCACTCAGGGAAGCTACATCTCAGTGTGTTCATTTGTATCTCCATTACTTCCCAATCGCAATGAAAGAAGTAAGTCATTGTTAATTGCTGCCTCTTGCGTAATGGAAAAAAGTCATCATTAGCAAGGTCAACTGATGGAGAGAACAGTCAGCTATTTCAATTCGATTTGTAAATTTTCTTGATAAGATTTGCATATTCATAATTCAAGAAAAGAGGCACATTACATCAAAGGACATTACTTTTCTAAAGCTGCACCAACTTTATGGATTTTTTTCCTTCCTACAAAGAAAGTGAATTCCATGTAGATGCCCTGCAGGCAGACTGTGTACACATGTATGTGTGTGTGTACCAGGTAGGAGCCTGGATTTCATCATGCTAGGTATTTAGATATACACCCACAGCATAGTCAGTCATGCTTTGAGTACTACATTTTCAGATATTGGCATTAAGCTTGGGAAATTTGTGTTCTTCCAACCATTACAGAAGAATTTACATATTTGCAAGCACAAATTAGTAACTGCACAAACACACTGTATAACAGCATAAGCATACTCTATAATCATAGACAAAAGCATTAGTAGAGTTCTCTCAAGCTAGGATGTAATTCTGCTTATTACCTGGCTACGTAATTTTACTATTTAAAACACTATGCTTGCATAAAATTTTATGGCCAATTTTTATTATTTCCCTCACCAGTTTATAGAACATTTAATTGTAATCTTGATTACAATGTTCAATTCTTGCTGAAGTGGCTGTACTAAAATATTTGTTTTGTACTTGTTAGGATGGTTTTATCAGATCTAGCATTAATCCCTTTTGTAAGAGCAGGGAACCTATACATTAGCAGAAGTTCCTGTGTTCATGAGAAACTAAACTCAAATAGCAATCAAGCAATCACTATATGGTGCTTTATGTTTTAAAAGTTACAAAGGACTGATTATGTGTCCCAAGTTCTGGCTCTTATAAAATGCCTGAAGAGCAAAGAGAGGTCAGAATCTAACTGAAGCTCTCCAGACTAGAAGTCCTGCAGGGACAAGAGGGACTGTATAAACCCATGGATGATGTAAAGCTGGTGGGACAGAAACGTTGGTTCACCAAGATAGGCAACACTTTGATATTTTGTTTCCTTAAGTAACATTTTCCTCTTGCTTCTTTGCATGTGTACACATTGTCTGTCACCTTTCTCCATCCCCAGGAGAAGCAGTGTTTAAATTAGATCAGAGAATCCTAGAGAAATAATCTAAGAACAGAAGATGCAACAAGACAGTGGCAACCAACAGCATTTGAGCAAGAAAAAGCATATTCCAATGTGAAAATTGGGGTGCTGAACTATTTACACAAAATTGCCACTTTTTGACCTTAGATAGAGCAGGTAAATTCTTATTTGTCTGGTCTCAGAGTGATGAATACTCCTTTAGGCCTGGCAAAATTAGTGCCATCAGATTTCTCTGAAATCCACTTCTCTGCCCAGCTTAGAAACCTGACTGGCAAGCATCAGCAAAGACTGTGTAATCCCCCCCTAGCAAGTAAGCAGGAGTAAAGGGACCTGATGTTGGCAAAAATAAGTATTTTATTAATACTGTGGTTTTGTATTCAGCTGAACATAATAAAACTTAGTTCAATTTCTGTGGTTGGAGGATGAAGAGGCTGAAAGAACAGAAATGTCATTGCAATGTTGGTGCGACTAACTTGTGAGATCTCAAGTACCAATGAAGCTGACCGAATCCTCAATATGGATTTTGAGACAGAGGTGGATAAGATCCTGCAAGTGATTCCTCAAGACAGGAAGACATTTCTTTTTTCAGTCACCATGACCAAGAAGGTACAAAAACTCCAGCGTGCTGCTCTGAAGGATCCTGTAAAACATGCTGTTTCCTCCAAGTATCAGATGGTTGAAAAACTGTAGCAGTATTTACATTTTTATCTCCTCCAAGTTCAAAGACAGTTACCTGGTTTATATTCTGAATGAACTGGCTGGAAATTCCTTAATGATATTCTGCAGTACCTGCAATAATACCCAGAGGACTGTTCTCCTGCTTTGCAACTTGGGGTTCACTACCATTCCCCTCCATGGACAAATGAGTCAGAATAAACGACTAGGGTCCCTGAAAAAATTCAAGGCAAAGGTGTTTTGCATTCTGCTAGCTACAGATGTTGCAAGCAGAGGTTTGGATATCCCGCATGTGGATGTGGTGATAAACTTGGACATTCCTACTCGCTCAAAGGATCACATTCACCGTGTGGGGAGGACAGCTCGAGCTAGGAGATCTGGCAAATCCATCACCTTCATCACACAGTATGATGTTGAGCTATTCCAGTGCATTGAGCAACTGATTGACAAGAAGATGCCAGGATTCCCCACATGAGAGGAGGTGGTCATGATGCTGACAGAACATGTGGCTGAAGTCCAGAGATTTGCTTGAGTGGAATTGAGGGAACAAGGAGAGAAAAAAGAAATGATGCCAATATGAGGTCAATGATGATGATGACACAGAGGAAGCCACAGGGATCAGGAACAAGGTGGCTGGTGGGAAAAAGAAGAAAAGGAAGTACATTAGCTGGACACTTAAACATTTTTTTACCACCTTCTCTGAAGCTGCCTGGGTTGTGGGGAGTCAGTGAAGCAAGCTGTATCCCTAGCAAACTAAAAAGCTCTGGAATTGCATATCTTTGTCTGGTAGTCTATCTGGAAAGAAGTCTACTGGATCATTTACTTCACCAGCACCTACATCAATTGCAGGGTGAACCCATATCTTGGTAGTACTTTGGAATCAGCTTCCCTTCAAAGGGTGAACATTTTGCTGATGCTGATTCCTGGTTTAGTCCTGCAGGTGGGCTGTCCATAAGGTTCTGGAAGTAGCTGTGTCTTTACACAGGGTTGAATAAGAAATACAGGCCTGTAAGAAAAGACTAGCAAGGTGTGGAAAGCCTCTTGTCACTCACTATCCAGATACTTGGGAGCGCCTCTTCTCTCCTAGAACCTTTTATAGAAACAATTGGAAGTGGGGGGAGACTCCTTAGTCTCCTAAACATGGAAAAGGCATTGCAGCACAGGGTGCTGACCTTTGACAGAAAGGTTCTTGCTTCAGAGAAATAAAAAAAACCCAAAGAAACCCTCCCCCAAAACCAAAACAACCCCCCCATAACAACAACAACAAAACAAATAAAAAAACACTGCCCAGGGCAGGGGGTTGCTGCCCAGAGAAGGGTCGGACTTGATGATCTCTTGAGGTCTCTTATGACCCTAACAACTGTGAAACTATGAAACTTTTAAAGAAGTAATTTAGTTTATATCAGTACTTCCATCATTCTTCTCCATCTCTGGACTTCTCATTTTGTGCTCAACTGAAAAGGCTGGGTCTTGAAACTATAGCCCCTTCTTACAAGGCAAATACCCTATAGTTTGAGCTGCAAATCCAGAATGATGAAGGGAAGATTCTGTAATAATTACAGGGAGATCTTCCTATGAACCCTGGCTGATAAGATCCTCTCTAGGATTCTCATTAACTGATGACTGCTGAAAGAAAAAATTTACAATCACAATGCAGATTCTGGGTGAAATGTGGAATGGCTGACATGATTTACCTGCCAAGCAAATCCAAGGGAAGTGCTGAAAGCAGAATCTTGATTTCTAAAAATCTTCCATCGATTTGATAAAAGCATTCGACACAGTGAGCTAAAGTTGGACTTCAGTGCCTTATAGCAAAGCTTAGCTGTCTACAATGTCATGTGTGTCAGACTAAAAGTAGACAGAGTCTGACTCCTTCCCTGTGACAAATAGTGCCAAACAGTTGTGCAGTTTTGGGCAACACAATTTATACTACTCTTTGCAAGATTGTAACAAAGCATTTTGTGACAGGATGTGCGTGTCAGGATTAACTTCCAAATTGCAAGGAAGACTGTTTAAAGTCTCCAGACCCTGCATGCTAGGATTAAAGTAGCTAAATGAACTATACAGTAACTCTTCTACGCCAGTGATGGAGTGGTGGTCGTGCCCCCCAAAGAGAATCTTCAGCAGTTGTTATACCATTTCACTACCTCTACAACAGGCTTTGGATTAACCATCAGCCTGAGAAAAAACCATGATTATGGGTCAAGCAGTCTAGAAGAAGGAATAGTGTTTCTTCTATGCCCATCAGTCATTTAGAAATTCACAAACCTTGGAAATATTTGAACTATCATAACAGCATTGATGGCAAAGTGGTCTCTTTCAGCAAGAAAGCTAATACAGCCCTTGGGAAGCTTACAAAATGGGTATTGAGCCAATGTGAGACAAAGCTGTCCATCAGATCAAAGATGTCTTGCTTAGCATGCTGCTGCACGTGTGTGAGAACTGGGCCTACAGAAGCCGCACCCATCACCTGGAGAAGTTCCATCAAAGAATGTTTCTTCCCTAGTGATGTGGTATGACAAACTGACCAATGATAAAACCCTGCAGGATGCACATCTTTTGAATCATTAATAATGAAGGACAGCTCTGATGGACCACACAAGTGGCTTAGATGGATGATGAACAGATGCCTAAGCAATTTCTTGGTAAACTTGAGTGCAGGAAAATGAAGAGTAGGTAATCAAGGAGATTCTTCAAGAAGATGTTAAAGGTACCCTTGATTAAGAGCAACTGGCCAACTCATTTTTTTTTTATTCTTGGTATTAAAGAGGCAGCCCAGAGCAGGGAAGCTTTTTAAAACAGCTGTTATGCCCTCAGGCAAGAAAAGCATGCGAGACAAAGGCTGCATCAGCAGCAACAACAGCACTAAGCCAACTCACACAGTGATTTGTGAAAAAAGTGTTTTACCATTGTGAGGTTCCTCATAACAGTTTGCATAAGCCAGAAGTATTGTGGTATCTTTAATAAACAGACTTAGTGAAGTAGAACTTTTGGGTTTCCCTACTGACACAACACACTATGTTCTCCATGTTATTCTAAGAATACATTTAGAACAATCACATAGTCTGGGGAGATGGGAAGAACATTTCTGGTAAGTTTGTGAAAGATAAGGGTTTCCAAGGAGCAAAAAGCACATTCCCAAAGTGCATTTCTCTAATGATATAACAAAGTTTTCAAGTAAAATGTTACCAGGGCTGTATTTCAGCTAAAAGTTAAAGAAGTTTCACTCTGCATTGAAGAGAAAGTTTTGCTTTGTCTCCCAAAGCATGTTTTTAATTTAAGTTTGAAAAAATATTTCCATTGTGCCATATATGCAGTAACTCAAAACCAAAATGAAAGGATTAAAATAAGGACTGTGCAGAATGGTTTGAATTAAATTCAGGTAGTGGGATACACTGCTGTATCTGGTGAGCCCACATTCACTGAGGTTTTTTGGCCAAGAGGCAATATAAAAATTTTACTTGCCAAGTCCATAGTGATTTTGAAACCTTGATTCATCCCTTCAAATACAGTACTAATTATATTGAAAGCTTGTCTACCCATCCAGTAAGGTCTCACCTGTCTTTTCTTTATGCCACATATAAATAAATTACAGTATTCTACAGTAATTGTCTAAAGGCAGTGGTGTTCAGAAGGTAGTCAGGGGTATTTAGATATATTGCCCATTAATTTTAATGGAAATCTCTTACACCACTTTGAAAAATCTCAACCAATAGTTTATCTATATTGTAAGCAATTTACAACATAGAAGTTTGCAAATTGTCTTTAGAACACATTGGACGCGTCTACATGAGATGCTGTACTTGAGATAAGGGCTAATTACTGTGCAGTAAGCTTCACTGTCTACACATGCAGATGCTTACTGTGTGACAATTTGCTCTAATCCTGAGTAAATTTGCTATTTATAAATACAAATAGCAAATTTACTCAGGAGTAGTTGCTGTGCAGTATGGCAGTGGTTCTCAACCTTTGGTACCTTACGTATGCCTTGCCAATTGATGTGGCAAAGGTGAAACTGGAAGTCCCATCATGTCCCCCCTTTTCCACCACGGCCCAGGACAAAGCAGTCTGGGTGGGGCCTCCCTCCCTATCCTCCTGGCATACTGATGCTGGAGAATGAAGGCCCTGGCGCACCAGACACGGTGGGAGGGGTGGCATCTGGAACTTCTGGCCTGAGCAGGCAAAGACCAAAATACAGCACCCATGTATTCTCTGCCCATGTTTCACGTACCATGGGTTGAGAAACACTGCAGTATAGTATGTGCAGATGGTCAATGGGGAACAAATGTGCTCCTGGTTAGCCTGTCAGCAGGGGGTGGAAGTTTGCTCCCTGCCCGCAAGAGCTGCCTGCTTCTAGGAAACCTTCATCACAGTGTTCTCCTGCCCCAGCAGCAGGGAGCTCCCAGGTGCTGCTCCACAATTGCAGAATGGCAGCTAGAAAAGTCTTATCTCACTGCTTTGGCTCTGAGGTTGTGGATCCAGGGCTGTGAGGTAAGAGCCTCCAAGCCCCTGCTCTGCAATTGCTGAGTAGGAGATGGGAGCTCCCTGCTGTCAGGGAAGGGGGGCATTGTCTCTGCCTGGGCTCTGGCAGCTGGGACCAATGTTGCAGCCTCCACCAGAAGGTATCTATCCCATGGCTGCTGCAGGGGGACAGTGCAGGGAGAGAGCGCAGGAATAGACTGCTGCCATGAGCAAAAAATCTGCTCCTACTTCTCCGCACATGTAGATGCCTGCCTTGGGTGGGTTCACTCTAGAGTAATTTATTCTAGAGTGAACTCACCCTGGAGCATTTGTATGTGTAGACATGCCCACTGCTTCCTATTCCTTAGTCCCAACCCACACCTGCAACCTTCCCCCTCCTCAGGTTATTCATCCTGATAAAATCTCCATTTTATCCTGGTTCCATTTATGACAGTATAAATTGATCTCTTCATGATGATCGATATTGGCACTGTGGTCAATATGACACCAGTATTAAATCTTCCCCATATGTACTATATACAGGACGTATCTATACATGCATTAATGTGTTGTAGTTACTGTGCATTATGTTTAGTGCCTGCAATAACAGGTACTAATACAATACACAGTAATTAGTGCTACTGCGCAGTAGTGCTGTGCATGCTTTTCTTGTGATGCTAATTCACCATAGACTTATTCTACAGTGCGTTAGCACATTAGCATGGTTTTTGCCTGCTGCACTAATGCAAAGTAGAATTAGTCTACTGCACATTTAGCGCCTCTTGTAGATGTGCCCACTGTCATGCCCTTAAGTGAATTATACCAGGGCACAAAGAGAAAGTTAGCCAGGATGCTGACTTGAGGAGATCAGTTTCAGTAACATGAAGATAAAAAGCTCTGCCTTTCTGAAAAGGAAAGAGTGCTAAATAGGAGTTAAGATGAGTTTTATTAAGCATTCTCATGAGTTTAACTTGTATGTTCCTTCAAAACATAAATATAAATTGGTTTACAACTTCCTCATTTAGAAAAAGCTAAAAGAAGTTTGAGGCCTTTCTGGATAGTTCTCTTAGTACCACTAGCATTACATCATTTTCAAAAACTACCAATAGCAGTTTGTTTGTTCATTGTGGGCAATGACAACTACATCCAGCAGGGAGGAGTGGAGAAAGAAGAGAGAAAAGAAATGGGAAAGAAACAGGGAGGGAGAAAAGAGAGAAGGAGAAAAGGAAGGAAAAAAGGAGAAAAGAGAGTGAGGAAAGAAAAAGGAGCAGGGTGGAGGCTAGGTCACAGGGGTACATAGGTAACTTATAAGTCCAATCTTTGCCTTGAACAATCTGCTGCAGCAGGAGCAGGAAAGTGATGAGGACTGGGTATGGGAGGTTTTTGTTTTCCTGGTCATGTGTTTCTTTATTGATTCTGCTGGGCATTGCTGTTCAAAGGCCAGTGCTCCTTTGTGGATTTATGACTTCCAGGATGGATGGTTGTGAGTGATTTGCTCCCACGACTCCGGGTCAATGCTGAAGCTCTTTAGGGACACCTTTAGGGTGTCCTTATACCACTTCTTTGGTGCGCCGTGACAGCATACTCCATTTGACATTTCACCCTAGAAAACCTTGAAAGGTGGCTGGCCCATCTTAGCTGCGCCAGTTTCAGTAGAGTGTGAATACTGGGGAGAGCACCTCAGTGTCTGGAATCTTTCCTGCCACTTGATCTTTAGTATCTTTCACAGGCAGCACAGGTGGAAATGGTCTAGTTTCTTGACATGACATTGGTAGATGGTCCAGGTTTCTCAGGCATAAAAGAGGGTTGGGAGAACAATGGCTTTGTATACCTTCAGTTTTGTCCAATGCCTCTGTGGTCCCAAATTGACTTATGGAGTCTGCCGAAGGCCATTCTAGCTTTTGCTAGTCTCGCTTTGACTTTGTCATAGATGTGGACAGAATGGGAAAGTATATTGCCTAGATAGACAAACTTGTTGACCATTGAAACTTGTTGGCCTTTAACCGAGACGTGGTTCCTGGGGTGTTGCGTCAGGTGCAGGTTGAAACATCACTTTGGTCTTCTTTGTGTTCTCAGGGAAGTGTGCCATCATGTTGTCATGGAACTGTTGAACCAGACTGATGAATTTTCTGGGGCATCTGTACTTCTTCATGATTTCCCAGAGACCTTAACGGTTATATAATACCAATAATAGTACTAACAAGTCAATAGTCTGGACTTTCCAGGATCATTTTCACCCAAAGACCTAAACTCTGAGTATGTCTTCATGAGATGTTTACCGCACAGTAGACTAACTACCTGCTCAATAACTGTTGCATGTGTACACATGTGCCCCTATTAAGCTGGAGTAAACTAATTAACTTCACAGCAGGACACTACTTGTAAATGCATGTGCTCTCCTGCTGCAGAGTTTTTTACTCCTCAGCAGTGCATGTGTAGACGCTGCCATGGTTGGCAGGGGCACGAACGTGCTTTAGTGCAGAGGCTACCTGCTGGCTAGCCCTCACACTGAAGCACTCTTGTGCCCAAGCCAGTCCCTCCACAGCATGTTGAGCTGGGAGGAAGCAGCCCCCGAATGGCAGGCTGACCCCACCAAGCCCTTCTGCTGGGCAGGGCTGCTCCAACCCAGCTCAACATGCTGTAGTCCTGGACACATGTGCACCCAGAGTTATAAATTGTAGAGCAATAAGTTCCAGAGCTTATTCATGTGCATTAATTGCAAGGGTAGACACACCCTCTTCAAATTCTATATTCTAAGTAGAATAATGGTAGCAGTCTAAATGAAATCACCACATGATTTGCTCTGAAGTACAAAGAACCTGAGACAGCATTACAGATACCAAGTTATAACTGTGGTTGTTTTGAAACAGTGTTGTCAATTCTTCATACGATTATAAATTATAAAAATATTTTCTGTTTTTCTTAAATACTCAGGCTCTTGGAATTTGGTGGATAAATGACTGTTTCAGCTTTTAGGTATTTATTTATTTATTTTGTTACAAAGTTTCTAGCCAACATGATCTCGAAAAATGGGGCATGAATGTACCCTAGCAGCTCAGAAGTCAAAAGTCAAAGAACACAAAGTTAATATTATATAGATAAAATGTTATATATAATGTCTAATATATGTGTGTGTATATGTGTGTGTATGTAATATTTTAGCTTGCATGTTTTAAGTTGGTCCAATGATTTTGAGGGATGACTCATGATTTTTAACTTTGGGGGCCGATAATACATTGAACCTGTGAAAATCTAATTAAGTTATATTGTTTTAAATTATCAGATTGACTAGTCACACAGTTAGCACTCTGGTTAACAGTTTGTTGGACTGGGCTATGTATCAGGTCATGAAGAATGAGAATAAGTACTGGTAGGAAAGTAGAAAAGAAAGACTAATTAGTGTCACAACAATAAAATCATCCAGTTGCTTTGCTTAGTAATGGGACTGGTTTTTTTTCCTCATTTCATTAAGTGAAATAATTAATTTTTGGATGCCCATATTCATCAGCGCTTCTAACTTGGACATGAAGGAGAGAGGGAGGACTTAAGGTAGAGAAGAGACAATGCTGAAGCAGGTACCAAGTCTGCAAGCTACTCTTATTTGGATGAACACCTATATATGTACAATGTCACTGATGTCAGGGGCCAACACCTAAAGGGATGTATATGCTTGTGCTAATTCACAAAATTGTGGCCTTAATTAGGAAACAGCACAGCAGCATTCTATGCTGTCACATGGAGACAAGGCATGCTGTGGAAAAAAAGGCAAAGGTTTTTAAAGTAGTGTTAACTAAGGTGGGCAACCAGGTCATCACCACTGTGCTGGCAGCCAACATTGCCTTGTGCTGCTACTGCCCAGGGTGTTAAACTGCCCTGCATCACCTCTGGGTTTTTACTACTACTCCAACCAACTTAGTTGAAATCCTCAAGAAATACCACAAAGACCTTTGTTTTCCAAATCTTTTTTCAATACCATGGACTGTATAAGGCTGTCACCTTAATTAAAGAGAATTCACATCATCAAGGCCCTAAATGGGATCTAAAGATTGGAACTGAATCAGGGTCACCAAGTGCCATTATCAGACCATCATCTCATTCAATCCAAGGTCAAGCCAACCCAGATATTTGTTTATAGTAATTTATGTGGAACATAAAGTATTAAAGTGCCTGAAAAAAGTTAAAGCTGCATCATTGCTCCAGAAGGCAGTACTTTCCTCCTTCCTCCCTCTGAGCTGGTTTCTGGCAGCAAGAGAGTCTGGGTTGAATACTTCTGAACTAAGAATGATTAGATGGATGTTCAAAGATATGTCCATTTAAACAGAAGTATCATAGCCAGCTCTAAGATTGAGAATCAGATTGAACATGAATTTTTATGGAGGTTTCTTCCATAATTTTAAGCATGTCAAAGAGAATAACCCCTAGACATGATTACAATATTGAAACACGGATTCTATCAGTCAAAAATAAATGTCCTGGTTTAGCATATAGCCAGTGACATAGGGAGTATAAACAATAATTTTTAGAGTAATCATCATTGAGTTTAGTCAGGGTCTTGAAATTAAGGTTGGACCTTGAACTGGTCTTTGAATTTGGCTGGCAGAATAGGTGGAGGGGAGTATGGGTAAGATTACATTCCTTGGAAATGGTGTTATGCATGTCTTACCATCCACTGCTTCATAATAGACCAGGTATAGCAGGACATGGGGCTTTAAGAACTGATGGAAACTGGCTATACACTGCTGTTGAAATCCTCTAAGAGTATTTTCAGTGTTTCGTAGACCCATTGAAGGAATCTCAAGGGTCATTTAGTCCAAGCCAAGAATTGGTTTGGACTAAACCAATGCTATTCCTAAACCATCCCAGGTAGTTGTCTATCCAGACTCTCCCTAAAAATCTCCAATGACAGAGATTCCACAGCTTCCTGAGGCAGCTTGTCCCATTATCTGTCCATTCTTATAGTTAGGAAGTTTCTTTTGAGATTTGATTCTGTGTCAAGGCAGACATTTTTTTCTATTTTCTTTACAGAACTGTTATCTCCCCTTAAATTTCCCTTTCTCCAAACCGAATATACCTAGTTCCTTCTAGTGCTGTGCAAAGCTTCAGATGCTAATTCAATTTGGAGGAGATTTGGCCGGATTGGGAGGCCAAATCTCCAAATCTAAATCAAACTAGGAGACCAATAAGAAGGTGTGAATCAATTTGAAGCTCTCTGAATCAATTCAGAAAAAATTCTGAGAGTTTCAGAGAGATTTGGAGACTCAGACAGTCCCCACGTCACTGCAGGGAGCTGGATCCGGACTCCATGCTGGTAAGTAGGGTGTAGGGGGGGGCAGGCTGGTGGAGGGGGGAGGGAACCATGGAGGGCCCCATCACCTGCCTGTTCCACCAGCCCCCCCTCAGTGTCCCCCAACCCTACCCACTCTTCCAGCCCTGTCAGTGGCTGCCCACTTGGTCCCAGCATCCCAGCTCTTTAAAAAAAAAGCCCCACACTCACTCTGGATCCTGCCAGGCTGGGGTGGGGGAGCATATACTGCTGCCCCCCCACTGTCCCATGATGTGTATGGACCTCTTCCATGAGCCGCCATCCCCTGCCTGCTCTCCCAGCTCCATTAATAGCTGCCCCACCTGGTCCTAGCATCTTAACTCTTTACAAAAAAAAAAAAGTCCTGCACTCACCGGATGCTGTAGCAGCTCTCAGGGCTTCTGGGAGATCATGGCAAAGCCCCCCATGCAGCGTGGGGCAGTGGAGGGTAGCGGAGATTGCCCCCCCTTACCTGGCAGAAGCTGGTGAGTGTGGGACTTTTTTTGTTTGTTTGTTTAAAGAGCTGGGATGCTGGGCAGCCCTTGATGGGGCTGGAAGAGCAGGTGGGGGATGGGGCCTGTTTGATTTGGAGATTCAGCCAATTCAGCAGCGGCTGAATCTCTGAATCAGATTCAGCCAAATTGATTCGGGACAGTGATTCGAATCACTGAATCAAATCGCTGTCCCCCTAATTGGCCAAATCCGATGCGAATACTAGCTGCTTCATGCAGGCCTAGTTCTTTCAATCATTCCTTATGCGGTTTGCATTCCAATCTCCCATTTTCTGAATACAATCCAGTTTCTCTACATAGTACTAAAAACATAGTACCCCAAATTGGGCATAGTACTTCAGCTCAGGTGTAACCAGCACCAAGTGGAATAATTTTATTGCCTCCTGCATCTTGTATACAATAAGTCTATTAATGAAACCAAATATTCCAATGTGGGATTGAGCCACAATGCTGACTGATATTGAATTGTTATCTACCATAACCCCAGATTCTTCTTGGATGTGATACTGCAAGGCCAACACAATCCTTCATTCTGTATTTGTGTATTTGGTTTTTTTCTCCTTATGTATAACCCCACCATTTTGAATTTTATCTTTTATTGAATTTTATTTTGTTGTCTAGTTACTGTATTATCAAAATTCCTTTGAATTTGAATCCTATACTCAAAAGTGTTTGCAACGGCTCTGAGTTTTGGGTCATCTGTATACCTGGTCAGTATACTCTTCACCCTTGTATCTAAGTCATTAATAAAAACGTTAAACAGCACTGGGCTTATGTTTCTCCAGACAAATTATAAGAATGTCCTATTGGACTGCATTAAAACCTTACTCAATTCAAGGTATATTTTATCAATCTTATTCCCCTTATGCACAAAACACTGTAAAAAATAAAATCAAGTTAGTTTGGCATGATTCCTACTTAACAAATCCATGTTGACTGTTAAGGATTACCTTCATCTTCCAGACATTTAAAAATTTACTGTTCTATAATTTGCCCTAGTGACTTCCCACATATTGAGATTATGCTGATCAATCTATAAATGTTCTGCATCCTCCTTTGTAAACATGGGCACTTACCCCATCCTCTGGGACGTTGTTCTCACCTCTGAATTTGCACATATTCAGCTAGTTCATTCACAAGCCTGGGCTGAATTCTCCCCTCTCTACTAACTTAAATTAATTCAGAATTACCATCTACTCTTCTTCCAGACCCCCTCCCCCCGATCCAGCTGTAGTTGGTAGATTGGTACTTGTACCCAATTGTCACATGCAGCCCTCTTGGGTTGCAGAACATGTTCATGCAAGCAAATTCCTTATATTTGTGGGGTTGTTCACTCATTCAGAAGGGTTCTTAATTATTATATGTGTCCTTATATAAAATGATCACTCTTCTCCTCCACAGAGAGTTATAAATATATGCAGTGTTAAATTTTGTTTATACTAGGCAGCTAAAACCTATGACAACAGGGTTCTTCTCTGTTTTTTTTGTTTGAACACCTGATATGGGCTCTGCTCTAGCCCTTGCTGTACTATTGTTGCACTTAGCATTTTGTGATATAACCAAACTCAAATTTTATGAAACTGAAATGTGTTCACAATGAAATGTATTCAATATGGCAAATTATAGGGTCTCCTGCCCCAAGGAATGTTTTAATTTATTAAGGCTAGTGAGAAATATTATCATGCTATAAGATACAATAGGAAATAAGCAGCAATCAAAAAATGAATTTGACTTAATATTGTATCATAGTATCATAGTATCATAGTATCTAAGGTCAGAAGGGGCCTAAAGCAGGCCATCTAGTCTAACCCCCCGCTAGTGGCAGGAACGAGTGCCAGGGTCACAGGACCCCAGCCAAGTACCTATCTAAT